>JAPWTK010000082.1:600000-965000 GCA_029963805.1 Aromia moschata
CCAAGACCCGTGGCTCTTTCCTTCCTCCATCAAACAGAATATATTATTTGGAGAACCTTACGATGAAGACAGATATAAAGCGGTAAGTACGTGGTCGTAACTTAACACTAGCCTCGTTTGTAGGGAATTTTGAACAGTCAGACTAAGTGTAATTGGATAAGCTTACATGAAAACAACGAAATTATGCCCAGTGAAAATACCCTGTACTATATATAATGCCATGCCGTATAATAAGCCTAACAACATATATTATTTCAGAACAACCGTTATGCCACGCTAGATTGTGAATTACATAAGAACTATATGCGCATTCTGTTCAATGCAACTGACGCAATAACGCAAGTTTTTTCATTAATTTTTAATTCGCTCTCGTGCTAAAATCCCAAGTAAATACATGACAAACACCAAAAATAAAAATCACTCCACGACTGAAACTTTGGGAAACATCTACGAACGCATTTTTAGCATATATACCTCACCAGTGTAGCTTTTCTTTCAAAGTTTCACAGACAAATGAAATATTTCAATAAATGCAGTCACATAAATACTAGAGATACCAACACAAGGCAATAAATTTCGTCGGGTATTTCCTAACAAGGTTATATCCAAGAAAACTGATGAACCTTAACAAATTAGGATCTAGACCTCTACTTAGGAAAAGTATTTACACATGGCGATTTCGACTCAGCCATGTCTCAAATACTTCTGAACATACATAATTTTATTTCAATACCTTATACTAATGCTGAATGCCCTATTCAGCAAAAATAAACACATTTTCAAAAAAATGGTATTTTTGTTTAGCTCTGTACATTTCATACTTAGCTTTATTGACATATTTTGGTATGGTAAAATTCAGTGGCAGCCGGTGAAATTTGACATGCTCGTATTTCTGTAAGGAGGCATGGGACCTACCTATATTTTAGGCGGTGGGGTAGTTAATAGAAAGTAGAAGGCTATAATGGCAAAAAAATAAGGGAAATTTGCGATTTTTTTTTCAAAAATGGCTGCCTGCGGGCAGATCTTGGAAACGAGTTGCAAAACAACATTACATTAACATTACAGTAACATTAACATGTTACCTTACGCACGCCATAATTGGCGTGTAATATAACATTTTATCTGCCTCCGTCTGATACATTTCAGACTATCAAAGATAATCTCAAATGTATCTTGCAAAACAAGCGAATGATCCACGTTATTGGCGACATTTGTATAAAGCGTTAGCATTATTGTTCTCCTATGTTGCACTAGCTCCAAGTTCAAGTTTTCTGTACTGTACTATACCGTACCGCTTGTCAGCCCCTTTACTGGCGCTGCTAAACCACATTGACCTTGACTGCATTTTTTATACCTATTATCACACGGATGACTCATTTCATTTAAGATCCCATCCAAGATATTTTGATTACTTGTCTTCATAAAGAAATAAAATGGGAAGTAACAGGAATGAATGAAAGGCCTTGTACATGTTTAAATAAAGAGCCAATGATGTCTTATTTAGGTATTTCTAAATATTTCTTCATAATCATAAGGGAACATACCCATACTACGTGACTCGTTCAGGGGGGAGGGGGTCTTCAAAATACCACGCTTGGTCACAGGGGCGGGGGAGGGACTTATGTTTTCGTCACGTAGTCAATATCCTCTAGGGAAATCTCGCGCTTTTTCGAACTATAATCAAATATGGCGCGCAGCGTTTAGCGCTTTTAAACTCACAGGTGGCAACACTGACGCACATGAGCCAAATTTTTTTTTAACTTTCTGTTTGCAAAAAATGATTTAAAACCATATTTATGAATTACTACGTGAAAAGTAGGGGAGGAGGGGGGTTGGCATATACTACGGGTGGTCACCGAGGGGGGGGGTAAAAATTGTAAAAAATGGGTCACGTAGTATGGGTACGTTCCCTAACATAGTATTAAACAGTCGCTTCCCGCTGTCTGTCCCTACCTATGTATGCTTAGATCTTTAAAACTACGCAGCGGATTTTGATGCGGTTTTTTTAATAGATAGAGTGATTCAAGAGGAAGGTTTATATGTATAATACATGCATAATATAGTAGAGAAACACTGATAATTTTAGAGGTTTCTAATGTGATGTCGTAAATAAACACATTTTTTTCCGGTTACATTGCAAACGCTGGCTGAACCCTACGAGATAGATCAAAATAATGTACTACAGTATTGTACACCTTAAAAAAGGTCTACAAAAAAGTCCGCGATGGTATATGTCTATCTCTTAGGGATAACCCACAATAACCATTTTTTTATATTTAGTATCAGCATCGCACCCGTGCGAAGCCGGGGCGGGTCGCTAGTTAATTATATATATGTAGTTTTTAATTTTTCTGCCGAACCATCAATCGGATAAAAAAGTTAAGAGGAATGAAAATTCTCTCGCCTAGCCGCGTTCTTTTTGTGATGCGTAACGGGTTTTTTTAGGGGAATTGGACTGAAATACGAAAATTTTTCCATTGAAAAAATTCATTTGCATTTCATCGCATTGCATTTTTTTACATGCGGCCTAAACGGATCGACGGTTCCACTTAAGAAGAAGTTGTCAAAATGCCCATTCGTACTCTTCCGACCGACTTATAGGTCCGGTCCGATTCCAACTTGCTAGTTTTAGGATTGTCGAAATTATAACGAAAATACGGCGACGAAATGTCGAGTTGGGCATTCCGGTTTCGGAAATATCACATAGAATGACAAGCGTCAAGTCCTGTACGAATTCTGTATAAATGGAGTGGCTGACAAGAATTGCGCCAACCCATTTTTTAATTATTTTAGTTCTTGAATCGTTTCCTTCGCAATGGTGCCTCATTTAATAACTAATAAAAATTGTCTTAATATAATAAAAGATGGTGAAGAAAAATGTTCGATACATTTCATCTATTACTTTCGGCCGGAATAAATGTTGCATCTCTGGCTCTTTGGTTAAACATAATGCATGTCCTTTAAAACCCTTTTGCGGCACGGTGGCACCTTTTTTAAAACAGTTTTTTGCGATTTTGAAGTAGTTTAAATTCGATTTAACCGATGTTCTTTTATATTTTTTATAATCGTGGGATGTTACAGAATTAAAATTCATGCACAAAGGTATGAATTTGTTTGTTAATTTATTTATATTAATTAACAAATTTAAAAAAAAAAAACCCTTTTTTTAACAAAAATTCATTATTGGAGAAATTTTTTAGCATCATCGTGCGGAAAAAATTATACAGAGGTTTTGGGGTGGCTGATTACGAATCTGCCGTCAGAATTTAGAAATTCAACATGACGGATCCAAGATGGCGAACAAAAATTTCAAATATCACCGGATTTCATAAAAAATTATTATACAACGGTTTTTGGGGTCATTGATTACGAATCTGACTTCAGATTTTGAAAATTCAAAATGGCGGATCCAATATGGCGCACAAAAAATTCCAAATATCACTGGATTTCATAAAAAACTATTACACAATGGTTTTTGGAGTAGTTGATTACGAATCTGATGTCAGAATTTAGAAATTCAAAATGGCGTATCCGAGATGGCGGAAAAAAAATTTCAAATTTCAAATATCACCGTTACGGATCTGACCTCAAATTTTGAAAATTAAAAAAATTAAAGAAAATTATTATCATGTCGGATTCATGATAACACCCAAAAAGATCTTTCTCATACTTTCAAGTTGAACGCAATTTTGTATAATAATTGGAATAAAATGGGTAACTACATATAAATGGGCACCATACCAATTCGAGATTACTAACTCCGACAGCTCCATATGTAAACTGTGGAATGAATCCAATAGTAAATTTCAATTTTAGGCTATCGTGTTTGAAAAAACTTCCTATATGCAATTTTTGGTGAAATTCAATAATATTTCCAAATATTTAGTCATCATATTGAATCCGCCATTCGGAATTTTTAAAATCTAAGTTCAGGTTGGTAATCAGCGAGCTCTAAATTCTCTGTGTATCAATTTTTTATGAAATCCGGTAATATTTGAAATTTTCTTACGCATCTTGGATCCGTCATTTTGAATTTTTAAAATCTGAAGTCATATTCGTAATCAGCGACCCCGCAAACCTCTATAAACCAATTTTGATGAGAAACCGATTATATAAAAAATGTATGCCGCAAAGGGTTAATTCCTGACATATCTCATTCTAGTTCTTCATGAGTACAAAAAAAGGTCAGGCTTCGTACAATTATTTTTGGTTGAAGTTAGACTTTCAAGCCATTTTTTTAGGTTATAAGGGCTTGCGCGTTGCAGTACGACCTAAGCCTATTCGAGAAGGGCGACGAGACCATCGTGGCCGACAGGGGGCTCAATCTGAGCAAGGGGCCAGCAGTCGCGCGTCATCCTAGCCCGCGCAGTCTACAAAGACAGCGAGATTTATCTATTCGACGACTCCTTGACGGCCCTGGATCCGCACGTCCAAGATCACATCTTCAACGAGTGCATACGCGGCTTCCTCAAGGACAGACTGTGCGTGCTGGTCACCCACAACGCCAAGCACATCGCGAACGCGGACTACGTCATAATTTTGGACAAGGGCACTATCAAATTCCAAGGGAAGAACCAGGACGTGTCCAAGGACCTCCTGAAGGCCATTGAAGAGGAAGTGGTGAACGAGAAGGACATAGACGAGGTGGAATCGAACGAGGTCGAAGCGGAGGGTGAAAGAGTAAACTGATAGCTAAAGTGGAGCCTATCAAAAAGAGACAAGTGTACCACGAAATAAAGAAAGAGGGCGGCGTCAGCGGAGACGTTTACGCGAGATATTTTAGCCTTGGTGGTGGATTCTTTATGGTCATTCTGATAGTGGTGATGTACTTTGGATCGCAGTTTACTGAAAGTTACTCCTCCAAGGTGCTGACAAATTGGTAAGTAATTGTTTGAATGTATTTAAATTCATTCAGTATATGTTCCATATTTATGGAATAATGCCTTTCTATAGCATTAGCGAAACATTATATGAAATAATGGAAAGAAAAAAAAGTAAAAGTTATTCGGTCAAGACCGCATATTACACAAGGTCAGGAAATTTTCTTTAAAAAGTTAAAATTGAGTATTGAAGCTATGTAACTTTTTTTCCAGTGAACCACTACAATTTTTCGATACAGGAATATTGAAAAAAAATAGATACAATGATAAATCGTAAGGATATGGCCACAACGTGTTAATAAACAATTTTTCTGTATCGTAACATTTTATCGTTTTTGAAATTTTTTTCAAAAATGGCTCAGTTAGTCAGATAGATACTCTGAAGATTTCCCTTTAATATGAGTAGGTACAAGAATTTTGAGAGAGAATTTAATATTTTCAGACTTGTTTACGGTTTTTTTTTTAGGATATCGCAATTTTACTTTTTTAGCGGTGCCTTTTCACACAACAACTATCAACTTCAACTTGGGCTTATTAGACGTAGAATTTCACAAGCTGTGATCGTATGAGAAACAACAATACTGTAGTACAAAAATTATCAGAATTTAAGCGACCTTCAAAAAAGTGGATGTATGAATACTTTTGCTACTGACTCTATGCATAATTAGTGGATGTTTTGACCAAACTACTTTTACTTGCATATTTTTTTTATATATTATTTATTTATATTTATATTATTTCATTAACCCTGTAAAAACATTCCATATATATGTGGGTCATTCTCTGTCAACCGGACCTCCCCCCCCTCACCTGTCCATTTCAGTTTTTGAGTAAATATGTTCTGTAGGGGCTTAAAATTTTCGTTGAAGTGTCTACTTTTGAATGCCATGTGTCTATAAATTCCAGACAGCTGTCGCAATATGGCGGCTTAAACGAGAACACTACCTAAAAAAATTAATAAATTCAGAGATTAATGGTTTGTAAAATGAGATTCGTTCGTAAAAATGATCTTTGGCGGCTTAAAATTTTCCTTAAAGTGTCTACTTTAAAGTTATATTAGGTTTATTTAAAAATTCCAATTGGTGGTTCCAATATGACAGCTTAAACAGGAAAATTTCCCAGAAAACGACCAAATTAACCCTTTGCGGCATACACTTTTTGTATAATCGGTTTCTCATAAAAATTGGTATACAGGGGTTTTCGGGGTCACTGATTACAAATCTGACCTCAAAATTTAGAAATTCAAAATGGCAGATCCAAGATGGCAAACAAAAATTTCAATTATCACCGGATTTCATTAAAAAAATATTATATCATGGTTTTCGGGGTCGCTGACTACGAATCTGACTTCAGATTTTAAAAATTCAAAATGGTGTATCCAAGATGGCGGACAAAATTTTCAAATATTACCGGATTTCATTGAAAACTGATACACAGAGAATTTAGAGCTCGCTGATTACCAACCTGAACTTAGATTTTAAAAATTCCGAATGGAGGATCCAATATGATGACTAAATATTTGAAATATTATTGAATTTCACCAAAAATTGCATATAGGAAGTTTTTCAAAAACGGTAGCCTAAAAGTGAAATTTACTATTGGATTCATTCCAAAGTTTACATATGGAGCTGTCGGAATTAGTAATCTCGAATTGGTTATGGTGCCCATTTATATGTAATTACCGATTTTATTCCTACAAAAGCATTGCGGTCAACTTGAAAGTATGAGAAAGATCTTTTTTGGGTCCGCCATTTTGAATTTACAAAATTTGAGGTCAGATCCGTAACCAGCAACTCTTTAAACCTCCATATATTAATTTTCAATGAAATCTGATTGTTACATTCGTAATCAGCGACCCCGAAAACCGTAATATGATAATTTTTAATGAAATCCGGTGATGTTTTGAAATTTTTTCCGCCATCTTAAATACGCGATTTTGAATTTCTAAATTCTGACATCAGATTCGTAATCAGCCACTCCAAAAACCGTTGTATAATAGTTTTTTTATGAAATCCAGTGATATTTGGAATTTTTTGTCCGCCATCTTGGATACGCCATTTTTAATTTCTATATTCTGACGGTAGATTCGTAATCAGCGACCCCGAAATCCTCTGGATACCAATTTTTATGAGAAACTAATTATACAAAAAAATGTATGCCGCAAAGGGTTCATTTGGTCGTTTTTGGGAAATTTTCCTGTTTAAGCCGCCAAATTGGAACCACCAATTGGAATTCTTAAATAAACCTAATTGTTGAGGATTGGTTCGTTTAAATCTTAATTTAAATAATTCGCGCGGTAAGCAGCGCCATTGTGGATAATAAAGCGCGTGCGCTAAGAACCTAAGGTCCGAGGCAAACGGTCAGCTTCACTTTAGTATAGTTGCAGTCTAGGACAGTTGAGTTATAGTCGCAGTCTAGTACAGTTGCAATTCAGTTTAGTTAGAGTTGAGTTCAAGTTGTTTAGCACGGCTCCGTCTAGCCGCATTGTAGAAGGATAAGTTTAGGTTTCAAGTTCATTACATGTGTATTATAATAATAATAATAATACTCACCCTATAATTACTCCGAAGAGTAACCCCTTAGGTCCTCTCAGGGACCTGTGCGGGAAGGAGTGGCTATTATTATTATTTGCCATGGCGCACTGGGAGTGACTTAAGATTATTTCGGTAACGCATTTGCTTTACAGTTCTGAGGAAACCCAGAAAACTCAGAACATTACCAAATCTAGGGCATGTGCGGTGGGATTGGCATCTATGCATCCACACCTATACACTAGTGTATTAGTGGTTGCATATCAAGCCCTGGCGGAGGAAGCGAGACAATTAAAAATCGCTACCCCGGCTGGGACTCGAAAAACGCGCACAGAGGTATCGCGACTGGAAAGACGGTGCTTTAACCCACTCGGCTACCCGTGCCCCAATTTTGTATTAAATGTACATATAGTGGATCTCCCCTCGACGACGAAGTAAAGTGTTAGAAACGAATCACAGTAGTTTCTCTCTCAACTCACCCCATACAGTCCACCGCTTGACAGTGTTCACCCCCCGAAAACCCCCACACTCAAAAAAGGAGTTACACCCCGGTAGCACCTCGAAACACTAATATAACTTTAAAGTAGACACTTTAAGGAAAATTTTAAGCCCGCCAAGATCATTTTTACGGACGAATAACTCATTTTACAAACCATTAATCTCTGAGTTTATTAATTTTTTTAGGTAGTGTTCTCGTTTAAGCCGCCATATTACGACAGCCGTCTTGAATTTATAAAGGGGACACGTGACATTCAAAAGTAGACACTTCAACAAAAAATTTTAAGCCCCTACAGAACACTTTTACTCAAAAACTGAAATGGACAGGGGGGGGGGGTCCGGTTAACAGATAATGACCCACAGTGTGTATATGAGACACACTGCAAATGTGCATATAAAAATAAAACAATTAATTTTTCAACTCAGCATACAATTACAAATTATTAATACTATACATATTTTATCTCTAAATATATCTAAAATAGTTTTTTAAATACTACATTCAGAATTCAAGCGAAAAACATTAAACTATCTTAAGGAATATCAGAACTTATACAGTACTGTTTAGGCTATTACATACGTTACAGAAAAAAAGGAGAATTAATAAGTGACGCATTCTGGCAGATGTCTGTTGTAGGTAAATTCACCTAATTTTTACATAAAAATGCAGCATTTATCAAGTTGATTCAAAAGTATTGAGCCTTGCTGATATGTTGGCCAAATTAAAAAAAATGGATTTGGCAATTGTAATTCAAAATGCCCATACTTTGCTCTTAATATCTCAATAACATTTATTAATTCTCTTAATAACATTTTAGGATCAACATCCAGCAGAAATTGTATGACGTTAGAGGAACACTTAACGAGACTGGAATCGAAAGCACAGCTCGAGAATTGTTCAACTCATCGTTACTCATCGTTAACAGTACTTTATTACCAATATTGGCAACTGATGCATCGAGTTTAAATATTTCCGCTCCAAATATCACAGCAGATACGAACAATTCTTTCTTGACTATCGACAAGTTAGAGCTGAAATCCCACAAGACACTCAACATGTACTCGATGCTGATCGTTAGCTCCACAGTTCTGGAGTTGATTAAGCACTATTTGGTACTTAAGTTTGCCAGAAACGCTTCAGTCAAGCTCCACAGGCAGATGATAGATGGTATTATATATTCTGTGATGTCGTTTTTCGACAACTACTTCATTGGAAATATTTTGAACAGGTTTGCACAAGATTTGACGGTGATTGACGAACAACTACCTTTCGTTTTATCTATAATGGTTGGGGTAAGGAACATTATTTTTTTATTTGAGTGGACGAAATTATGTGATTTTTCCAAATTTTTTAAAATATATATGATGCTTCATTTAAAATAAAGGAGTTAGTTGACGCCCAGAAATATATCAACACAAAAGGGGTTCAAACAATCTTATATATTACATTAAATCTTTTAATCAACAATTTTATGAACCAAATATGCACTAAAAACATCCTACAATAACGTGTTGAGAGTTTTTGCGCAATTTAATGCAATCAACCGCATACAAATGTTTGAGGATTTTGCCTAGTTCTGCTTTCATTTCAATTACATTATCATTTGTGATTGATTGTGAGTTGTGATTAAAAAAAAAGTTTTTCATTAACCTTACACCTGACGTGAATTTTTCATTTCAGACTATTTTCTCGGTCGGTGGCATAATAATATTAATTGCTGTTGTAAACTGGAGATTCTTCCTGCCTTCATTACTCCTCCTTGCCTTCTTAATACTGCTGAGAATGTTCTACATGCCTGCGGCTAGAAGCTTAAAACGACTCGAATCTGCAAGTAAGTATTTTGTCTAACACTATTTTAGAATGATATATACGAGGGGGTACTCAAGAATAACCGGAACAGCATTGCCGTGGGCGGAGCTTGTGTAGTACGCATTTCTGCCGCTAGGCGTGTATAGCGCAACTCATTGCCAGTTCAGTACCGCCTGTGTTGTCGACCTGGCTTGTTCTGTTCATCTGCACTGATTGTTTTTGCTAGCGCTGTTTTGTTCTTGTTTCGTTTTTTATGATGGCAAGTTTAAGTGAACAACGTGCAGCTCTGAAATTTTGTTTTCTACTCGGTAAAAATGCTGCTGAAACTGTTTTAATGTTGAAAACAGCTTACAAATATGACGCTATGGGAAAAACTCCAAGTGATTGATGACAAACCTCGTTCTGGACGTCCTACAACTGCCCGAAACGACGAAAATGTTAAAAAAAATTCGAGAGCTTGTGCTCACAGACCGTCGACAGACAATTAATCAACTGTCAGAGATTAGTGGGTTATCTTGGAGCTCGGTTCAGCGAATTTTAACCGAAGATTTGGGAATGAAAAGGGTTGCTGCCAAGTTTGTTCCTCGGGTTCTGACTGACAATCAAAAGGAATGTCGACACATGTCGTGCTTTGAAACAACAGCTTGAAACTGATTCAGATTTTCTGTCAAAGGTCATTACTGGTGGTGAGTCATGGTATTATGGTTACAACACAGAAACAAAGCAACAGTCAAGCCAATGGAAAAGGCCATTGTCACCCCGTCCAAAAAAATGTCGTCAAGTCAAATCAAACATCGAAACAATTCTGATTTGCTTTTTTGATGCCAAGGGCGTAGTTCATTCAGACTTTGTTCCTCCAGGTCAGACCGTCAATCAAACCTTTTATTTGGAAGGTTTAAGAAGATTGCACAACAGTGTTCGTCAAAAAAGACCCGATTTGTGGCAGACAGGAGACTGGTTCTTCCACCACGACAATGCACCTGCACACACAGTCATCTCTGTTCGCCAGTTTTTGACTAGAAATGGCATGGTTCCATTGCCCTACGCACCTTACTCGCCTCACCTGGCTCCGTGCGACTTTTTCTTACTTTCACGCATGAAAGGACACAGACTTGACAACATTGAAGAGGTCAAGAAAAAAACCAGGGAGGAGCTCATTTCTAAAGCCATTTCAGCCATTTCTAAAGATGACTACAGAACATGTTTCGAATAGTGGAAGCACCGGTGGGACAAATGTACGAGTATAATATTAGTTGTAATGGAGAGTATTTTGAAGGGGATAAGGTAGTTTTTGTAAAAAATTTGAAAATATATAGCTTTTAAAAATAATTCCGGTTATTTTTGGGTACCCCCTCGTATTTCATACCTAAAAACTACATTGGAATAAGGGTTATTCCGAAAAAACTCGTATGGAATATATACCGCGCGGTTTTTGGCCAATCAGAACATTTCTCTACTTATCAACCCAATAAATTTCAGCAACAATATTTCTAATTACGAAATGAAATTTAACACAGAAAAGCCCAAGAAATGTTATATCATTTTCTAGACAGCTAATAGCTAATATTATTTTAAAGTGCACAAGATATTATATCAAGTTATTTATGAGTGTTACATAATGTACATAATAATTAGGAGCATTACTTCTCTTGCTTTATCTACTACTAATATAATTACTTATTAATGTAATGTGGAGCAAGAACTGTGATGCTCGTAGGAATAACAATAATAGAGGCTTCGTTTTGCCAAAAAATTATGTTTTTTAAAGGTTAATTTTTCGCGACATCCGAAAGTGATTTATTAGTATCCTTCGATGGCAAATATCCATCAACTTCATAAACTTCCAATCTTGCTGTTTCTTGATATTTATGTCACAGAAAATATATAAGTAAGTAATGATTAGTTATATAGTAAATCTTTCAGTAACTACTAATCAGTCACCAACACTGTTTACAAAGTAAACGAAAAAATCGGGTACCCTCCTCAAATTATTGTGTTTTTTTTCTAATACGTTCCATTTTTCACGAACAGTTAATAGCAAAAGATAAAATAAAACTGATATAAATGTAATCATAAAAACTTTTTCCAGTTTGTTGCAAAAATAATTCCAATAGAGTTCAAAAAAAATAGTTGGATTAAAATCAAGTACGTAGCCAAGGGGGCGATGGGGCGTTCGCCACCCCCCAAATGGTCAAGTAGAAACCAAAATAGTCGGGGGATTGCGCTTGCCGTTGCCCTCAATGACCTACGCCCCCCCCCCCCCCAAGAAAAATACTGGCTACGCCCTTGATTAAAATAAAAATAAAAGTATAATATAACTGGCATTTTACAAGAATTAAGTGTTTATTAATTCTATTCTTATGGGAAGGAGAATCCCCTTCTCCTCGGGTGTCAACAGTAATCACCGCATTTATAATAGGTTTCAGTGAAATTCAGGTTGCTACCTCTTTGGTATTTTGCTTTAGGTCGAAATGTTGGTCTTTCATAACTGACGTATTTGTGGCTCGATAAATATTCCTTCTTTTATTATTTTGCTTCACTTAATTTTGTGCCAATCGACTTAGGATACAAAAGGAACTTCACCGTTTTTATCCACCATCAGTACCTTCAAAAATGTTTTCATCAAAACGAGCAAATTGCGATGGATGTAGAATTACACTTTTTAAATCAAATCAATTAAATTCGGATTAAAATTCTTCACATTCGCCCCACTCAAAATCCATTTTTGGTCTATATTTTATTAACTAGTGTTTGTCAGTTCTATCACTCTATCTCTATAATTTGTCACTTTACTATCCCGCAAATAGGGGTATCCCCGTTATTTCAAGAAACTAGGGGTTGACACTTACGTATTTGGGGGATCATCGTCGTCTCCCCCCCCCAAGTGATGATGCCATATCACCTCAAAATTCCTAACCTAGAGAAATTCACTAGATAAATGGACAGATAGTGTTACCTGAGACACTTAAAAATATGTGTAAATTGAAGGTAGACCGATGTGTACTTCAAAAGCATGACGTGATAGAAACATTTGGAGTCAGCACCTACTTTCTATTAGTGCCAGCCAATTATTAAAACCACCAGTTATTTGGATACAAAAATCGTGTCAGGCATTGCATCAAGTATAAAGTCTTTTGTGAAAAATTGCTCTTTAATTGGATACAGAAGATTTATTTTCCAGTCTATTTTCTAAAAAAATGTATTTTTCAGCCCGAAGTCCAATAGTAGGCCATTTGAACTCCTCCATGGAAGGATTAACTACGATTCGAGCGTATAAGGCTCAAAGCATCTTGAAGGACGAATTCGACAGACATCAGGACCTGTACACGTCAGCTCATTATACTTCATTCTGTGCCAAGAGGGCATTTGCGTTTTATATGGACTTTTCTTCGGTGTTATTTATGACCATAATTATCGCAAGGTTCCTATTTTTCGATTTAGGTAAGTTTAACGCTGCAAACAGCTCACAAACAATATTGGCATTAGCACCTTCGCCAAATTATATAAAATCGGTAAATGCAAATTGAGGGGTACAGATGCAAAACTCACATTATCCATAATTTTTCGAAATAAAGTTAGTGACTCTACCGTGTTCATCGTGTTGAACTACAGCATTTTAAATTTTAAAATGAGGTATAAAACTCACATTTTCGTATTTATTTTAAATTGTGGAATCTGTGAATTGTTTCAAAACTCACATTCTCCTAAGAGTTAGAACTTTACTGTCAACATTTTTTGTACTTCGCAATTTTAGGTTCATTATAAAAATATTTCACTTTATCAGTCAATGATGATAATAAAACCGTATTCTAAGTATTTTATGCAGCTTTTTATTTTGATTATGAACTACCATATTACATAAAAATTTTATTGATATACCATTGAGTTTGTTTCCAAGTTCCTATTCTTAGCTTATCTTCATGAATTTCAGTGTAAAAAATAATATTATGTAGAATAATTTGGAGCAAAACGACCATTATCCAGAAAGTAGTCTCAAAACTCACTTTATCCAAATTTTAATTCACTTTCTTGGAGTCAAATATTAGTGTGCTATCATTTCACCAATTGAGAAGCAAATGTAAAGTTGTAATACAAATACCAAAAAAATTCAGTGTCAAGTCACTTGAAAAGTGAGAAATCAGTTATTCATACTTCCTAAAACTTTTAAAAAGTGGATAATGAGTTTTGCATCTATACCCCTCCATTCTGAAAATAAAAAAGTAGATAGAATTGACTGAAATATCTGAATTGAATTTATATTATTATTATATTGGATATACATATCGGGTGGTCCAAAACTTATTGTAAAAATTATAAAATGGCTGAAAATTCTAGAAAATTTACAGAAAGAATACGGATCTAATATTTTATTGAAATCTACTAACTCGGCGAGTCTACTAAAGTCTACTAAAGACGGGGACAATATTAAAATTTCAAATTTGGATTTTTTTGGCAAAAAAAGTTTCCCTTTCAATTCTGCTGATTTAAAAAAAAATATGTATCGTTTAAGAAGTTATGCGGATTTATTATTAAGTGATTAGAGTTGCAACGTGCCTCAGAACGCTCGACTATCTTTGGAAAAACTGTAATTACTAAAACTAAAATTATGATTATAAATTTGCTGCAATCGATGTCGTTCGTTATCTTGTCAAAAAGCAAATCATAGTAAACTTGTTCGGACACACTCTGCAATATATTCGATATTATTGTATACTTTGAATAAAAACTGCAACACCCAGTAATAATTAAGCAATTTATTTGAAATTTGCACATAAAATTTAGTTCAGTATAATAAAGAAATAATTAAAATTTCAACCAAAACATTTAACATTGGTATTTGTTGTGACTTATCATATAAAAAATTGCAGGTTTTGACATTTTTTTGTTAAACATATATACATTCTGGTCAGCCCTGCTGTTACATTTCAATAGTAAACATTATTTATGAAGTCTAGAATTCGAAAAATTCAAAATTATCTCATACATCTCGTTGATCTTCGGTCTCACATACATGGTACCTTTTTTTCCGTGAGAAAATCTCTCACTCGAAGAGCCGCTCCTGAGGCCTCTGGGCCCATTATGAGCAACGCCACGTTTGTAGGTCAGAGTATTTGACCTACAAACATATACTTCTGAAGTATATTAACAAGTGATGGCATTCGTCACGAATCGAAAAAAAACTTTGGAAAAACCATTTGAAACTAACAAGCAAAAATCATTAAAAAAAATCAGCCATACTTGAACTTTTGGACAACTCGGTATGTATAGATAGAAAACTGAATACACTGAGATATAACTTAGGGGCCATTCATTAATTACGTAAGGGTCTCGAGGGGGGAGGGGGGTTAGAAAAATCTCTACATGCCCTTATTTGGAGGGGGGGAGGTCTCAACACCAATTCTTATGTAATATTTTGTAAGTCGAAATATCTCATCGGGTTCCGAATATCTCATTCTATAATGTACAATTTGGTTTACATATTGTTTTACAAATTTTTATTGCTCATTAAAATTTTAAAATCTTAAATGTGTATTTTTATCCATTTTAAATGTTATAAACAATGATAATTACGATTTTTTTATATACAGTGTGGCCCAGGGGTCGTGTACACCCCCCAAAAAGAGCTCCATTTTTTGTAGTAGGAATTTGAAATTTTACATACGTAAATGAATCGTTGAAGCTCAACTTTTAAACTATGGGGTGGATATTTCCTATTTCCGCCCTAACCGGAAGTGATATCAACTTTATTTTTCAAATGGCAACCACCATTTTTTTTTATGAGATTCGGCTAGAGTATCGGATTCTTTATCTGTCTGTCTTATAAAGAGAAAAATCGGTTGAAAAATGGCAAAGATACGTACATTATTTATATTTTATGAAGGCGGCTATGAATCAAATATTAGCGCTTGCTTTTTTAACAAGTAAGCCATGAAATTTACAAAAAAAGGGTACAATGGTACTCTTGTAAATTAAAGTTGGATGTAAAGTTACGCAGAATACCTTTATCTTTATGCAGAACTTAGAAAATTTCATTTTTCCAAAAAGAAAGGGCCAATATTACGTTTTTACAAATGGCAATATTCATTTTTGATATTACAAGTTTGAAACGTTCCCCAGTTAGTATGCCATCGAATACGTCTACTGATTGTAAAAATTACTAAATCAGTTACCTGTCAAACTCAACACAAACTTTTGTTTTGCACAGCTCTTATTATTTATGCTTAATCTTATTAGTTATTAGTCTGTAAGTTCTGACGTAATTTTCACATGCTGTATGTGAAGTTGACATTATGTATTTCAAATTTAAAAATAAAAAATGGACATTGCCATTTGAAAAAATGTAATAACGGCGTTTTCTTTTTAGGAAAAAAAGTTTTCTAAAGTTTTGCATAAACATAAATTATAAAACATAACAAAAACTTTAGATGCAACTTCAGTTTACAACAATAGTACCATTGTACCTTTTTTTTATAAATTCCATGGCTTACTTGTTAAAAAAGCAAGCCCTTAATATTTGATTCATAGCCGCCTTCATAAAATATAAATAATGTACGTATCTTTGCCATTTTTTAACCGATTTTTCTGTTTAAAAAATAGACAGATAAAGAATCCGATACCGAATCCTGGTTGCCATTTGAAAAAAATAAAGTTGATATCACTTCCGGTTAGGGCGGAAATAGGAAATATCCACCCTATAGGTTAAAAGTTGAGCTTCAACGATTCATTTATGTGTGTAAAATTTCAAATTCCTACTACAAAAAATGGAGCTCTTTTTGGGGGTGTACATGCCCCCTGGGCCACCCTGTATATATTTATATTATAAATAATGATTATAGTACATTCTTTCCGCAGAAAAACGAGATCGAATCTTACGTAAGAAGGGGGAAGGGCGGGGGTTCAAGAAATCTTATGTACCCTTACATGGGGGTAGGGGGGGGGGTCAAAAATCGCCAAAATCGTCCTTACGTAATTAATGAATGGCCCCTTACATTCTGAAAATAACAAAACGAATTTTTTTTTCTAAATAAACTGCTCGTCAAAATTAGCGTAACACTTTTTAGATTAGCGCCATTTTCGTTTTGTTTGAGCTAGAGACTTGCGGTTTGAAAATTTCGGTATCCTACAGGGTTTTTTTAATGCCATGAAGTCGTAACACTGTGACTTAAACGGTTCGCCGTCCACACTCCAAAAACCTACCCCAGGTCGAAATTTGAATTTTGAATTCGCAAGATTTTGAAGGCAACTTCAGAGTCCTACAAGATGGACTAAGACTAATGGCGTTCGCTTGTCCAAACTGCAAGGAAGACTTGTCGCGCTCACCGAGCATCTCTCTTATGGATTTCACTAATATCGATTCGCACAAGTGTAAGGAAAGCTTGCACCTATCCAACGACCTCTCATTTAAGAATTTTCGCCCACTCAAAAATTGTTTGCAGGGTGTTAAAAAAAGAGGGTGCTGGGTCACAAAGAAGGATTTGAAAAAGACGAACTACTCGGAGTGGGCCGGAATGGGTTCAGGCTTACTCAGGAACTCTTTCTAACTCACCCCACGTGTAGAGACCTGCTTACATCCCCTCAACGTAGCAAATTTGCAAGGGGTAGATTGGGAAGTGGAATTTTACTTTTGGCGCTCAATCGACGGTCCTCAGTGAGTCCAGTCAACTTCGAGATACTTCATGTGAGACTAGGACATGAATTAGAGACCACACGACTGCCCATGTAGCCTCCAACAGTGGTGGAACCAAAAGGGGTGGCTGGGGGGTAGGTGTAGCGATGGTCTTGAGGGATGTTTGAATGGTTTGCAGGTGAAAATTAGTTGTGACACCCCAGACAAACTGATTTTAGGAGCATTTGGATCAATGAAACCGCCAACCAGTGGTCAGAGCATGTTAAACCCAGCCTAACTGCAGAGGGATGAATCATGGGGGCTGGAATTGCGTTGAAAGGGAGGGGCAGCGATCAAATGCTCAAGACTTGTTGGGGAGGTCGTAATGTGCGCCAGAATAAGATTTTTACCCGACAGCGTCCTTCTTAGTCCTTCTTGTAGGACTCTGAAGTTACCGTCAAAATCTTGCGAATTAAAATTTCGACATGGGGCTGGTTTTTGGGGTGTGACGGCGAACCGTTTAAGTTACAGTGGGAATTAAAAGCAACCCTATAGGCTACTGGAATTTTCAAACTGCAAGTTTCTAGCTCAAGCAGAACGAAAAAAGGCACTCATCTAAAAAGTGTTACGCTAATTTTGACGAGCATTTTATATTTAATCAGAAATGGTGGTGGAAATATCTAGATTGATAGATCTATATTTCTAAGGTATGGCAAACTGCGTAAATGACATTTTGACCGGCGTAAGACCGGATGTGGCAATTGTATTTTTATTTATGCTTTCTTTTTTTATGTTTTTTATTGTATTTTTATTTGTGCTTTCGAATACTTTCGCCGGTCGTGAGCGCGTGATTTGTGATGACTAATTCCAATAATACTTCGGTAAAGTTTACACTCTATAACCAGTCCAATAAACATAGAGAATATTAAGGTATCATGTTCTTACAGATACTGCAGCCGGCGACGTTGGTCTAGCCATCACGCAGGCGGCTCAGCTTTCCATGGTCATTCAGTTTGCTCTGATGCAGTGGTCAGAAACGGAAAATCTGATGACGTCGGTGGAGAGAGTTCTCGAATACACCCGCTTGGAGAAGGAAACCACCGCGGGAGTCGAAGTTGAGGGCTGGCCCAGCAAGGGAGAGATAAACTACGTCAACGTTTCCCTCAAATACGCCACGGAGAAGGTGCTGAAGAACATCAGCTTCTCCGTCAAATCCAAGCAGAAGATCGGCATAGTCGGAAGAACAGGCGCCGGAAAATCCTCCATCATCTCCACCCTGTTCAGGCTGTACAACTACGAGGGCCAAATATTCATCGACGACGTGGAAATCAAGACGCTCTCGCTGAATTTCCTGAGGCAGCACATCTCCATAATCCCGCAGGACCCCATCATGTTCGCCGGTACCGTGAGGAGCAACATAGATCCCCTGCAGAAGTACACGGACGAGGAGATATGGAGTACGGTTCACAAGATCCAGCTGGAGAAGATAATACCCAGTTTGGACTATGTCATAGCCGACAACACGTCGAACTTCAGCACGGGACAGAGGCAGCTGATTTGTTTGGCCCGCGCCATAATCAGGAAGAATAAGATCGTGGTCCTGGACGAGGCCACGGCCAACATGGACCCCGAGACCGAGTTTTTGATACAAAAGGCCATCGTGGAGAACTTCTCTGCGTGCACGGTGTTCATCATAGCGCACAGGTTGCAGTCCATATTGGACTGCCACAAGGTCATAGTTATGGAAAAGGGAGAGATTGTGGAATACGAGGATCCACTCGTCTTGATGGAAGACAAGTCGAGTATGTTCTCGAAGATGCTGACAGATGCAGGACTAAATGAGCACCAACAATAAAGTTCATTTCAAGGGCCACGGGCTTTTTTTTCGTCGCCCATAAAAAATGGAAAATTTTAGAAAACTACTAAAGCGATATTTTTGCGAAATTTCAGTTGAAATAGAACGTGTTTGGTCACATTGAAAAATATCATGTATGTAACATGCAAACATTAAAAAACATTTTGTAAAATATATATTCGCACATATGATGGAATTCATAATGGAACTTTTCTATTTCTTCTGAAATATGCAAATAATTGCATAATATTTAATGGAAAAGACTGAGATTGTAAATAATTTTGATCTACATATGAGATTTCAATAATACTCCCTGAAATTAAAAAAAAAAAATACATATTACTGGTACATTCATTTAATTATTTATCAAGTAATAATGCAAATATTACTAAATCGGTGGGACAACAAGTCAAAGCAAGGATGTTATGCTATCCTTTCTATCATTATACTTCTATTAAGGTAATGTTCTGCCTACCGTGCCATTATTTAACGTAAGAAATACATCTATAATTAAATAACTGTGGCATGATTTTTAAGGTGTGATAGTTTTTGGAATGTTTTATTGTGTGAAACGTTTTAGTAATTTTTTAATAAAAATTAATCTATTCAGTATCTCAACATGCTGTCTTATTGTGTGATAACATTACACAATAAGACAGCATTCAAATTAATAATAATAATTAATTTGAATAACAATTCAAATTAGGACAATTTATTGTATTGGTACTTGTACAGTACAGTGTAATAACGTTGAGTCTAATACAAGCTTATATTGAACTTTTAATACACCGCACTGAGTCTACGGTAGGAGTCTTATGAACTATTTTACTTAATACTACATTAAGGAAATTTTGCTTTTAAATGTTTCAAATGTTTTGTATTTTTCCTAATTTAGTATTATTGAACTTTGATGAAAAAAATATTTTCGCGGAATTTAATTAATAAATTCTTGACTAAAGTAATTTCTTTGCACGAGTAATATGTTCAAGAACTTTGGACAAAATATGTTCGAACATAATTTCTTAAGTATCTTAAGCACACCGCGTGCTCGATAAAGTTTGCAATGGAAAACTCTTTTACCATTTTCTCACATCAATTCTCAGAAATATTTATTTTTGAAAAAGATTATGCTTGACTAGAAATAAATATATAAATTAACATAACTGTGTCCTCAAGTCACAGTATACGAGGAGACTTAAAGATGTAATATGGGCTTAGGATTACGTTAATACCAGAATTTATTATTAGTTAATAAAAGAAGTACGTTAAATATGACAGAAAAAATTCTTAGATCTGATAGGAACCTTTCTCAGAATTTCATTTTATATTTGAATATGAATTTTCAGTGGCGTAGATAATTATCAATGTCGATTACTTTATTATATATATAATGTAATAGCAACGCAATTACATGTATGAGTCGCTATTAACGCTTATTTTACAAAGTAAATGAATTTTACAATAAAGTACCGTAAAATGGGGAAACTTCGACATGTTTTGAGCATATCATCACTGCCTTCTAAAAGTAATTTATTAAAAACCTTTATATTTACGCCATTATAACATTTGATGTCTTTGCTTTAGAAAACAAGAAAAAAAGCAGTTTCACCTCATCCCTCCCTCTTTAGTTTTTTATTTATTTTAGGTTAGAAGTTACTCCGTGTATGGGGTAGACAGCACATGGAGTAACTTCGACACATACACAGAAATGAATTCATCACAGACCTAAATAAATCTCTAAACATATTCAAAAATGATTTAACACGAGTTTAATTAAACTAAACCAAGGTATACTAAAAAAGTTTGTATTAGATAAGAATAATAACATCAGTAGATATAAAAGACATTATCTTAACAATGAGTTAAACTCAAAGAACATTATTTTAAGAACAATAGACACGGGGAAGACAAAAACTGTATAGCATTTCTTAACAATAATAGAAACTAAAAGATATTTCTCTACAATACTCATATTCAAGTAAAGAGTCTTTCTTTACTAAAAAAATAAGCACTATATGTAATATTTGTCATCGTCACAGCACAGCGGATAAAGCCTGAAAAGAAAAAAACCTAAAAATAATATGAAAAATAGGAGATAATCTAAATCATTAATAAAAAAAGTTTTCCATATGTTGCAAACTTTATGGACCACGGTGTATAATAGCTATATAATAAAAACAATGATTTACCTAAACGATTTATGGACAAATTCTCTCCACATACGAGTGTAAACCGAATGTAACACTAGCGCAGCCGCCAAATTATAGAACAAATTCAACTACGTACTGACCCTGAACAGCATCATTCCCTTTTTAGCAACCCTGTATATTAAAATCTAAGTGCATTTATGATTTTATTTTTGATAGGGAAATCAATATAAGCGTTACGCCACCTGGTCACTCAACAAACTAATTACAATTTCAGTTACTGAAAGGTCGGTTGGTTTCTATTTGTGTTGGTTGTTACCATTAAAAACTAAAATGGTCCTTTTATAATGAATCAGTATTGTTATGTACCTCGCTGTTAGTCCTGTATTAAAAGGGACCCTCATTTAAAACTTCATATACGAGGTGTGTAAATTAAGTAATGAGAATCGCAACGTAGCGCCCGATCTAGCAACACTGCGGAGACGGGACTTGGAAGGGCGGTAGGCTAACGTGTAATGCACATTCAGTACAAGTTTGAACTTGTTAGAGTAATTTGTTTGTTCTTTGTGACTGTTTTCATAAACCGGTTTATTCTAGTGCGTTAAAAATGAGTGACATTAATTTTGAGCAACGGTGTGCTATCAGGTTTTGCTTCAGACTTGGACACTTTTAATGTTTAAGGCATTCTCAGAAGGAAGAGATTCTATTGAAGATGAACCACGCAGCGGAAGGCCTTCATATTCAAGAACCGATTAAAATGTCGGTAGAATACGGAATTTTGTGCGTTCAGATCGTGGGTTGACGACAAGAATGATCGGGGAAGAGTTAAATTTAAATCACGCCATTGTTCATCAGATTTTTGACTAACGTATTGGGAATGAGAAAAATCTGCGCAAAAGTGGTTCCAAGAAACCTTTCTCAGGAACACAAAAACATCAGGAGAGAAAGGTGTCCTGACTTTTTAGGATCGACTGAGGATGATCCCCATTTTGTGGAACGTGTCATTATTGGTTATGAGTCTTGGGTGTTTGAGTACGACCCGGAAACCAAGCGCCAAAGCATGGAATGGCATACTTCAAACTTTCCAAGACCCAAAAAAAAAACAAGAATGAGCAAGTCGAAGATCAAATGCATGCTGATTTGCTTTTTTGTATAGCCAGGGAATTGTTCACATAGAGTTTTTGCCTCCAAGCCAAACAGTAAATCAACACTTTTACAGAGAAGTTCTTGAAAAACCTCGAAAAAGGGTCATAGATGTCAAGATGTCAAGATGTCAAGACCAAACATAATTGGATGTTGCATCACGACAATGCGCCTTGTCACACAGCCATTTCATTAAATGAGTTTTTAGCTAATAAAAATATTCCTGTATCTCCTCAGCCTCCTTATTCGCCTGACTTGAGTCCTTGTGACTTTTTTCGCTTCCCGAGATTCAAAAATCACCTCCAGGAACGTCATTTTGGGACCATAGGAATCATTCAAACGGCTGTAATCGACCAACTATCGACAAGGCTAGGAATACGAATATATATACCAGGATACGAATTCCAGGACTGCTATGAGGAATGGAAGAACCGTCTCCAGCGCTGTGTGGCTTGCCAAGGAAGTTATTTTAAAGGAGACAATACTAAATTGTAATTCTATTCGAATAAAATATTAATCAGTCTCATTACTTAATTTACACACCTCGTATTTCCTGAAGAAAGAGAACGCCTTGAATTTGTTTTTAACTGCTTGCACGATCTTTGGGTCCAAAGGGCGTCCTTTGTTTTTGGGTCGAGATCCAATTCCTTTATTTTGTCGAAGTTTTTTGCAGAAAAGGCCATGCGACAAGACACGTTGAATTTTCACGATTTTTTTGGTTGTCCACGTATCTGGAGTCAAAATAAGAACGTAAAGGACAATATTAAAAATAGCCGATTTTTGGCTGCTCGGGGGGAACGCATGTAGCCCATAAAAAATGATTGATTGCTGTTAAAAACATGAAATATGACCCCTGAATACTTCAAATGTCTGGGGGAAATGTCAACTTCACCCTTAAAACTGTAAATACAACCCCAAACCACGCTAAAAATAAATAATTTTGGGTTTTGGTCAGATAACTCATATAAACCACAAATAACAGTTGGGGATGGTTTAAAAATAACATTAAACCTTCAAAATATGAAATCGATAAGAAAATGTCGCTTTGACCCTTAAAAAATATAAAAACTGCCCCTTAATGTCTTATTTCCGATTCCTAAAAATGCTGATCTCGAGTGTATCTTGGGCATGCTTAAAACCCAGAAAAAATGATTGAATATGGTTAAAAAATATATGAAATTACTTCTTAATATATCCCATGTTTGGGGGAAAGTCTATTTCACCCCTAAATATAAAAAAAAACTTGTAAACTGCTATAGCCCATATATTTTGACTTTAATAGGACTTTTTTGACCCAGGTAAAATGATTAAAACTGGATCAAAAATAGTAAAAAAGTATTCAGTAAGTATTCAGTACATCAATCTGACTGGAAAATTGTCTCTTTTCACCCCTAAAAAATAAAAACAACCCTTTCTGAAACTTAAACTAGAAAAATGAGATTCGGATGATTTAAAAATAAAATAACAACTTATTTTTATTATTTTGAAACCATTCCCAATCAATGTTTCTGGGTTACATGGTACACATAGTATCATGACAGAAGCAATAAATGAATTACTTTTAGCAGTCTAGGAGTGGTTTAAATTTTCGGGGTGAAATTGACATTAACTTGATATTTTAAAAAATTGCTATTGTTTAAGGGTGAAAGCGACATTTTCTCATCGATTTCATATTTTGAAAACTTAATGTTACCATTTTTAAACCATCCCTAACTGTTATTTGTGGTTTATATGCGTTATCTGACCAAAACGGAACATTATCTATTTTTAGCGGATTTGGGGTGGTATTTACAGTTTTAGAGGTGAAGTTGATATTTCCCCAGCCATTTGAAGTATTCAGGGATCATATTTCATGTTTTTTGACAGCAATATATCATTTTTTCTGGACTACATGAGTTCCCCCCGAGCAGCCAAAAATCGGCTATTTTTAACATTGTCCTTTGTCAGCACGATTAACCTCAGTAAGTATTTTTCTTCAGGGCAGATAACACTATTTTGAGAATTTTGAGCATGGTTACCGTAAGTTTTTGTGATACTGTTCAAGTGAGTTACTAATTTTTTTTTTTTCACTGTTTGACGGTTTAGTGAGACTTCGAATTTTCACTGGAGGTTCACCAATCCTCTCAAGCTCTACATTAATATCACTGATATCCAATGATCTATCGACAGAATCGCAAATGAAATTATTCGGTATTCACATTATCTTCAGAGTTTGGATCGATGTTCACATTATCATTAGAGTCACTGTAATTCTCCGACGAAACTTTAGTAGTCGAATTACATGAATCGTCTGATGATTTTCTTTTAACGATTAGATTGACCTTATACAAATCGGTTTTGCATGATCGGCAAACATATTGACCGAGGATTTCACTTACTTTTTTTATCCCAACCAGTACTAACACACACTAAATTTTTATAGACACGAGAATTATTTTTTCCCTAAGGGATTACAACATTGGTTTGGACACGATATTTTATATCAAACAATTTATAATCACTTTTAAAATAATATAAAGTAGAGCAAATTTTGAGGTTTAATAAATATTCTCGGAAATGACGCAACAACATTTTAAACGATGTGATTGTCACGACTAAACAAAAATTAGGACGAATATGTGAAAAAATATCTGCGAAAAATGTGCCTGTTTAAACCTGCACTGCGCGTGTTAAAACAAATTCAAAGCGCGCTGAACGAAGCGCGCGCACGCTAAGAAAATAAATGCTTGTAAATAAATTATATCGCACTGCCAACTTTTTTTTTTGATAATTTTAAGGTTTAATACACCTGATGCAGGTTTCCATTTTCAAGATTTATCATAGAGGCGCAGAAGTTTGTTAATTTTTAATTTGTTTAATAAACAAATAATAAAAATAGTTTTAATCTTGCCCCAATTAAGAATGAAGGGATTCTATAACCTATTTATTTTTTTTAATTCATTATATTTTTAACTTATTAAAACCTTAAAAAACTATTTCTTTATCAACTTATAAATAATTATAATTTTTATTTAATATATTTTTTTTATATATCCTAAAATATTTTTTTCCCTTTATTTAGACATAATTTATTTAGAGAACTTATATCTTTTAAAGAGATGGGGAACCATATTTATAAAACCATTTTGGTTTAACCTTTTTAAATTTTTTTTATTTTTGAAAGAAAAAAATAATTTTTTTTTAAAAATTTCTTTATATTATATTGATTTGGGGTTTATATTTAACCCCCCTCATTTCCAAACAAACCATTATTTATTTATTATTTTCCTTTAAGTCAACACAAGTATTATAAAATGTCATTTTTAAGGGTTTTATAGTTCACTCTCCCATAACAGAGGGGAAGAACCCCTCCCTTGGACATCCCCTCACTTATATTCCCCCATAAATATGTACTACTAGTTATTTTCTACATTGATGATCATCTAAGAGCGCAAAAGATGTTGTAAAGTACATCTAAAAATAAATTAATTATTATTTTTTTTTTATTTTGTGTAAATTTATCCTTTTTTATGTTTAAAAAAAGATAATTGGTTAGAGATTTGGGATCCTGTCAATTTTTCCTTTAGGTATGAAGCCACTTATGTCTCCAAGTTAGCATTATCCCAACCATTACATTTTAGTCTAAATGTTAAAACGTTTGTTAGTCTGATGTATTATTTTTTTTTAATATTCATTAACTCGAGACTGAGATTATTAAGAGTAAAAACAATTTTTATAAGGTACTGCAGTAAAACTCAATTGTTTATAAACAATAAACTGGTAAAATGGAGTACTGGTCTCAATATAAACTTTAATTTTGTTTATTATTATTCCAAAATTCTGACCCTTGGTATATTCAGTCAATTTGAGAAAGCCTTACCCATTTATAAAGAATATACAGAAGTTTATTATTAATATTAAAATTTAAGATTAATATTAACCAAAACACAAATTTATAGATAAAGATACAGAAAAAGGTACACCGTCTTTTCACTATTTTTTGAGAACCATTTTCATTTTCGTTTTTCAAAGAGCTAAGAATTCGCATATTTTATGGTAGAATAAATGAACCATGAACCAAACATTCAGTGCGATATTTAGTTAATAACAGACATCTGTGAACGCTGCACTACAATTTCATTTAAACTAATTATAAATTGGAGGATTAGGCTTTCGTTTATTCAGAGCTCTCCTTGTGTTTTTCCTCCTGCTCTTCTTCATTCACATGTCAAGATTAGCAATGACAAAAATAACGCCATAGTTTATTCAAATACATTGTTTTCTATATAAGAGAGCGTCAATTGCTTCAACGGTATTCTAACAGTGCATTAGCATTCGGCATTACCCCGAAGGTCGTGGCTGAATGGATTATGCCCAAAGCAAATTATAATTTCTTGAGTTAATCATTTTTTTAAAGAGAATATTTAATTTATTAAATATTTACTACAGTTGATGGTGTAAATGTTCTACATAGAAAATGGATCACTCCGAGAAGATTCAGAGAAAAGTTAACCCGAGGGAGAAAGCAAACCTGCTTTCCTTGCTGACTTTTTTGTAAGTGACAACCAGATAATTTATTGCAAATGTTTATTCTTTTCTTTCATGTTTAAATGTTGTAAAACAATAAAAAAATTAATCGTTTGTTCTTTAATTGCTTGAATTTTCTATAAGTCGGTGTTTGTAAACTATTATTATCTGATACCACCGCAAGACAAATTATACCTAAATTGTACCGGAAGAATCTAACTGATGATTGAAAAATGAACGCTCCTATAATACCAGAGATAATAGTTAGGTATAAGTATAAGAATATACTGCCAGTAGTCGTTTGTGTTTTGCATGAACAAAATACTATTGCATCAAATGGTGTAATCAGACTGAAACAATGTATGTTTTGTTAATGAACTGATAAACGATCGCCACGATATTATAATGTGTACGTAATAAACATTGTGAATATTTTTATAAGTTAACCCAGTGGTCCGCAAACCGTGGCTCGCGAGCCACATGTGGCCTCTTGAGTGTGGCTCTGCCGCAAAAGACCACGTGTGGGCGCTAATGGTGGTTAATATCGTGTATAAAATAAAATAGCGCATGAACTTTACTTAACGAAGAGCGTACGCGTATGTAGGCAGTAAAACGCATAACCTTGAAAATTTTAAAAAATTTCGCCTGCGGCGCTATTGGTAGCTAATAAGTAATCCTACTGACACACCCTGTGCCCACCCGTATAACACACCCACGGGTCGCCACTGGTTTTGAAGAGCTTGAAGTGTGCCATTCCATGCTTTGGCACTTGGTTTCCGAGTCGTACTCAAACACCCAAGTCTCATCACCAGTAATGAAACGTTCCACAAAATGGGGATCATTTTCTATCGATTCAAAAAAAGGCAAGACACCTTTCTCTCCTGATGTTCTTTTGTTCCTGCGAAAGGTTTTTTGGGTCTTGAAAAAATACTGTCTTTGTAGGCGTGTCGAAGTTTTGCAAAAGTACCCGCTGTGCCCAAGTCTGAAGCAAAACCTGATAGCACACCATTGCTCAAAATTAATGACACTCATTTTTAAAACTAGAAAAAACCGGTTTACTAAAACAGTCACGAAGAACAAACAAATGATTCTAACAAGTACAAACTTGTAATGAAGGTGCATTACATGTTAACCTACCGTCTTTCCAAGTCCCGTCTCCGCAGTGTTGCTAGATCGGGCGCTACGTTGCCCCTCTCATTATTTAATTTACATACTTCGTTTTCCATTCTAAATACAATCTGTCTTAATAAATATGATGAAATATTTAAAAAGATAATGCAATGAAATAACAACGAATATCCTATAACAAATTTACACAATGAATAAATTCTGTGTTAAATAAAGCCATTGTTAAATAGTTTTTGTGTTTCCACAGCTATACTGGCAAGTTGTTTAGAAGTGCGTTCAAGAAGGACTTGGAAGATGACGATTTATACGAGGTCATAAAGAGTTGCCGTTCGAAAAAATGTGGCGACAAACTGGAAAAATATTTCGACATCGACAAACAAACCAAAAACCCTTCCAGCATCCGACTATTATGGAAATGTTACGGATCCACATACATGTTTCTTGGAGCTATACATTTGTGTTTCAGGATTGTTAACAGGTAAGTTCTGGAGGTAGATTTATATTCACCGAATATCCTAATGGAAAAACCGTCAGACTAATATGTCTAACCATTTTTTTAGTGTTATGGAACCTCAGGTTATCGGGAAACTTGTAGCGTATTTCAAGCCCCATCAGACGAGTCTGACCTTTTACGATGCAGTGTATTACGCGGGTATTATGCTAGGACTTAAATTGTTCCACTGCTTTTATCACCAGAATTACTTGATTTATTTCCAACAGCTCTCGATTCAAATTCGGACAGCATTGTGTTCGTTGATATACAGGAAGACATTAAAACTGACGCCTTCTGCATTAGTCGATATCAGTTTAGGTTAGTATGGTGTTTTGTTATGTTGAAGTGTAATTGAATAGTGTAGTTTCATTGCGTCAAAAATTGTATAGTTAAAGCATTACTAGAGTGTCAGAATCTCATTTCACTTCCAGCGGCGTCGACCACTTCGCCTGTCTATCGTGAATAATCGTTCGGCCTCAGGTCAGATCACAGACGAGGGTTTTGGTAACAAATAAAAGAAAAAATTGGTCTTTTGCCCTTAAAACTGTAATTTTCAAAGTGTAAAAAATGTCATCTGCAATATTTTGATTCAATATTAGCTCAGACATTAGCCAGAGTTCTACAAATTAAAATTCCATTTTTTGATTTCAAATGAGTAGAACTAAAGTCTACCTGTATAAGAGGTAAACTAGACTAGAAAACTGGCTAATTGGTAAAGCCAAAGCCATAATTTAAACACACACACACACAAATGAGTAGAACAGCCGGAATCATGTCAACCGACAATCATCTTAGTTTTCGCACGGGTCTCTTTCGTGAACTGTAGAGTTGAATCCATTGAATATTTGTATTCGAAATATGTATGAAGACTGTTTAAATGTTTATTTATTTATTTATTTATTTATTGACAATCACTACAGGTACATAACCCATTTATATATTGTATCTAGTTAATAAGCAGAAAAAAAAATCGTAAAATAACACGAATGTGTATTTTTATGGCTCATCAGAAAAAAATAGTAAAGAAAGCGAAACAAAACTGCTGTTACAGTAGACGAACCCCTTAACCAAACCGTTTAGGAAGCAATGAAAAAATTGAACCGGAAAATAAAATAAGAATTATTGAATTTAGATATAGGCAATGTAAGAGAAAGTTACCTAATTTTGATATTTTATCATCCCAAAAAAACAGAGTTTATTAACCCGACATTAGACCGATTCTTCAGCCACCACTGTATACATCACATATTGTGGACATACCTACCAATTATATACAAAACGATTAGTTTATAATTTTTTATCTATTTAATAATTAATTATCACATATTTCTTCATATTTATAAAAAATACACAGGCCCACAAAAAATTTTTTTTTTTTACTATGGATAAGAACAAAGTTTTTCCCTGTATTTTTTGATGTTGAATCCAAATCCGGTGTCCGTTTAACCGTAGCACGTCAGAATCAAGGTCATTTCAAGGTCAAATAGCGAAATAAAGGCTTAAAAGGGAATAAACCCATATATCATTATGTTTCTGGGGTCGCTGAATCCAAATCCGGTGTCCGTTTAACCGTAACACGTTAGGATCAAGGTCATTTCAAGGTCAAATCGCGAAATAAACGTTTAAAAGAGGAGAAGCCATGGATATATAAAGAAACCCGCACGTTAGGGATCCTGTTTCGATCGCAGGCGAGTCCGCCGTCCTAAGGGTGATAACCCTCATACCTCCATAGGTCTAAGTATGAGGGTTTTCCGACTTTGACGAGGACAAAGTCAACTCGTCGTCGGACACACTACGGCATCATTCTCACACCCTAACGCAGCGCACCCTAAAGCAGCGCGCCTTAGCTGGCTTCGTTACTCCAGAGAATCGGAAAATTGATCATTCTACACATCCTCAATTGAGGCAGTGGTCACCATCTCCAGCCTCCTTTGGGGCAGCAGGCATTCTATATGCATGCACATGCACACAGTCACGCACACATGCATTTATATACGCACTTACTATACACGCAATTACTATGTAGTTAGACGATATTCAGTAAGGTGGCTACGAGAATTGGTATCAACTCATCTAATGTACATGGATACAGGACTTATATCATATCTTTTACCTTAACAAATACTAGCAATACATTCACGAAACCGAAAATCCTTAATCACATTTCCCTAATACAGCCTAAGGTACCTACATGATGAAAACGAGACCATTTACGGTATTCTATCATGGGTTTCAGATTTGGATTAACAACTTCAAGAATATAAAGATACAAACTTTTGCCTCATTAATGCATGTTTTAGTGATTTGACCTTGGAGTGCTCTTCGAACTTACGTGATATGGTAAGAATAACAGCAGATTCTAATTCAGCGATCCCAGAAACATAAATATATCGGTTTATTTCCTTTTAAGCCTTTATTTCGCTATTTGACCTTGAAATGACCTTAATCCTGACGTGCTACGGTTAAACGGACACTGAATTTGGATTCAGCGACCCCAGAAACAGAAAGATATTGGGTTTATTCTCTTGTAAGCCTTTATTTCGCGATTTGACCTTGAAATGACCTTGATCCTGACGTGCTACGGTTAAACGGACACCGGATTTGGATTCAGCGTCAAAAAATACAGGGAAAAACTATGTTATTATCCATAGTCAAAAAAAAGTTTTTTTTGTGGGCCTGTGATATTAAAGTATAAAGGGAGGTATCCATTTGAGCAAATTTGCGGGCACGAATGGTTAGCGGGCAAATCTGCTCAAATGTGTACGGAGCTAAGTACTGTTCGCGCAAGGTTTGACCACGCACGAACGCGCTCCGCCGCCTGTCGGTTTCTAGTAAATATCAAAGGATATTTACGCGTAAATTTACTCAATGTGGACGATAAGTTGATGATAATTCGCTGTGAGTGTGTGTGCTCTGCGTCCATAAATTTTTCTAGTGGCATATTATAAACTCAAACATGGAATGGAATAACGAATTATGTTTGAAATTAATTGATGAATATGAAAAGTGGCCGATTTTTTGAAACCCAAAACATCCGTGTAATTTTTCAATCAAATCAATTCAACATTTCAATCGAATCAAAAAATCATATTGATAAAAAATTCAAAGTCCTAGGAAGACATGCGAATGAAGTTTTTGAAGTGACCACTCATTTCTTGAAGCTTCATGTCTATTAATAAACAGGATCCACTATACACCTGCCGGCCTTGAAATAACTGTGTTATCCACCATCGTTTGGGTTGTTTTTTTCTCTTTTTTCTTATACAATGCATTACGATGAAAGCTGCACTTGCAATTGGTGTATTACGAGACATTTTGTTTTCTCATTTACACACATATTCAGATAGTTACAAGCTAACTGGAGCGGGTATTTGCGCGCAAAAATATTGGTTATTTAAGATTCCACGAACGAACGTGTGTGCGCGTAAATCGTTCGCGCACAGATTTGTGCCCAAAAATTCTCAAATGAATACCGACCTTTAGACACACGGTAAATATTTATCTACACATTTGCAGTTTTTACTGTTACTTGTTAAGGTCCTAAGTAAATAGAAAAACAAAAGCAAGAATGCAGTTCAAATGCAGATATATCTCTTAGTAAATAATTACGTCGGTGTTTTTTGTTTTCTTTTTTTTAATTGCGACCTTGAAATTGTATTGTGTAATTTTTTTAATTATAGATATAAAACTGTATAATTAATCACATTAGAACTACAACAATGTTTAGACCATGCAAAACCTGCTACTTTTGTTTTGTGGACAAATTCGTCTAATTCTTTGAGCAGTCCAAATGTTGCAACTTTTTACAGTTTACAAAACGACTTTAATAAATGATCCTACTCGAAAAGATAGGCACATAAAAAATAAAAGAGTAATTAACTATTGTGTTGAGCATGATATCCTCACGTATTTTGAATCGCCGAATCTGATGTTCCTGGAAGATTGCAGCAACTTTTGTACATTATTGAGATCCAGTATTAGGGAAAATGAAGCGAATATATGATGGTCATTGTTGGTCAAGGAAATAAACTTCAGTTATACCTTATACCTCATGGATATAAAACTGTTCCTGTCCATTGTTCTGCTCTCATGTATATTTGCATTCTGGAGAAAAATACTTTCTTTTAGAGGCGAGAGAAATATTTTTCTATCGATGGTACAGTACGTCCAACATTAACATTGGGATTTTCGGTGACTTTGAAATATATTTTAAGATTAGCGCGAAATCCTGACATGTACGGATTATGCTGATGACAACATCAGCGACTTAAAATATATCGAGCTATATCATCTCAAACATTTTTAATCGTCACACTGTATAGCCACTCAGAATATTGAGATTATCTGAGCTATATTTTGAGAGTAAGGCGAAATCCTTACGAATACGGATTATTCTGATGATGGCAGTTTTGAATGAGTTTTTTCAAAATCTATTTTCAAAATTTATCAGTGAGATCATAAACCCCTAAATGTATCTTTTCAAATTCGCACAAATTTTTAATTTTCGTCCACAATATTTGATCTACCATTTTGAATTATCACAATTTGATCCCAGATTCATAATAACTGATCTAAAAAGATCTAATTTCGACCGCCATTTAAATCGGCATCTTGAAATTTAAAAATCTGATTTCAGATTCAGAAACTCCAAAAATTATGATCAGCAACCTCGAAAAACTTTTATCAAAACAATTTCCGATCCAGATTCAAAAAAAATTAAAAATTTTACTCCGCACTATTAGGTTAAAGACGCCAGTTTAGTCCGCCATATTGAATCTTATAATTCTGATACCATGTATGATTCAGTGCCCCCAAAAACTGTTGTATACTAAGTTTGGTTCAAATCCCTGGAAAATTTAGAATTTTTTTTTGATCATAATATGATCAAAATATATTTATTTCCCTGGAAATTATATATATTTAAATTTGATCATACATTATACAATACCAGAATTGGCACGTTTTTTTCATAAGCGATATCATATGCGATACAATACCTGTGAACCGGTTAAGTCCTGCAACTGAAAAAAAATCACATGCAATACAAACAAAACATTGTCTTTTTGATTTCTTTTTGTCTAGTCCTATTGTATATATTAATTAAATTTAGCAATAAGTGGTATTAGTAATTAAAAAAAAATATTAATAGTATATTTATTTTATTCGAAAAAAATTGAACAAAATCGATCTAAACATCGTGGATATAAGTAGGTACTTCGAAGAATTTGTTTTTATTTCTAACGAGTAGTTTATGATGTTATGGAACTTCAGTTTTAACATTTCTAGCATTGTATAGTGATTTTTTAATTACGTGCTTATCCTGCATTACCTCTTTCAGGAAATATTATAACAATAATAACGAAAGACGTTATCCAATTTGAAACATCCATTTCGTTTTTCAACGACATGTGGATATCAACGATTCAGATATTCGTCGTCTGCTACTTACTTTACGCAAAAGTTGGTTTATCTTCTACAGTGGGTATTGTTATATTGATGTCAGTGACACCGCTACAATGTGAGTACCGTCTTATTATTTTTCTTAAAATATTCACAACCTACTTATTCAAACAATTATGTATATTCATAATATAATTTATATTATCTTATTTTCAGTATATTTTGGAAAAGTAATTAAATCAATGCGACTCAGCATTAACAAAAAAACCGACGAACGCCTGCAAATAACACAGGAGAGTCTGTCTTCAATTAAAATAATCAAAATGTATACTTGGGAAAAGTTTTTTTGCAACAAAGTCCACGACGCTAGGAAGTAAGTGCTAATATAAAATATGTGTTATCATGTTAATAGCCAGCCAAGATAAAGGGGAGGAAGTAAAACATAACTGAAGGGTAGAATAAAACATATATAAATGATCGCCGTATCGATCAGGCACTTCGCACTAAGCAGACGGGTCAGTAATTATAGAGTGGGTATAATACTATCCCTATTCCAATAAGAACCTAGCCCCCGCAGATGCCAAGGAATGGAATGGGAGCAGTTCGCTCTTATTCGTGTAACATCGCGGTAACGTCTGCGTTATGGCCTGGGCACACAGAGCGCTATGTTCGTTACATTCGCTATGTTCGCTATATGCAGTAAAAATAGTCCCCCCTTGTTTTAAACGGTGGTGGCCATACAGACGTAAGACGCTAAGCGCGCTATGTTTGCGATGTTAGATGCGTAGCTGAGATGTATGATTTCTGGCTATATTTTTGCAACGTCGCTGAAGACGCGCGGGAACAGATGCATTTCACGTGTGCTGCAAGTACTGTTAAAGTAGTTCCTAACATATTATACCCACATTATGGAGCAATTAATCAATTGTTTTATTAAGTGATGTTATTCACCGTACTTTTTCATCTTTTTGTTGACATCGTATATCCATAATCTTTTGCGTTTCTTCTTTTTACACAACGAAAACAGCAAAACTGCTTCATCATCAGTACTATCACTCTCCCACGGCAACCGGCATGATAACATGTTTGTGGGAAACTAAAAGTCTTGTACTTACTATTTTTTGGTGTGGCCATATTTCATAGCAAACAAAGTGAACATAGCGTACACATTGATTATAGCGAACATAGCATAGCGCTCTGTGTGCCCAGGCCTTTAATCTCACTTAAGCGACGGTTTTCTTCACATTTCGGGAGTAAAATTTATTTCACTTTATTTATGCACCGTTTGTTGATGTCGGCAGAAGACGACTAAGCCAGCCAGTCACGATCCAATGCTGCAGTATGATTTTGTCGAATACAGTTGTAATACAATTTTGTGACATGCTGGATGAGTTCTAGTTTAAATCAGGGCTTACGAGTAAAGGTTTAGCTCCTTTTGAGATTAAATCCTAGAGCGAGTCATTTGAGAGGCGAAAGGTATAACTCCTATCGTGAGCGATATACGCTCTGCAGAGGATACGATCTAATCAGGATGGGATTCGAACATACTTAGGTTGTTTGGCTCGCCTCGGGAATTAAACCTGAGCGATACGCAAGAGGTTTTACTCCTCGAGCGAGTCAGCCGAGTCGATGGTACGATTAAATCCTTCCAGGAGTTAAACCTCGAGCAGTGCGGCAGGGTTTAAGGGGGGGGTGAATAACGAAAAAAATAAATTTTCGCAATTGCCAACTGATTGCCATTCGCTATTGCCAAACAATTTTTCATCATTTGAGATTATGTCTACACTATACAGAACATTTATATCAAATATCAACCAAAGATGGTTTATAAATGAACTTAATAAAAAGCAAATTTAACGGAGTAAAAATAACAATAATTTTGGTGTTAATATTCGGCGTGATTAAAAAATATCTTAAGAAAATCTTACCTTGTTCTCTTAACAAGCAAACTACGCCAGAAATACCACAGAAGGTTTACAAAAAAACGTAATTTTTTCGCTTGCATTTTTTTAATGACCTATCGTTCCCGTTTCATTTTTTTATGACTTAAACCTATTCAGATCGTCGCCTCGATGTCTAAACTTAAAATAAATAAAATTAGTAAGGTCTAAATAATTGTTACTAAAACAAAATGGGGACCTAATTGAAAATTTTTTTTTTCAAAACTACGAATTTTTTTCTCGAAAACGATAGACTATCAAAAATTTTCTAACAACAAAAATGTTTTAGAATTGGTCAAAGAATACTCACAAACCCTACAAGAAAAACATATGTATGCTCCTTCCTCTTTAACGCTTTCTAGTTCATGTAATTTGAAGTTTAAAAAAAATTTTCTTCGAAAACTATAAACTTTATCAAAAATTTTCTAAAAACAAAAATGTCAAAAAAGATTTTTTTTTTTCAAAATTTCGATTTCATGATTTTTCAAAAAATCGAAAATCCTTTCGGAACATTCTGAGAGCATTCTTTGACCAATTCTAAAACATTTTTGTTCTTAGAAAATTTTTGATGAAGTCTATCGTTTTCGAGAAAAAATTCGTAGTTTCGAAAAAAATTTTAAATCAGGCCGCCATTTTGTTTTAGTAACAATTTTTTAGACCTTACTAACTTTATTTATTTTAAGTTTAGACATCGAGGCCACGATCTGAATAGGTTTGTCATAAAAAAAATTAAAAGGGAACGAAAAGTCATTAAAAAAATGCAAGCGAAGAATGACGTTTTTTTGGATTAATTTTAATTTTTTCATGGTTAAATGTTTTTTTAAGAATTTTTTAACCATCACCATTTGACAGAGCACCCTCAAAAACATAGAAAAATGTAGTTTGGAACTTTGTTTCTCTCAAATTCATTGAACGGCATCAACTCGAACTTCAATGTCGAAATTCTGTCCTGTGGGCGTTAATGGGTTAATCATAATAACAACGGTTTTGAACAGATAACATGCATTTTTATTAGTTGAAATTTAAAAGCAAGTCAATACGTTAGAATTGTTTTAATTTGGAAAACAAATAAGTGTCATTTACAGCAGACTACACCACCATACCTATATGTTTTTTGGGTCGCTGTCTCAAAACGTGACCTGACTGACTGTCTCCATCACGTCACCGTCACATTCGTCCCTCACCTCTAAAACTGGTCCAAAATGTTACCATTTACATAAAAGGTTGAAATGAGAACCATGGTATAGAATAAATAAGGAGATTATGATATAAGATACCATTTAACTGATATCTTATATCATAAGGTACAATTTAATCATGGGTTAACTGAAAAACCAGAGTGAACCCCACCACGTTTAAACCCAATAACCCATTATCCTAGAGGTTTGTAAGTATGAAACTAGAAACCATATATCTTGGAGGGTTCATCAGCTGACAACCTCAAACTCATTAAGGGGGCATTCAAGTATTACATAACGCAATTTTTGAAGACTTTTTAGCCTCCCCCCCCCCCCCAATGTAACGCGCCGTAACGTTTTTCTGTACCCCCCCCCCCCCCCCCTAAACGTTACGTAACAACCAAGTGACCATTTTTACCTGAAAGTCACAATTATGTTGCGCAAAGTACCGAAAAGTCGCTAAAGTACCTGTGTTATTGTTTTAATCGCGTTTGCGGTAATAATAAATAAAACAAGAGATTTCTAACTCGCAATACATGGGTATGTTGTTTATTTTATTTATTCATATTGTTATTTAATAATCATACATAATGTAATAAACATTTGCTTAAGTTTAAAATAAATTAATAATACAAAAAAAATTAAAAACAAGCTTTTATTTAAATGCTCTAAAAAGAAGAAAATAAACTTTAAATTGAATCAATTTATTACATTACACAATTTATATGATATCAAAGATTGTCACGATATTTACTTGTGTAGATGTATTTACCTATTTTATAAAATACATACTTTTTTTCTTATATTTTCTTATGTCAAGATCAAGTTACATAATTATTACATTCTTGTTTATCTACACAAGTAAATCTCGTGACAAGCTTTTATATCATATAAGTTGTGTAATGTAATAAATTGATGGGTTTGATTCAATTTAAAGTTTATTTTCTTCTTTTTAGAGCATTTAAATAAAGCTTGTTTTTAATTAATTTATATTTTATTTTTTAGTTATCGTCGTGTTTTTGCATCTAAATGTTTCTCAACCTGTTCATACTATCCCTAACCTATACCAAGTTATAACTCTTTAAAATTGGTAGGGTAGCCATCTTGTTTTTCGTCATTTTGAATTTTTTTCACAGCCCCTAGAATTTGCCTAGGGTATAGGGTGGATATTAGTTAAAACACGACCCCGCACAGAAGTCTTACTATTTAGCCGGACAGTAGATCATCTCCTCAAAGGGTTGAACGCAGACGTCAGTTTATTCGTATTCTTCTTAGCAAACTCTTTCATTTGATACCCACATTATGGGAATGCTTAAAAAATAACTAGTCCGCCATCTTGGGCGGTCCGCCATATTGGATTTAGAGTAAATACATTTTATTTTCTTATTTCTTCTCAGCATACCCTTTCATTTGATACCCATATCATGGGAGTGCGCAAAAAATAACTATACCGCCATCTTAGACCATCCGCCATTTTGAATTTAGAATGACATAACTTAGCTAACCATACATTGTCATCCAAACTAAACGTGTGTGCAAAATTTCATCTCAATCGGTTGAGCATAACTACTTTAAAATTCAGTTGCAAGATTTCACCCGAACATACATACAAACAAACAAATAAACAAACAAACTGACATTGCAAGTTAAATAAAAGCTGGTAATATGTTGAAATGGGCTCAAATTTGTCCTAATAAACTTTTACTACTAATCTTACATTTAATTACGCCGTTTTCCTGACTTGGCCCTGTCCTTACATACATTTTTGGCTTCATCCACCATTGTTCTTCTCATGCATTCTCCTATTTTAGCTTTTTCTACTAATAAACTGACTGACTAACTATAGCAATGTGCTTCTGCGTAAACACTAACGAATACTGACAACGAAAACAAAATAAAAATGACGTACAATACAATCGAGGGATTCCCCGTAAAACATAAACGAAAAGGGTTGCCGACTTGGGAGATTTTAATTCCCTAGTTTTTTATTTAAATAAAAAAAAAACAATGTTACGTAACGCGTTGTTCGAACCCCTCTCCCGCCCCTATAGCGCATCGTAACGTTTTACAAGACCCCTTCCCCCCAAATTGCGTTACGTGATACTTGAACTCTCAGACACTCATAGCCCTGAGTGTCGGAGAGACAGAATCCTGAGACGCAATAACCCCATAAATCCATATTTTTCGGAGGTTTATTACAGACAATCCCGTAGACTGAGGATCTGGAGTAAAGGTTCTCAGATCCAACAAACCTTAACACTATTTCTTCAAACTTAATAAGTCCCTTATGGACCACATCTTGCTCTAGTGCACCTCTATGCATCGAATTAATTTGAATTTACTGCATTGACTTTATCACCCTATATACCTGGGGATTCGATACCCAGACCTCAGATTCTAAAATGTTTTTAACGCTGCGTCCTCACACATGGAAATGTAGTTCCACTTCCTCACTTTTTTGATATATTAGACCAAAAAAAAAAAAAATTTATATATATATATATATATGCGAGAATATGGAGACCCCTGGGCTATATTGGCTATTGTGAGGTTTATGGTTGTCGGGTTCACTCTGGGTTTCTGTCGACCCCTAAATGATACTGTATGACAAAATGGTTGATATTGTTGTCTTTATTCTATACCACGATTTTTTGTCAACCTTATAAATCATCAAATTGACGATTTTAGACCATTTTTAGAGGCTGGAACAAACAATGACATGAGGATTTAAACCGACTGCGGATTCGGCTTCAACAATCCAATAAACATTTCAGAGTGGTGGTGTTAGTCTACTGTTAACAATACTTATTTTTGTGTGTGTGTGCCAGAGTAATTATAATAGCTGAAGCATCCCCAATTTTTTTCTGCGAAGGTAATTCAATTTAGTCCGTTGTTACATTTTTTCGCTTGTTGTACTAAATTGATATTATTTATCTTAACCCTAGGAAGACCTAGAAAACCTTAGTTCTTCGTTAGAACAACGGGGTCATTTAATATCCACACTCAAAAATATTGCACAAGTTTTTATTATGCAAAAACAAAACGGATATTATAAAATAATAATTCTATTGAATAGCCATTTTCAGTCAGATCCTTCAGTATCAGTATCGACTGGAAGGTCACATGTTATACATATATACGTTTGATTTTTTGCTATATCTGCCACAAATGTATCTACTAAATTTGAAGCATATAGTTGTTGTTTTAATTAACGCGTTTGTCTTCTCTTTATTATATTTCTTAAGTTTGCAACAAGAATGTGACCTACAATAATAAAAAACTTAACATGTTAAAACTTACATATGTCTATTTGTAATATCTGTATATCCTGGGAAACATTTGAGAGCAGATTAGTAATTATTGATTATGCCAAACCACAAATTGTTATTTTAGCAACAATGTCTAATTTTATAAGGTATTTTGCCTTTTCATAAAGCAGATAATAAAATTTGTGGATACTTTTTAACCTCTATTTAGTCTTCTTAGGGTACTGTTCCAACATAAATTAAAAAGTACTTTACATAAATGATGAACTTTTTTCGATTATGTATACTTAACATATACAGTGCGTCCATAAAGTGACGCATAAATTCATTATTAGCTAAATGAACAATATTATTGAAAATTCCCGAGACAGGTCAATTTTTGATTGCGATTTACTATTTTGTCACATAATAATTTAATATACAGGGTGTCCCACCTTCGAGTAATGACGCCACCACCGATTTTTTTAAATGGAATACTACATTTTTTTTCAAGTTTCGGATGACCCTGGCCGAGCTGAGTCCAAAAATGTATCACAAGTTGCTTCTATCTATTACAGGGTGGACAACAATACATAAAGTGTTTATGAAAAATTTCATTAGAAAGTTATACGTTTCTGTATTTTTAGAAAAGTCACAATAAATGCTCAAATTGTTCTCCGTTGACTGCTAAACAATGACCGAATCGGGCAATACATTCGCTTCTGACATTTTGTAACATAGCAGGTGTTATGTTTAACGTTTCTTGCCTGATTCGATCTTTGAGCTCACGGATGTTCTCGGGTCTATTAGTATAAACTTTAGATTTCAAATAACCCCATAAAAAGAAATCTAGTGGAGTAAGATCAGGTGATCTAGGGGGCCATTCCACTGATCCTCTTCTTCCTATCCACCGATCTGGAAAGGTTCTGTGTAAAAACTCGCGCACAGCTATAGCAAAATGTGGTGGTGCACCATCCTGTTGAAACCAAATTCTGCCGTCTAAAAGTATTGGCTATTTCAATATCAGGAAATAGCCGGGTCAAGTCAGGAATTAATGTATATTGTAAAAAAATTCAGATACAATGCTCCTGTCAAATTTTCATCAAAAAAGTATGGACCAACAATTCTATTTCTCACAATACCAGCCCACACATTGACCTTTTGTGGATGTTGCGTATGGTATTCTTGCATCCAGTGTGGATTTTCCTGAGACCAGTGGCGGGTGTTTTGCCGATTAACATGCCCGTTCAAAAAAAACGTTGCCTCGTCAGAAAATAAAATATTAGCAATGAAACCGTTATTTTGATTATTGTGGTCCATCATGTACTCGCAGAATTCAGTTCTTCGGTCAAAGTCGTCTTCAGCCAATTCATGGATGAGGCGTACTCTATAGGGATGGTATTTTACCTTTTTAAAAATATTCGATACTGAAGACTTTCCAATATTCAAATCCCTAGATACTTGCCGTACTGTACAATGTGGATTTTCTAGTGCCGACAAAATTACGTCTTGTTGAACATTTTCATTAATTTTAGGTCTACCTTGCCTTGGTGCATCCCTCACGTGTCCTAATTCTCTGTATTTTCGCTCTATTCTGCTTACTGTAGATTGTGAAACAGGTTCACGATCTGGGTGCATTTCATGGAATAATCTACACACCTCTTGTTGAGTCCGCATTCTGTCGCCAACACCAATCATCATTAGAATTTCAATCCTATCCCTTTCATTTAAAGGCATTTTCAACAAAACGTTTTAAATAAATTAGATTTAGGTTTCACTTAAAGTACCTACTTTGAAGCGTTAACAATACAAAAGTGAACTCTAAATAGCCGTTTTTAATATGGCAAAAAATGACAATGACAATCAAAAAACAAATGACAAAAAAAATAACGAACCACGTATCGCGCCTCGCGTCATTCGCGCGTCTTGTCCAAACTGGTGTTTATTAAAGTAGTTGTATTTTTGTATCACAATAACGTTAATTTAATTTTTTTTAGTGCGTTTAATCAGCAATACATAATTTGTAATTTTTGTACTGTTGTCCACCCTGTAATAGATAGAAGCAACTTGTGATACATTTTTGGACTCAGCTCGGCCAGGGTCATCCGAAAATTGAAAAAAAAATGTAGTGTTCCATTTAAAAAAATCGGTGGTGGCGTCATTACTCGAAGGTGGGACACCCTGTATATTAAATTAGTATGTGACAAAATAGTAAATCGCAATCAAAAATTGACCTGTCTCGGGAATTTTCAATAATATTGTTCATTTAGCTAATAATGAATTTATGCGTCACTTTATGGACGCACTGTATACTTTATATATTACATAGTTACAATATGTTATTTTATTAAGTATTATTATAATGCAACTCATTAAAATTGTCTTATCCCTAGAAACGAGATGAATAAAATGTTGAACACTTTCTACCTCAAGACGATCATGTTCGTATCAGCTCTCTTGGGATCCAAATTAGGCTTCTACAGTCTAATAATGACTTACATCTACTTCAACAACAACCTTACGGCCGAATCGATGTTCTATGTAATGAAATGTTTCTCATCTTTGAAACATGTTGTCGCAAGAGCAGTAGCCGTCGGCATGCAACGAGTCGCCGAACTTTCGGCATCCCTAAACAGAATAGACAATGTTTTGAGGGCAGAGGAGTTGGAGAATTTTATTGAGAAACCCAGCGACGATCCCAAAATCTATATGAAAAACGCATCGCTCGCTATTAAGGGCAAGCCTATATTCAATAATGTTAATTTAAAATTGGAAAAGGGCCTTACCGTGCTTACAGGACCACTGGGTTGCGGAAAGAGCTCCTTGATCAAGGCTATGCTGAAGGACTACCCCATGAATGATGGAATTCTGGATACAACCGGAAGAAAGAGTTACGCGTCTCAAGATCCTTGGCTGTTTCCGTCTTCCATTAAACAAAATATATTGTTTGGCGAAAAATACGACGAAAAGAGATACAGAGAGGTAAGTTGAAATATAGCACTGAGTGAAATGAATGTCAAATCTTTAATTTGTGAACTGATACATGATAGATGAAAGAGTATTAAGAAATTGATTATTTTTGCTTATGCAATGTTTTAGTTACATTTTTGTTCTAAGAAAGGGTACGTGAAAATATCTTGTTTGTTTTATAAAAGTAGGGAAGATACTTCAAAAGTCGAGTTAACTTAACAAAAAAGTTTACTTGTCAAAAATCACTCATTCTCGCTCCAGTTGTATGATCTTCAAATAAGGGCGAGTCGATGCTGAAATGGAATAAAACAAACTGTTTGTGAGGTATTAGCGAACATCTTTTTTTATTTGAAACACCCATGTATGTCGTTATGTATGGAATATGACATCGTCCAAATGTCCACCGCATCTTCTCACGGCGGCACGGATGTGACAGGTCCAATTTTCAATGACTTATAGATAGATCTGGCCTAATTTGAGGGCATCAGTTGATTTTGGCTTATTGGCATACGCCTGCGATTTCAGAAAACCCCACAAGAAAAAGTCTAGCGAGGTTAAATCGCACGATCTTGGTGGCCAATTCCCTTCACCTCCGCGATAGATAACCATACCCTCAAACAGTACTTTTTGTGGATGCAGTGCCACCGGGTGAACCTCGTGTGAGTTGGCGTCGTCCCATATACGGCAATTTTTCTTATCAACATAGACATTCATCCAAAAATGCGCCTCGTTACTAAAGATGATTTTTCGAAAAAAATTGGGGTCCTCTTACAAACGCTCCGAAGCCCAGTCAGCGAACAACCGGCGTTGTCTATGGTCATTAATTTCTGTCTATGGTCAATTGGATCTTGTAAGGGTGCAGGTCCAAGTCCCGACGTAAAATTCGCCAAGTGAAGTCTGCGAAAGGCCGAGTTCTTGTGCACGGCGAGGAATTGACTGCTTCGGGTTATCCTGCATACTTACACGGACAGCAGCGATGTTCTCGGCCTTTCGTTCCTTTGACGTACTGGTGTTGGCAGATTGTTTACCGGTTTAAAGAAACCGGTCGTCTCGAATTTGGCCCCCACGTTGGAGAGTCGACTTTGAACGGTCCATTGCGTCTGCAGTAAAATGGGCGCAACGCGCGCAAAGTTTTCACTAACGGACACTCATTTTGATAATAAAGTTTTATCATTCGGATGTGGTGCTCAATCGTGTAACTTGCCATGGTGATTTGGCAGCAGTGACTGAATAATAAACAACATATATGACAGACGCTAGCAAAACAACATGGCCACCACAGCCTTCAACATCGGCCCATCCCATTGGAAAACCCTTTGGTTATGATATATCCTTTAAAAGGAGATGGAATATCTTATATAGTTTAGATGCATACATAAAGTGACTTTTTTTGGGTATCTATATTTAGAAAAATATCTTAGTTTCTTTTTTAAAGTATATTTTCCAGCTCTGGCTGTAATATTTTTAAGAACGAACCGTAATAATTTTACATTTATTCGTTTAGAATAATCGGACAACTTCTTATTTCAGGTCATAAGAGTTTGTGCACTACAATTCGACTTTGATCTCTTAGAAAATGGGGACGAAACAATAGTAGCAGACCGAGGTCTCAACTTGAGTAAAGGGCAACAGGCCCGGATAAATTTAGCTCGAGCAGTTTACAAAGAAAGCGATATATATCTCCTGGATGATTCTCTAACCGCGCTGGACCCTCAAGTACAAGATTTCATATTCAAGGAGTGCGTGAAGGGTTTTCTGAGAAACAAATTGTGCGTCCTAGTTACTCACAACACGAAGCATATGTCCGAAGCTGAGAGGATTATAGTGATGGAAAACGGCACAATCAACTCTCAAGGAAGTGAATACGTTCCCAACAGTATTTTATCGGTCATTAACGAAACGAAAGAAAATGAAAAAAAACCTGGAAATAAGTAATAATAACGATGCAGACGAGGCAAGTGAGGCAAATGAAAACAGTAAATTATTAAAGGTTGATTCTAAAATTAAGAAAGCCATTTATCATGAAATAAAGAAGGAAGGTAGCGTTAATACAGACGTTTACGTTAAATACTTCAAGTTTGGTGGAGGTCTATTTCTGTTTGCTTTCATTGTATTGGGGTTTGTTGGAGCCCAATTCACAGACAGTTATACATCTAAGTTGTTAACTAATTGGTAAGTAACAAATACAGTTCTTAATATCCCTTCTTAGATAGTCGATTTTGATAGATTGAAATCCTTACTGAATAATCACTACCGTTTTTCACGAGTTAACTTAGATGGCGTCGCAGTATTTCAAGCGAAATACACAGGTGTGTACACATATACAGAGTGATTCCTAAGCGTAGTCATGTTTGTTTCAAAACAAACGTTTTCCAAATAACATTTTTCAAAAAATTGAAAAATAAAAGAGATGCTTTATTAAACACTAGGAAGGAATACATGATTCATAAAAAGGCGATAAATGTTATGTATGTATATGTTTGATTTGTTGATATTATTCAACTTAAGAATCATCCTGGGTAATGAGAGAGATCAAACCGAGCGTTCAAATAATCGGGGATCTATCAATTAAAATGTCCAGAGTGTATTTCATTTTATACTCGATTTTATATTAATTTCGTTTTATTTTATTCTCGATATTCATTTCTTTATACTTAGAAAAGCCCATTCATTTACTATGTTTTAGATTCTATGGCCCAACTATGTCTTAGGTTCTAGCCACAATTTGCCAAATTCAGGCAATAAGAACAACAAATAATAGGCAATTTTTTGTTGTTCAAGTTTGAAAATGACTCTCTTATGCACCAAAACTTTAGTATTTATGTATTACATTATATATATATATGTAAGTGTATTGGTAAAAAAAAAACAAAGCAGTGTTTTGTTTATGTTTTATCATTATGATTAATTGCCACAAAGTAACGGAAGTCCCCATCCATTCTTTTAAATAAACGGTGTTCTAAAAACGAATCTAACATCTAATGCGTTTTTCATTTATAAGTTAGAGCAACACGATTGATATTTATTGATCAATAGAAAAATTCTGGACAATAAAGAGTCCACCTTGTGTGTGATCATGGACATAAAAGGGCCTTTTGATAAAACCTTTCCAAAAATTGAATCAGCCCTAGCAACAAGGAACATTCATTCGGTGAATAACTGGACAACTAAATGAATGGAACAAATATGCTGTCACAAAGAGCAGTGCACATACGAATAGAGGACAACCCAACTGAAAAGAGGATGTCTCCAGAGCGGTATTTTGTCACCGTAAGTATGGAACCTGGTTCTTCACACACTACTGTGACACCCTCTCTGGAAACAGAACCCCTAGAGACACATGTTCTCCTAAACATCATAAAGCTAAGTTTCGCATCAGAAGTGAAATGTCTTGACGTCATTGACGTAGTTGGATGCCAAACTAACTTAGAAACTGCATCTGGGGAGAAGTCAAGAAGATTTACATAGGGAAAACCTGGGGTATAAAACTCTGCAAAGCAACTGCGTTAACGTTTTTAAAACATTAGTTAGTAAGGCTGACGATTTAGATGGTTTCCTCCCTTGGGATTTAAATCCCAAGGGAGGAAACACAAGGGCCCAAAGTAATGCGGCCTTCTCAAGGCCACTCTGCGACGCTTCCAGAATCCAGAACACGCTTGAAAAATTTTGATATCAGATTCGTTTTTAAAATGCCAAAAATAAGTTTGGTTATATCTTAAGATCTGTGTAATTAAACTTCTATAATTTTGCAAGGATTCGTTATCAGTAACCTTGTTATCATTCAGTGATAAATTAATTTTAGGGTTAATATAGAGCAAAACATCACAAATCTGAAAGAAACTTATGTTGATACCATCAAAAATTCTACAAATCTTGGCCCAACCACGAATTTTACGGAACCTTTAAAAAACTCTGTCGTAAACGAGACCTTGTTGGATATAGAGAGGCTGGAGCTTCAGAGAAACAAAACCCTCAACATGTACTCCGTGCTGATATTTTCGTTCGTAGTTTTCGAATTACTGAAGAACTATCTGGTTCTGAAATTCGCCAGAAACGCGGCAGTCAAGCTGCATCGGTCCATGATAGAAGGCATTCTTTTTTCCGTGATGTCCTTTTTTGACAACCATTTTATTGGCAATATACTGAACAGATTTGCCCAGGACTTGACGGTAATTGACGAACGATTACCATTTCTTTTGAACAGGCTTATTGAAGTGAGTAGAAAGTAAACAGTTTATCTATAATTCTTTGTTCAATTCTGTTTTATACCAGATGATTTTGGAAAGTGTTTTACCCACATTACTTTTTTGATTTCAGAGAAGAAATAAAAAAAGAGGATTGAAGACATAAAACTCCTCACTTTTTTATTCACTTCCGGTGAATACAATTTTGATTAAAAATGTCATTTTGAGCATAAAGAGTATACGCCATTGTCACTTTTTGACGCGTAAAGTTACTTATTTTTCATTTATACATATTATATTATGTTGACCTAAAGTGCTTAGAATTTATTAAAATGCTTCAGTCGGAGTCAAGTAGGCTAATTTAACATCTTGTAGGCAGTTTTCGTTTTTTAATCATTTTGTCTTGTTTTAGGTTATGTTCTCCGTAGGCGGCATAATTACACTGATAGTTGTAGTCAACTGGAGGTTTTTCATACCGTGTGTAGTTCTAGTAGCGTTTTTAATTTTACTGAGGGCTTTCTATATGCCCGCAGCTAGAAGTTTAAAACGTCTTGAATCTGCAAGTAGGTATATCTATACATTTTGTTATTGAACTTAAGTCGGAAAAATAATATGATCAATTAAAAAAAAGATTATACGAAATGTGTAAATTGAGTAATGAGACTGATTTTTTAATTTTTTTTATTCGAATAGAATTACAATTCAGTATTGTCTCCTTCAAAATAACTTCCTTGGTCACACAGCGCTGGAGACGGTTCTTTCGTCATAGCAATATTGGAACTCATCTACTGGAATAGCCTTCAGCTGGTCGGTTGCAGCCGTTTGAATGTTTTCTATGGTCCCAAAATGACGTCCTTTGAGTTGAGTTTTCAATCACAGGAAGAGAAAAAGTCACAAGGATTCAAGTCGCGAATAAGGAGTCTGAACCACATGAATGTTTTACTGGCTAAATACTCGTTTACTGAAATGGCTCTGTGACAAGGCGCATTGTCGTGATGCAACATCCAGTTGTTCTTGATGTTTGGATTCAAATTTAACTCTTCCCCGATTATTCGTCGTCAATCGATGATCTGAACGCACAAGATCCCGTATTCTATCGACATTTTCATCGGTTCTTGAAGATGAAGGCCTTCCGCTGCGTGGTTTACCTTCAATCGACTCTGTTCATTCTAAGAATGCCTTAAACCACCGAAAAACCTGGGCTATTGAAAAAACACTGTCTCCGTAGTTGTGTTGAAGTTTTGCAAAAGTATCCGTTGCTCTATATCCAAGTCTGAAGCAAAACCTGATAGCACACCGTTACTCAAAATTAATGTCATTTTTACAACACACTTGAAAAAAAAAACAGTTTACGAAAACAGTGACAAAGAACAAACAAATGACCCTAACTTGTACTGAAAGTTAACATACCGTCCTTCCAAGTCCCGTCTCCGCAGTGTTGCTAGATCGGGCGCTACGTAGCCAGTCTCGTTACTTAATTTACACACCTCGTATAACAGTATAAAATCAATAAAAAATATTTATATAAATTTTTCAGCTAGGAGTCCTATAGTTGGTCACCTAAATGCATCTATGGAGGGGTTGACGACAATTAGAGCATACAAAGCTCAAAATATCTTGAAAGACGAATTCGACAGGCATCAAGATCTTTATACTTCGGCACACTTTACTTCTTTCTGTGTCAGAAGAGCATTCGGCTTCTATATGGATTTCTGCTCAGCGGTGTTTGTAGGGATTATCGTTGGAAGATTTTTATTCTTCGATTTAGGTATGTAATTAAGTAATATACTAAGTTAATGAACTGCATGCATAATCCTGCACTATATTAAAATTAAGCTACCACCAGAAAATCATGTTTGACGTTACTTAATAGTTTTCGACAATTGATCAGATTTGAATGATCTTTTTTACATTGTAAGATTTTTCTTTATTTTGCTACCGTTCCATTAAACATTATTTAACTTGTATGCCAAATAGCACAAAGGTAGGCACTAGTTATCATTTCAAAAGTTCCTTACACCTTACCTTATTATATAATCTTATTTAATTAGAAGATATGTATACAGTGTGGAACAGCCAAATGGAATAAATTAAATAGCTCCAGAATTTCTTACGCTGGAGAAACTTATCTTTTTTTCTTGTTAATTTATGCAATAAAAGTTAAAACGATAGCAGTTTTGAGTAGAGAATGAAAATAACTTTCAAATGAAGCATCCCAAGCCCCTACTTCAATTTGAAAATTTAGGGGTTGCAGCTGTCACCTGAAGGGGGTTGCATTTAGTGCTGACATTTTTACGTCGCAAGATGTCATTTTCGAATTAGAAATTGACGTGTCTCAGAATTTCCTAAAAAAATGCATAATAATGGAGCTACTGAATTTATTCCATTTGGTTGTTCCACACTGTATACACCCTAGGAAATTGCACCTTTACACCTTTACGTATTGGCGATACATGTGTAGAAGAGAGAAGTTAAAAGATACCAGTAAAGACAGACAAAGACAGTTAGATGCACAAGTGTTTCACGCTCGTTTACGTATTAGAAACGTATGATGTAAAACGTTACCTGTGCGTAACATAAACTGGAATGTGGAGGTGGTGCCCATCACCTAACGAATTTGAGTGAGTGGGACTCAGTACTTTTTCGGAGCTATGAGGGTGTACATTGACTTAGCTGTATGAAACGAAATTCTTAAGTAATTCTGACTTACCATTATCCCATACACTTAAAAGAAGTGTACGAACATAATTGTATTTATTTTCAGATTTTTGTATTCCTTAACTAACCGATCTGCAAGAAAATAAAATTGAAGTTCTATAAAATATAAAAAAAATAAAAATATAAATCAACCCGGTTATAAGACGAAAGAAAGAAAAAATGCCTATTGAATAAGTGGTTAAAAAATGTCGCCCCTTTGTGCTTCGCAAAAACCTAGTCTATCGTAAAACTCAGTTCTTACGCGTTCTAACACTTCAGGGGAAATATTATTTAGGACTTGTACAATTCTGGCCCGTAAATCATTTAAATTTCGTGGTCTTTCATATTCATGTCCGTAAACAGTTTGTTTTATTTGTTAAATATTTGTTGGCATTTAAGGAACCGTTTATAAAAAATGGCCCAACGATGGAATCGACTAAAATACCAACCTAAACATTTAATTTCTCAGGATACTGTGTGCGCACAGGAATACTTAAGTGCTTCTTTTCCGTAGACCAATAACGATATACATATTTTATTGCTACCCTATCACGAAAGACAGAGAATAACGCTCATAAAAGTTTTATAATGACGTATCAGTCTGGCAACTATGGATATAATATTTCTCTGTCAGTTCCCTTTACTCGAAGAGTTTATTCTTTTCTACCTTATAATGCTCGGCTTTGAAATCTTGGACGTTCCAACCCTGTATATGAAATTATATCACATATCGTCGTTCCCGTCACCAAATTTCTGATTCGTTAGTTAAATCTATCTTAAATTAAAACTATACACTAGGGTTAATTTATGTTCTAAAGTAAATTTTAAATTTAAGCAAAAAAACTGTCGGTATGTCAAGTTTGTTTGTCTATACTATTTTTAACTTTTTTTATGTAACATACACGATAACTCGAGAACACATTAAGATATCAACTTTAAATTTGGAATACTTATATGCCATGACAATCCGATCTCTTCTCCGTCTGGAGCCGATTATATTTTGAGCTTAATCGGTTAATAGGTTGGGGGATAAATATCGGTAATATATATTTTCCTTGTCTACAGGTAATTCGTAAACGATGCAAGATATGCTTTTCAAATTTGACACACATATACTTGTATAACATAACAGAGTCTGCAAATGTAACGCTATTTAGCTTAATTGAGTGAGGAGTTGACAGGGTTGAGAGGTTAATTATACAAAATAGGTGAAATATTTTTTTTACATAAATTTTATTAAAGGCTGAAGCTCTATAAAATTGTCCTACTGATATTATGTCCTACGTCTTTCAGGTCATCAAAGTCATATCGGACATAAAGGTAATATGAGTCATAACGGTCATAATGGTGATAACAGTCATACAAGTTCCTTTGGTGATATGGGTCATACAGTTCAAATTGGTCATACAGGGTATAAAATAAGACGACAATATGTTGAACGACTGCAGAAAATGTAAACGAGAGCAAAATCAACAATAAAGTATTTATTAATATAAATTATTTATTATACCATCACAAAAAAGATGTATAAAAGGGCTCACATAAAATTGAGCATATGTAGAGTATTCTTGCACGTTCAATTTTAGTTATGTAAAATTATTTTTCTCGTTTATTTACAACAAAAATCTTTGAATCCGAAAGTAAACTTAATTCCTTTCCTTTAATTTTTTTATCGTAGTCCATTTCTGTTTCTATAGGTACCTCAGCAGGAGACATCGGATTAGCTATTACTCAGGCAGCAATGCTCTCCCATATCATCCAGGTAGGTCTGATGCAATGGTCCGAACTGGAAAATCTCATGACGTCAGTGGAACGCGTTCTAGAATACACGGATCTACAAATCGAAAGCACCAGTGGCGTCGACGTCGAGAACTGGCCAAGTAAAGGCGAAATCACCTATGTCAACGTGTCCCTAACCTATTCCAACACTAACGAAAAAGTCTTGAAGAACATCAATTTCGTCATAAGATCCAAACAGAAGATTGGGATTGTTGGGAGGACTGGTGCTGGAAAGTCCTCGATAATATCCACTTTGTTCAGGCTGTACAACTATGACGGGCAAATCTTCGTAGACGGTGTCGACATAAAAACGCTCTCTTTGGATTTTCTCCGACAACACGTCTCTATAATCCCGCAAGACCCCATCATGTTCGCAGGCACTGTAAGGAGTAATATCGATCCGTTAGGCAAGTACACTGATGAAGAAATCTGGAAGACGATCCACAAAATCCAGCTGGAAAACATCATACCCAGCCTGGACCTCGCGATCACGGACAACACGTCGAATTTCAGCACGGGACAGAGGCAGCTGATCTGTCTTGCTAGAGCGATCATTCGGAGGAACAAGATCGTGGTTCTGGACGAAGCCACGGCCAACATGGACCCCGAGACGGACCTGCTCATCCTGAAGGCCATCAGAGACAACTTCTCGACCTGCACGGTGATCGTCATAGCGCACCGGCTGCACTCCATCTTGGACTGCGACAAGGTGATGGTTATGGACAAGGGTAACATTGTTGAGTACGCGGAACCGCGCATTCTCATGAACGACAGATCTAGTATGTTTTCTAAAATGCTAAGTAACGCAGGACTATCGGGCAGTGACAGAAACCCTAAGGACAATCATTAAGTTGTAGGCAAGAAGACTAGAACTACGGAGACCGAACTGCGGCTTTTCGCTGGATAACGCGACGGGCCCGAATATGTCCGCCTCCAGAGGCGCTGTAAGCAGTTGTGTACCACGGTTGCCACGGTATACAAATAGAAATCTATACATATACCGTGGTTCTGTACTAATCTGTGTGCGTTAGAGGTTAAAGTCCATTAAGATAATATAGAGTAAGGTATTCTAATCCTGCATTGCATGATGGGAAATGTGTCAAGAGGTCGAGCCGCCACACGTATGTTTTGAAAACTAACTACTACCTAAGCTACATTCATGTAACTCCTAGGGCAATAAATATTATAAAAAAAAAATCAACGTCGCAAACATTATTTTTCATTACAAATAACATTGTAACGTTTTATTTATTTCGGGTTCGTGAGGTGTGAAAAATTAAACTCGCACTTTTAAACTAACACTATTTATTTAATTAATACAACTACGGACTAACACTATTTAACTACACTAATTTATTTTTATACAATTTATATTAGAGCGTTGTACGGAAAGCCGCGCCGGTATTCAAATAGAGACTATTCCCCGCCGCCCAGTGCGGCTATTTTATAGTGTCGCCGAAAACTCTAGATGACACCAGGCTCGTCCCGTTCGACGTTCGAGATACGTCCCGAATATAACTCGGTGCGTCACTTGTTTACGTCCGGCACACAGTCGGCTTGCCAACCGCAAGCGGCACGACTCGGCGGACCTCGTAACAATATTAATTAGCTGTAATTAGTAATTTAAATACCAAAACCAAATAATAATATTATATGATTTACATTTAAAGTTGTAGGAAACGAAATGTAGCTTAGGTATAATATAAGTTAGTTTTGAAGACACACGTGTGGGGGCGCGACCTCTTGACACATTGCCCATCATGCATTGCAGAATTAGAATACCTTACTCTATATTATTATCTTAGAGTCCATGTGAATGTCCGTGATGCGAATACATGTGGCAGACGCTCGATATTTTTCGTTAATTTGTTGTTATCTTTGCAATTACTATTAATATTGTATACGGCATGTAAGCATACTGTGACATTTGTGAAGTGTCATTAGTGACAGCTGACAGTTATTAAATTTTATAGTTTACATACTTAGTCTATTTAGTTTATACACCAACTGTTAGTAAATAATGGAATGACATAATAAATATTGTAGATGTCAAATGAATATTCTAGAACATTCAAAAACTATAAATACTGTTGTTGTTGCTAGGATAGAGTTAGTTTTGATTCGAATGTTACACAGTTAAGATCGACGATTTGTAGAGTATTCACGTGTTGTCCGCTGCTCATCATGTGACCTGGAGTATATTACTGTTTACAGCGCCTTCTGGAGGCGGACAGATTTGAGCCCATGATACTGAACGAGTTCGGTCTCCTTAGTTCTAGTCTTCTTGGTTGTTGGTTAACCGTTTGTATTAAAAGTTAAGGTACTATTTCTCTCTAATTAACTCGGTGTCAAATTTGCTGATGATAATAAAACATTCACATGATCTTAGTATTTCGAATTATTTTGGTAGTATTCGTAAAAAGAAGAAAGCATGCTCTTTTTTTGGAGGAACATTTCTTTTTCCGTATCTCCGGCCACCCCTGTATTCCTCATCTAGCAGGAGGTGGTTTTAATCCTTTTGAAGATTTGCTTTCGGAACTGCAATCACCCTTTCCCTGGTCTTCCTTAAAATCGCTAGCATGCAAGCTAGCAATTAGCATTAGCAGAGGGATTATTTCGCCCCAACACAAAAATTTAATAGGTATACGGATGTTTTGGACCCCGGAATCGGATTCAGAGTCAAAAAAATACATAAGGAAACTGTAGTTAGTCCCCCAAATCTTGTTCTTATTATTTTTTTTTGTGAGGCTGTGTTAACAGCTGATAGATTCTATGTGGAAAAGGAAATAGGCCACGCCTTGAGCCGCCTGTGCCGAATGCAGTTAATGTTGCACAGTTTAAACTGACAAACTAAAAGTATTTAAGGGAAGAACATGCGCGCAGAAACGTTTTTACATTTAAATATTTAGACTTTCGAAGCCTGCGCGAAGTGCGCAATTCATGGCACTGGCCACATCAATGTCTGTTGACTACTTGAAAAGATCTTTGAACTAGTATTGAACTAGTATTGTCATTAAAAGTGGCCTAATTATTTTTTGTAAACAATGGCGGTACTATTTGGAAATTCTCAGCAACTTAATATTTTTCAAAATCTCTCGTTTATTGACCATTTATTTTTTAGAAAAAAGGGCAGCGGTAACGACTAAAAATACTATTTAATTTCTGATACGTTTATCGATAACTAAAAAGTTAAAGATAATTAAACTATTGACTAAAAAAATATTCTAAACAAATGTCAGCAGTAGATAGCGGCCTATGACTCAAGTGGACCCGCTCGAATGTTTAAGTTATGGTGTGCCTGGAAATAAAACAAACATTCGCGAAGAACCAAGGAAACGGGGAAGCAGGCATTCGGGAGATATTCGTCGGAAGTGACAGATCTGTAATATAGTTTTCGTAATGTTCCAATAATTGTGCATTTGTAATGGTTTTGTGATTTGTTTTAAATATAATTACCAAAAGCTTACACAAATAATAATAATAATAATAATAAAAAGATTTACTGGACACACTTCTCATCATACACGCTGGGAAACATTCACCCATTCCTGCTGCAGACAGTGATGTCTTGATATGACATTCCCGCCTGTAGCTGAAATTGGACTCAGGCGAGGGGAGGAAATTCATCCTGTCCCAAAACCTTTCTTACAATGTGGCAAGTTTGTAACAATATTGCCTTCTGGCCATTTCTAATAATATTATAACACAGTCCTAATGCCTCGATGTTCCTGGTGAATCTCGTCGTCATCACTCCCTCTGCCGATATTATTAGGGCGTACGTCTCCACCTTCTCCAGTTTCCATAGGCGCTTCAGCTCGATTGACAGATTTCGCTTCGTATTTCGCGATCTTCTCCCGTTCAGTCTTCTGAATGTTGTGGGTAAGTGGCACTGCGATGTCTATGATGATCCCTCTTTGTTGTTCCTTGTTGATCAGCACAATATCTGGTCGGTTGAAGTCCACTGTTCGGTCGGTGATGATTACCCTATCCCAGTACATCATTGCTACTTCCAGGGCAGCTTCCGGGTATATTTATGTATGGCGGGTATATTTATGTATGCATATTTATATATTTGTAGTATATCGGAGCCGTCGCTAACAGGCCATACTTGAGTGCCAGTTGTAGGTGGACCATCTTCGCAAGTGGTTGTGCCTGCCGAGATATGCTGACTATGCTAGCGCGAGACATCCTCCTATTATGTGTTCTATAGTTTCGCCTGCAGATCCACATTTCCTGCATAGGTCTTCGACGTTGTCTCTCAGGATATGCTTCTATTTAATGTAATTTCTTGTTTTTATAACCCTGTCCTGAATGGCAGTCAAGAAGCCTTCTGTTTCGGGGTACAAATAGCTGCCGGTCAGCCATTTTAACGAATTTTCTTTGTCGATGTGGTCTGACTGTAGCATTTTTGGAAAACGGCCCCGCAAAGTATGTTCCATCCACTGTGTCCGGAGCTCCTCTTCTGTTGGTACGTCGACCGGAATAAGCTCACATCCCAGGCTCAAAGGCGTGTATCCAACGTCCTCTCTTGCTACTGCTGTTATATGCGGGTCCCTGCTTGTTAGTATTTTTCTTCTGAAGATTCTTGGTTAAGGCACTAATTTTTGATGTTCAATAGACCTCTCCCACCTCGTCTTCGAGGCAGGTAGAGTTACTGAAGAGTTCGTATGCAATTGTCTGAATTTACATAGTTAGAAGCCGCCTGATAAGTCGGTTGGATGCTTTTTTTTTGAGCAGTTTATTTCATAACCGTATCAGATTTATGTATCAGAAATTAAATACAATTTTTAGTTGTTACCACTGTCATTTTTTTCTTAGACATAAATAGCCAAATTAGCCACAAAACTGTGAAAAATGTTAAGTTGCTGATAATTTCCAAATAGTACCGCCATTGTTTACAAAAAAAAAACAAGTTTGATGTTTTTAATGAAATTTACATTTTAAAATGGCATAGTTTAATATTATTTTGATGATTGATTAAAAATATGGATATTGTCTTAAAATCTGTCTCAACTTTTTTCAACACTCAATTTTATTCAAACCCATTGAAAATTAGTACAAGCCAGTTTACGATGGTCCTGAGTAAGAATCATATATCAATTATTTGCTAAAAAAATCGCTAATTGAAAAAAATTGTAAAAAAAATCTTACATTTAAAAAAAATCTATCAAAAAAGTTCATGAAAATTACGAGTAGAGTAAGAAAAAAGATTTTAGAAGATTAAGTGATGAAACATTTTTTGATTAAATGGGACACACTGTACATATTCAATTATAAATTATATTTGATTGTTATGTGGTAAAGGTTAAAATAAAGCTAAGTAAACTAAATATAAATAAATATATTTTATAACATCTTAGCCCACAAATATAGTAGATTATTTGGTCAATAAATATTTTCCATTTGTTACACTCGCCCAAAAATATTTGTTTTAATTGTTCTAACTTTTGGCACATAATATTCATGTGTCATCTATAGGCATGAATATTATATGGAAAATAGTTATACTACAAATTTATCTTTTATCAATAATCTGGGCACCGTTTATGTCCTTTATTGTACGTCCTATTAGAATAATGGTATAATAAAACCGCATAAATTATCTTAAACAAACCTCAGAAAATCTCAACTGGTTAATAAAGCTGGGCATTTGATTGATTTTTATGAACGAGAGGAGCTCACATATAAACCGAAATTCTGTTATTTCGACCTTATAGACTGAAACAAATTAACAACGTGAAGTTTTTCCAAGCGTCCCAATCCCGCAAACTTTGGACTCATGGACCTTAGGGAATTACTAGAATTAAATGGTTTAGACGATAAAATTATTAAGGAATACATTCGGCTTACTAGTATTTGTATGAATCAAAATTGTTTTCAGTATAATGGTGAATACTTTCAACAACATGAGGGAACGACAATGGGCAACTCCTTGCCACCTTTCATTGCAAATCTTTTTTTGTATAAATTTGAAACAGAAGCAAAATATAAATTCGAGTATTTCCCTAGAGTCTGGTTCAGGTACGTGGCCAATATCTTCACAGTATTTGATACAAAAACAATTAGTTTAGATCATTTTGTTGCTAAATTAAATAACCGTTCCTCCTAACAATGAATAACTACCATTTTTAGATGTATGAGTTATTAGAAATAGTGATAATAAGTTACAATTTGATATATGTATATAGGAAAGAAACCGCGACTCTTATATATATTCCTAACGATTCACACCACCCTTTTCAATATAAAATGGCAAATTTAAAATATCTAATTCACCGTTTGTTAAGTCAGAAATATACGAAATAAGTTGTAAAGACTGTGATCAAAAGTATATTGGGCAAACAAAAAGATCTATTTTAACTAGAGTAAGAACTAGAGACTAAGAACACATGGTTCATTTGAAATGTGGCAGAATGGAAAAATTGTCCGTTGCCCAACATGATTTTAACAACAATCACAGGATAGACATAAATAATTTAAAATTAATTAGAAATGTAACAAACAGTAGACAGTTGGATGCTTTTGAAGTTTAGGAATCATTAAGTGTAACAGTAGTATGAATAAGGACAATGGTCTGATACCCACCAGTCCACTGTTTGCTCTGATAAACAAAGAGATATGTTACGGTTCAGTGAACTGTGGCAACAAATTAGGTATAAATAGTGCAAGTATGTAGGTTAGAATTTAGTTTTAATATTCTCCTGAAGATGCCAACTTAGTTGGTGAAACGCGCGTCGAGAAAAGTATAATACTTCAGTGTTTAGTGGAAAACGTCCAGTTTTTTGTTTCTACGCCGAAGCTTCCAGTACCCACGCCAGGATCAGCCTATAAGATCGAAATAACAGAATTTCGTATTTTTCGAGATATTCAACCGCTTCCAGACTTTTTGGACACTCGGTATGTGAACTCCCCTCGTACATACACCTCGCTTTACTGACTAAGGGTTAGCTATGATGACTATGACAATCTCAAACTGGTAGCAATATAATTTTCTCAAAATCTTTGATAAATGATTATTGTCTATTTGTGGTCATTAAAACGCCTTCCCATTACACTGATAAAAGAATAATTTTTAACAAACAAATATCTATTGCAGATACTAACGTACATCGACACTAAAAAATATATTAACAGATTATTAAAACCTAAATACGCATAAACAAACTTTAAATATTTTCCACATATAAGCGACACTTTTGAAAATGCAATACCAAAATACGAGACATTTTTTGGCAATTACCTTTTTAGCAAAAAATAGTTATCTAATAATTGAACCGACCTGCATGGTACTTGGTACAATAAGAAGCGTATTTTTTTTAGAATACGACAGTTTTTGTTATATCAACAGTGGAATTTTTACACAGTTAATATTTAGGAGGTATTGTTTCATGCGGTTATCATATCCATTGTCAAATATTAGACAGTCAGGTCACAAATATTAAACTAACGAGTAAATATTAAAAATTAAACAAACGTAATGTAACATATTTTGCCAAAAAAAAATGTGATAGCAAAATAATATTCGAAAATAAATTTAGATAGATATTAAATTATAAACTGATATTGTTCATTTTTGAACACACACTCATATCGAATTTAATTCATTTATCAATATTTGGTAAGGTCTTGTTCAAAATAGTTTTACATTTCTCGGGAATACCTTCGCAAGTGGAAATAACACTGGATATGATAACGAAATGGAATTTTAAAAATAAATTTCCAGAATAAGCATCAATATGTTACATAGGGGTTTTTCATTTCATCAAATAATGTACAAAACAAGTACATTATTGTAAAACCTAAAGTTGTTGTCAATATTTTAGGCACCAATCTATTTCGTTTGTACCTACTAGTAAAATCAGCATAACGTCATTTTTTTCTGATAGTTTTGATTCTGATCCATTTCTTTCTAATTATGTAACATCCTGACACTTTTTTTCTGAACGAAATTTAAAGCTTCTCTGTTATCGTTTAAATAATACAGCTACCTACTTTATCTTAAGCTGTCTGACAACTAACACAAATACACTTTTTTTACATAGTGAACCAAAAGAAAGTTAATAACGTCGCAGTTGTCTTATAATTAACAATTAGCATCATTATAACTACAAACAATTAGCAATTATTATTTTATAGATTATGACCACCGCGACTTAAGTTTTTTGGGCCACTGTGTAAGTTACTACAAAAACCTACTTAGTAATTTTGGGCCACTGCTGCTCCATAGGTAAGGTAGGTAATTGAATAGGGCGTACAACTTGGAAAATCTTGGGAGTTCTTTCGACCATAAGGTGTGAGGTAAGACGTTACAATACTAAATTAATACAGGATGTCCTGAACTAAACATTACATTCATAGTATCAATTCTATCACAATTGTCATGCAAATAATCACAACCATATGTTGAGTGTCAAAATGAAAGATTTTATGTATGTATGTTTCACGTGTAGATACTTTAAACTCAACGATTTGTAGTAAAGTAAGACATCCTGTATCGGATGATATGGATAATTTGTCAACTACAATAATATCGTCATGCAGTTTAATAGATTGTCTTTTAATTATTCGTTTTCGTAAATTTTGAATAATGATTGTGTTATGTTCAATGTTATTATATTTATATATTTGACATACCTATGTAATACTGTAATAAGAATTACATATATAAAAAAATGAATGTAATCATTCATCAGATATTTTTTGTTATCATCTAATAAAATTTTAGCACATAGTACCAACATTTAAACTTTGTTAAAAATATATGTCTGACTGCATGAAAATATCTATAAAGGAATCAAAGGGATATACAATAAATGGAATGAGTAAGGGAATATATTAACTAAAATTAGTTTTTAGTAATCTGAGGGCAACAAAGTAAAAACGATTGTCTACAAAATGTGAGGTAAAATCTTGGTGTGGAAATCTGGATTTTCCTAGATATCCTAAAGGCTTAAAAATCGGCTTATTTCTGTAGAAAAAAGATATCTACGTTATCATTTTCAGTTTTAAAGTTGAGATGATATGTAAACAGTTTCTTCAAATTATAGCGGAATTTACGGTTTCAAGAATGATAAATGTTTAAGAATATCAGCTCTATTTCAGTGCATCAAAATATTACTGGTGTATGCTCAAAAGTAGTAAAATAAACTAATGTGTTTGACATTTTTTTGACAATTTTGGAACTTCCAACATATTAATGTAATCTCCTAGAAAGTATTTTGACACATTAACCATTCATTCAAACTAAATTAATTAACTCATAGTTTGTCCCGCCTGTTATTAATAATACGATTTTCTTCAGAGTGGTAAATGTATCTTGTAAAAATGAAAATTTTGGCATAGTAAAAATTTACATTTATCACTGACGTGCAATTTTAGAGGGAGGTAAGGGAGTTGAAACCCCTTAATCCCGTTTTTGAATATCTCAAAAACTGATTATGGGAGGATAAAATATGAATAACTTGGTTATTTCTTTAACAAACAATATTAGTAACAAATTGAATTTTTTTTTCAATTCTGAGCTAACATATCCACATTCTAATATGATACACTTTTCAAAATGTATGCCACATTTTTGCTTAAAAAATTCATCTTCTTTCAAAATTAAAGCAGCGTTACACAAGCGTGTCAAGAAATTAGTCGACAAACTTAGATATTAAAAAAAAGGATTAAGGGGTTCTTCGTCCCACCACAATCGGCACACTTTCCTCCCCTTAAAACAGTAGGCCAAAGATAAATGTAAATTTCAACTATACTCAATTTTTCAACATACATTTACCAACCAAAATCACATTATTAATAAAAGAAAAATTGGGGTGGGTTTATTGAAGATGGGGACACACTGTATGAGCATTGTACCAGCCAATCCATGACATTCCTTCTCAAAAAAACTTTTAATAAATGTTGGCTAAATTTATTTTTCGTTGTAGTAAATTTTAAAATTTTGGATGGATCAATTATTGACTATTATTAAACGGCAATATTGTTTTTCAAATGCAAGTGTTATATGTATCGACCTAGGTATTGCACAAAATAAATTATACAGTAAAAATAATTTTTTAAATAAGTTATATGCAAAGATATTTTTCTTTGCATATAACGTGTAAAGATTATTTTGGTTATTGTTTAACAAATAAAAGTTTTACCAACCAATTAACCAACCGTTTTTCGGTTATGGGAATTAGTAAGTTTGACTAAATTAATTAGAATAACAACTAGGTAATGGCAAACATACTGTATGCACACGCTGCAACACCTAACAGAAGATAGACAGTCCAGTAGACAGAGATTTTTATGTGTTCTTGAAAGACATAGGGCTAGTTTTGACGGTTTCCCATGTATTTTTTGCGTAGAACACAATGCGCGGGGTCCGTAGAGCTGAAACCGTCCGCTATTTTTTTAAATTAACAATTTGTGAAAAAAAAGTCTTCTTTTCATATTTCCACTTATATCTCCGTTCCTTGGCATATTTTATACAGCATATGTATATAAGAAGTTGTAGCCTATTGAATTTCCAAAAGTTTAAGCCCAACCCGACAAAGTCACCAAGTGCTCTTGTTAACCTGCAAATAACCATTACCATTACCATTAAAATTCTTTATTGTATAATTATTTACAAAAAGTCAGGTGTATAAGGCCGTGTATATAAAAGGGATAGTAGACAATTAGATCCCTGGGATAGGGGTGGACAATTCTCCACAGCGGTCGACTCCCTGCTCGATCTTGCACACAGCGCTACCCGACATCACTATTCTTTTTGTTCGTCCCGTTCGTAATCATTTCCGGGAATTGTTTTTAAATATGTAGCCTCGAATGTGGTGTAGAAATTGTTTTTGTGGTGTTGGTGTTGTTCTTGTGTTGGCGGGAAAAATGTGCAAAAAAAAACCGTTTTATCTGGTCGTGCTGGATCACAGAATATCACAATAGCATATATACAATTTAACGTCCAGCGGACACTTTACGAGTTTTGTGTGTCTGTGTGTGTGTGTGTGTGTGTGTGTGTGTGTGTGTGTGTGCGTGTGCTCGTGTGAGTGTGCGTGTGTGTGTATGTGTGTGTGTGCATTGAGTGTGTGTGTATGTGTGGTGTGGGTGAGTTTTCTGTTTTGTTGGTGGTGTGGTTGCCGAACGTGGGGATGATTGTGATTTTGATGTGTTTGTTTTTGTTGTTGATTATTAGGGGAGCACCAGTTTAGGTTCTCCATTCTCGGTTGCGTTTGCAAATAACCGCTGAAGTTAAAAAATCGCTTTTTTTTCACTATTTTTTTACTTCAAAAATAGGGTGACTATGAGGGGCTGCTATTTGTAGTATGAAGTTAAAATAAAAATTTCAGCTCGATCCGTTAATAACTTTTCGAGTAATTAACGATCGCATTTTTACAAGCCTTAATTAACAATGACGCCATTTCTTTGTTTATTGTACGATATTGCCCGGATTGTGGTAGAAAAATCATAAATCTCTTCAAGTTTACGAGACTTTTGAGGTTTTAAAAGATATTAATTTGGGCCAGTTTTATAACGTTTTCTACGCGACTACCTTTTTTTGACGCAACGTACATATATATTGTTTTAGCGTTGCCGCTTCGAAATTCTCGGAATTGTGACTATAATATCTTGACGCCCATTTTTTTTAAATACGCGTCTTGAAGCGTACTTTCAATTTTATCAATTTCAACAATATATATGTCGCGTCAAAAAAGTTAGTCGCGTAGAAAACTTTATAAAACCGGCCCAAATTAATATTTTTCAAAATCTCAAAAAGTCTCGCAAACTTGAAGAGATTTATGATTTTTCTAGCCTAACACGGTCAATATCGTACAATAAACAAAGAAATGGCGTCATTGTTAATTAAGGCTTGCAAAAAAAATGCGATCGTTAATTAATCGAAAAGTTATTAACGGATCGAGCTGAAATTTTTATTGTGTTCTACGTAAAAAAATACATAGGAAACCGTCAAAAGTAGCCCTATATGTTTCAAGAACAGTTTTTGTTGATTTTAGCTCCCTGCCTACTGGAATAAGATTAATTACATCAAAGTCGGATCATGGGCAATCAAATATTAGTTTGGCAAATTGATAGTTATCCCTTCCCATCAGTCAACACCAGTAAACAGTACATATAAGCTGCAACCTCTAAAGAAAAAATATATAAAGTGTTTCCAATGAGTCTTAGCGTTCTGTTTTCACTGGTGACAGTCAGATAATCAATCAGATAATCAAGTGATCAACAAACCAGTACCCTCATTTGAACAAAATTTCTGGTATTCGAAATGATAAAACTTAAACCATAGAAGTCGATAGATACCTACACCTATCAAACAACTAAAAGGGCTCAACTCAAGGGGTCAACTTTAAAACTTCCAATGCACAAGCGTAACCGTGAAAAGAGGGCTCGCGCTCCTCCCTCGAAACAAGCCTACGACCTTTGATTACTCCTTGGGGGTGACTTTCATCAGGACTATGGTGAATGTGAAGGTGTGCGCCGGCGAGTGGGGGAGTAGTGGACGGCGACGACGAGGACACCGTCACGGCGGGCGGGTGCTTCTGGTGGTGTTTGGGGGGAGGGGGTGGAGGAGGAGACCGCCGGCGGCGGCGGCGGAGGCTGTTGGTGGGAGGAGGCAGCAGTGGCCTTATGTTAATTGGAAGAGTGCTTGCCGTCGGAGGACGCCAGCTCGCTGGAAGCGCTGCTGCTCAACGTCGTGTTCGAGCCGTAGGGATCCAGTGAGCTCTGCACCGACATGGACCTACCCTGCGCCTGCCTCCTCACCCGATTTGGTGACAGTTTTCCGGGGTCGACACTTGCCGGGTCTGCCTGCAACATGGAGTGCTTGACCATCTAGGCGATGACTTTGATAGCTACGCAGGCCGGATGCAAGGCGAACATGCAGAAAGTTGGCGTTAGTAAACTTGCATGCTCGCACAGAGGTAGTTTCGTAACGGTGACAGAAGAAAATCGCAACCCTAGCAATCGTTAATTCCTCATCCAAATTTTAAATATTCTAAATTTAATCGTACCTTTACACGTAGGCTGACTTCTGGTGTAATGTATTTTATTTAGATATATTTACTACAAAAAAAAATACATTTTGTCCATAAAGGGTGTCCGGTAAGTATGCAACAACATTTTTGGAGCATACAGGGAAGATAAAAACAAAACTAATTCTTCATATATTTTTTTCTCACATTGTGGCCTCCAACCGAGATGTCAGGCCCAAAAGAGGTATCTTGAACGTCACTTTTCTGTCAATAACTTTTATATCTCTGTATATTGAGACAGAAGGGTAGTCATGACTAACTAGCTAAGTGAGTTGTACCTATCCTATATAATAAGTTATAATTCTTAATGAAATGTAAATGAAACAAAAAATATGTTGAAAAACGCTTACTAACTTAAGGTTGCATATAAAGGACATAAGCGCTTATTCACAATACAGGGTGTTCCACCTAAAGCGGATTCATCCATTACTCTGTTATTAGTAATTCTGTAATAATAAACTCTGTAATTAGTCTGGAATAATTGTGCATATGAGGAAAATATTTTCAATTATATAGGGTGCTCCGATTATTCTGCACGCCACCTAACTTTGTTATTTTAAATGGAACACCCTGTATATTTTTTGATTCCCCGTTTAATTCTAAGTCGACTTTGTTAAGGTCCTATACCTATCTCTTATAGTTTTTTAGATATTCAACTGTCTTGAATGAAAAAAATGACAATTTCAGCTCTTTGAATGCGGCCCAATAGCATTTAAACCATAAAAGATAGAAACCTGCGGTTTGGACGATCAGATTTAGCACAAATTACCCTAGTTTTTTCACTATGGGCAAAATGGATACGTTATTCAGAGCCGGAAATATCGGACCCTACATTTGACAATTTTAAAATGTGAATACTATTTTTTTTTTCAAATGGCATGACCCATATTAAATAGTGCCGTTGGATGCGAAATTAAATGCACTTTCTACTGATATCGGGTTTTCAATACTTATGTATATCCAACAGTTTTCCAAGAATATTCGATTCTTTCTAAAGTTTGCAAAAAATCGGATGTCTACAGCGTCACGTAGGCGTTGCAATTGCGTTGCTATTGCGTTGCAAACTAAACGTCACTTTAGAGTTGACTAGCTTTGACTTGTTATTTTGCTGTGAAAACGTGTTAAAGTGTATCATAATATTTGTGTATCAATGTCGCTGACGCGGGAAGAAATTGTTGATATGGTTTTTGTTCTTGGTGCTTGCCACCGAAATCCGTTATTGGCATCAAGAGTTTATGCACAACGCTATCCGGACATTCTTTTCAAAAACGAATCCACATGTGTATTAACCAAAACGGAGAATATTTTGAGCAGTCGTTGTAAATCAACAACTAAGTTTATGTAGCATTTTCTTGATTGTGTTCCCTGTCTTTGTTTGAATTTCGTTTCAGTTGTGTTCTATTTTAGTTGTTGCTAGTGGTTTAGTTTTGTTTGATAAACCACTTTTTAAACATCATTTTGAGCAGTTGTTGTCATTCAGTAGGCTGAGTTTATGTCGTTTTTCTTGATTGTGGAGTTTCGTTCCATTTGCGTTCTATTAGTTGTTGTTAGTGGTTTATTTTTGTTTGCTAAACCACTTTTTAAACATTCCAGTAAGTATTATTACTGCCAGTCCCAAGCCTGACAAAATGTGAGGGAAAAGTGATTTTGAAACGCCTACGTGACGCTGTAGACATCCGATTTTTGCAAACTTTAGAAAGAATTGAATATTCTTGGAAAACTGTTGGAGATAAGTATTGATAACCCGATATCAGTAGAAAGGGCATTTAATTTCGCATTCAACGGTACTATTTAATATGGGTCATGCCATTTGAAAAAAAAAATAGTATTCACGTTTTAAAACTGTCAAATGTAGGGTCCGATATTTCCGGCTCTGAATAACGTATCCATTTTGCCCATAGTGAAAAAGATAGGGTAATTTATGCTAAATCTAATCGTCCAAACCGCAGGTTTCTATCTTGTATGGTTTAAATGCTATTGAGCCTCATTCAAAGAGCTGAAATCGTCATTTTTTTCAAAGACAGTTGAATATATCAAAAACTATAAGAGATAGCTTTAGGGAACCCTTAACAAAGTCGACCTAGAATTAAACGGGGAATCAAAAAATATAAAAATATACAGGGTGTTCCATTTAAAATAACAAAGTTAGGTGGCGTGCAGAATAAACGGAGCACCCTATATAATTGAAAATATTTTCCTCATATGCACAATTATTCCAGACAATTACCACCCAAAGCACTTTCCTGTTAAATTTCTAATAACAGAGTTATGGATGAATCCGCCTTAGGTGGAACACCCTGTATATTGGAATATTAACAAACCTTTGGTCGTCATATAATTAACATATTACATATAATGTATTATAGAGACATCCAAAAAAACGTCATCAACTCTGGCTATGAACGAGAGAGATAGAAATAGCGGTCATGTCTAAGCTTTTCGGTTATGTCAAACTGTTAACAAGTGACTGTCACAATTTGTAAAATAAACAATAGCTGTCATATGATGTGACAGTTTTGACAAGTAAATAAGGTTATAAATTCGACTAAGATCTTTTTTTCTTGGCCAACTTTGATGACGTTTTTTTGGATGTCTCTATACAATTAAAACACATAAATATGTACTATATTAAATCACTAATTTTTCTTTAATACTGGACATATGGTGTTACAAATTGTTTATCATTTTAGATTATATCTATTCGAGAGGAGCAAATGTCTTGATAAAATTGTTAAGTTACCGTCTAAAAGGTATTAAGTTTTAATATCTGCAGAGAGTTATAAAAGTTCTTGCCAGAAAAGTAATGTTCGAGATAAGTTCTTTAAGGCCTGATATCTCGGTAGAAGGGCACCGTACGAGAAAAAAATATTTTCGAAAACATTATTTTTGACTCCCCAGTATGCTCTTAGAATATTGCCGCATACTTACCGGATCCCCTGTATAGGTACTTTTAAAAAATACTCTCGTCTTAAGTTACAAAATACAAAAAAAATAAAATTAGATAATTTTATTCAATTTAAGATAATTTTATTAAGCATATCAGTTCAGTAATGTTTTTTATTCAATTGGCATAAATAAAACATATATAAAAGTGCTTAAACGAGAAATACCTACTCTTTTATGCCTGTTAACATTAAGTTATAAGTAAAGAAACGCCTAAATAAAATATAAGTAACGCCGATTTTTTTAGAGTAGTATGCCAGACTGATGCAAATTTGGTTAAATTAATTATATCACTTTTATAAGTAATGAATAATGAACATGAAAAAATATGTGTTACTAGTATTACACTTTAAATAAACATCATACACTTTAAATAAACAATGAATCATTGTCAGTAGGAGTTATAGGCATGTACCACCAAGAAAAATTGTTAGACTAACAAATACATCTGTTTTGTCCTAACTGTGGCTTTTGATCATTTAAACAATGTTCTTCCACGCTATCATACCTTTATGTGGATGTGGTAGTAATAACTCATTATATTAATATTGATTTCCTCAACAAAATACCACTCATTAATCTAGTATATAATATCAATTCAAACATGGAAGAAACTTACTATAATAGGTATTAGACAAAAGAAACGTTTTATTACACTATGGAACTGAGAATTATTGAGAATGAACATGGTAACATCTTGATCATCACTACATAAGAAGTGACAAAAATGCAATGCATAGTATTAAGAATAGCAAAAGTAATAACTGAGTCGTGGAGCTGCCAAAAACTTTGACCACTATTGATCGGATAAATCGAGCGTATTCGATTATATAGATTTGAAATATTTTAATATAGAATTATTTTTACCTTGATTAAAATTACAAGAATGTAACTAACACATACACATACTTGTATATATGTCTGAGACAATAAAATGCTTTTCAGGTCATTAAACCATTTATTAGTAAACTACTGCTCTGTAATGATAAGTACTTAATGAGACGATATAATGGTTTTCAGGCCATTAAATCGAGGTAATTGACACGTTTTTTGACGAATTGACACGAATACTTTGTGCTCCACTTGTGTGTAACAATTGTAGAGCACGTAATAAAAGGTTACTTTATATATATTTTTTTCAACATTAAATCTAGATTGATAGATATACGTATAGCTAAATTCGAAAATTAATCACATGTTACTACAAATTTTGCATTTGCTGATATTTCCATACAATGAGGTGAGGTAACGTAAAGTAAAGTTTGGAAAAGAGTTTGATAATTTGTTTTTCAAACAGAATCATATATTAAAAACGATATCTCAATTATGAGAATCATATCTCCAAAAACATTTTTTCGAGGACTTAAAGTCATCGTATTTAAGATATCTGAGCAACAAACACATAAAACAATGTTTACAAAAAACTGGACGTTTTCCACGTAACATCGAACTACTATACTTTTTTCGACGTGCGTTTCGCCAACTATGTTGGCATATTCAGGTGAAGATTAAAACAGTTTTAACGGTGTTTCCTGGAAAACGTCCAGTTTTTTGTTTCTACGCCGAAGGTTCCAGTACCCACTCAGGATCAATAATGTTTACAGTTAGGTTGACAAAATATAATAAATTTGACAGAAGTCGTTTTAATTTTTACCCTAATTTTTTAAGAGATTTTCAGATGAACTAACTGGCAGTACTTTCCTCAAATTATAAAACATTTTCGCTGTCTCATTTTCACTTACTGTTCGAGATTACTTAAATGAAATGTTTACTGTAGTAGTAGTAGTCCACTCTGGACTACTTTATAGGGTTATTTAGATATCAAAATCTATTTGAACAGGTCAGCCACTCTTAAATAATTTAATAACGAGATTCGATCAATTCAATCTATTACGCCCAAAAAATCCTTCAGGAACTTCATTGGCGAATGGAGTGTTATCAAGAAGTACATGAAGGTCAGTTAGAGCGTTTACTATAAGACTTATTTAATTAACATTTTCTTAATTTCAAAAATAACTAATTTATTATTAATTTATTATTTTTATAGTTTATTGTTTTTGTTCATTATGTTCTTGCAGGAGTAAAGAATACAAATAGTTACATTTGTAGAGAAGAATTGTATAGAGTTACATTTTGTCTGAAAAATTTGTTTTTTTCTGACAAATTATTTTTGTTTTATCATCTTGAACATATTTTGAAATAACTTTCCCAAAAAGAGATACCTATCGAATGTATGCCAAACTTTACCACTCTACTTTTAGATCTCTTTATGCTTTTAGAATAATTATATGAAATATGAAAAATATATTGTTATCGGTAATAATGATACAGAAAAGACGATGAACAAATTCCCTTTTAATAAGCTATATTTAATGTCATGTTAAAAATATTAACGTTTTTAAACTTTATTGACAACATTTTAAGACATTACTTACTTTTCTTTATTGTGCGTAGGTAACGTATAGGTCCTTCTTAGTTTTAAATACCTATATATAGCATTATTCTACATAGTGAGTTTCTACGTTCTAGTCATCAACGGAAAACTAAAAAAAAATATTCATTTAACTAAGCAGAATTCTTTTAGACTTTAGGTATTTATTTATTCCACCCAGTGGCGGTTGATGATATTTCAGTTAGCCATATCTTGAAAACGACGCATGGGACCCACTTCACTTTTTAGGGTGATGACTATACACCTCTTACAGAAAGGATTTATAGTGAAAAAAACCGTCAACAAAGTTTGCGAAAAATATTCAAAAAACCTGTAGCACTCCCTGGGATTTCAGTAACGCTCTGTGGAATATTTGCAGTAAATTTTTTTTCATAATCTAGAAACAAATATAAGGAGAGGTTTTTCGATTTGTTACAAAATATTTTTTTTTTCAAAATGTTATGGCCATTTTAATTTTAATTTTATAGGAACATTTTGTTTCCCAAACGTAAAATGATTAATTTTAATTTTATAGGAACATTTTGTTTCCCAAAATTAAAATGACCATAACTTTTTGAAAAAAAAATATTTTGTAACAAATCGAAAAACCTCTCCTTATCTTTGTTTCTAGATTATGAAAAAAAATTTACTGCAAATATTCCACAGAGCGTCACTGAGATCCTAGGGAGTGCTCCAGTTTTTTTGAAAATTTTTTCGTAAACTTTGCTGACGGTTTTTTCACTATAAATCCTCTGTGTAAAAGGTGTATAGTCATCACCTAAAAAGTGAAGTGGGTCCCATGCGTCGTTTTCAAGATATGTCTAACTGAAATATCACCAACCGCCACTGATTCCACCTATTGTTTGTATTTTACTCAGATCAGCTAAAATCTTCTATATCTTTAGATAAATACAATTTGTGTTTGGTACACATTATTTTCTTATGAATCTAATATTTTCAAATAAAAAGGAAAAAAACACAAAATCTATTGTCAATCTACGAACACATACCTACATAATTAGATACAATCACGTTATCAAACCCGTCAAAAAGCTATACATTTTTAATAACATTGATTCAAAAACCCAACATGCAAAATATGCACATTCATGATAATATCTACTACATTCAAACGAACTTTTTCCATTAAGAAAATACTTGCGATATCCGTCAAAAAATTTTAGTAGAAAAAAGCATTAACTACTGCACCTGATACGCTAAGGCATTCATAATGATGCTATAGGGCACCAATCCGAGCGGGTGAATCTCTCTCATCAGCACGTTGGCGGGTATCTTGTGGAACTGAATGTACTCCAGAAAGTTACCTATGACGTCCTTAATGCTGGTGCTCGGGTTGTTGTCGCAGTACTTCTTACCTGCAAGAAATCGCGCATTGCCACGTAGCATTATTGAATTTGTAGATATTAAAAACCAATGCAACTGACTAATATAGTCCGTAATATAGATAAGATCCAACCGTGTGAAAAATAAATTGAAAGAGATGTATCGAGAATTACTTTTATATACATATGTTTAACCCCAGAACAAGGTGTACCTTATTTCTTCCAGCCATGGGTATCCGTAATGAATGAAATAGTTTCATATTTACCCTAGTTCTTTTCTGAAAACAAATTTTCGAAATAAAGGGTGCGGCAAAAAATCTAGGACGTTTTTCAAAAAGTCGTAAAAAATTTATTGTCTGTTCGCAAAATAATTTAATGATACAGAATCATTCGTGAGGTCATAGCATCTGTGTTAAAAATAAAATCAATAGTAAAAAATATTTTTGAGGTGAAAAATCGTGTGTGAAAAATTACGTCTTGCATATGATGTCCGTTTTATGCAATGCATTGTTATAGCCGTTCATTGAAGTTCATGCTGATTCTCTGAAGCATTTCTCTTTCAATGCCTGCGATTTGTTGACCAATAGCTGCTTTTAGGTGGTCTAATGTGCGGGGCTTGTCCTGAAAAACCTTGGATTTAAGGTTTATCCAAAGTGGTTGACCAAAAATGGCCCCAAAGGAAGAAATCGCACATTGACAGGTCAGGCGAGCGAGGGGGGGCAAGCAACATCACCAAACCTGGACACGATTAGGGAATAGCCCACGAAGAACATTCGTGGTAGCCCTGGCTGTATGGCACGTGGCTCCGTCCTGCTGAAACCATACACGATTCCTTGCAATACGTCTTCTTCTCAATTCGGGAATGAAAAATGTGTTGATCATGTTCATGTAGCGCTCTGCATTGACGGTGACAGCTACTCCGTTTTCTTCAAAGAAAAATGGTCCAATAATGTCAATGATGCCTACAGCACACCAAACGGTTACTTTTGGGCTATGTAGCGGTCTCTGGTGCATTTCTCGGGGGTTTTCAGCAGCCCAGCAGCTACAATTTTGTTTATTCACTACACCGTTTAGGTGAAAGTGAGCCTCATCACTCATCAAAAAAATCATGTTTTCATTCTGCTGAAAAACTGTTATCATCTGTTCAGCAAAATTCACTCTTTGTGGGTAATCATTTTCGTTCAGTTGTTGGGTCACCGCGAGTTTGTAAGGATGAAAAACAGTAAATCAATATGCAAAATACGCCTAAAGGCTTGCCAAGGCGTGCCCCTCCCCCCCCCCCCCCCCCCCCCCCAACTCCTTTTAAAAAGATTTATATTATCCGGTCTTTTTTGTTTTATCTGCAGGACGCCCCCACAAAGGGTGCTTTGAAAGGCCCCCCCATATGGCACGCCCTTCTTAATATACTATATGTCGGAAAGTTACGTTTGTTCAGAAAAGACAAACATTCTTATATGTATTTCTTATTCACAAGTATTATCATTCTAGCGAATATGTTCCGTTCAGGCACGTTGCGTGTCATACACATATCGTCCGTCACTGTTGAATCTAAGAACTGCTTTATTTGCAATACAACGCATAACGCGTCTATTATTTCTCGGTGAAACCCCTCACATAAAAATCGGAGCCGCACCCTGTTACTAATTTTAAAAATAAAAAAAATGTTCCAATATTATTTTTGTATAATTTTTGATCTTTTTTGAGAAATTGAGGTAATTGTGTTCTATGGGGGGAAAAAAAAAATATTTTTTTTTTTTTTTTTTTTTTTTTTTTTTTTTTTTTTTTGGAGTTTTTTTCCATACTTTTCCAATTTATTTTTTAAAACTTTTTTTGGGGGGGGGGGGGGGGTTTTTTTTTTTTTTTTTTTTGTTGTTTTTTTTTTTTTCTTGGGCCCTTTTTTTTTTTTAATTTAGATTTTTTTTTAATATAAATTTTAATGAGAATACTACAATGCAAGGCTTTTGGGAGAAAAGATTAGTTTTTTTTTTTTTTTTTTAGTATTTGAGACGCGTTTTTTTTGATTATTTGGGATCGGAAAATATATTTTTAACGTTTTTTGTCTCTTTTTTTCACCATTCCATTGTGGTGAATATTTTACAATTTCACAATTTCACCACTTCATTGAAACCGATATTTTACAACATAAAGAGGTGAAAAAAATTATATACCTTTTAAAAAAAGACATATTTGTAATTACTGAATGTATAATCAAAAACAAAAAATCTTTAAACTCACCCCACATTAGGGCCGCCTGAAATTTTGTAAATTCGTCGGCCTGCAGTTCATCCCTGGCTAAAATCAACCTCACCACGTGTTGAGGCAGGAGCGTGAAGGAACCCAAATTAAGCACCTCATTTCCATGTTCGTCAACGAATTCCAAGACCTAATTGTTTAATAATATGGGATTTTATCAGGATAAACATATTTTTGTAATACAGTCGATGTTAATAAATAAATAAATAAATAAATAAATGTTTATTTTCCTTTCAGACAATGAACAATTGTATAGGAATGGTCAATTAGTATCTAGAGTAATAAAATTATAAATAGGAGCTAAAATAGGGGGCATATAAATAAGAGATTAAAATGTGTCAGTATAAAATTCTGTTATATGGTAATAACATTTGTCAAGTAAAAGTTTGTTTAAAAGAGACTTAAAAATACTTAACGATTTGCCTCCTTAATTTGAGGGGGAAGCTTATTAAATATATATAATCCCTTATAAGTTGGAGAGTTTAGAGCAACATTGTATTTAGACTGTGGTATATGAAAGTTATTGCGTTGTCTTGTATTTATATAATGTTTTTGTACAGTGAGGTCCATAAGTAACGGACACATTCATTATCTACGTAATTTACAATTTATGAGTAAAATCCTGAAGCACGTCAATTTTTAATTCTAGAATGACATTTTTTTGAGCATAATTTTATACCTCCCCCTCCAACCCCTTGGAGTGACAGCTACCCCTTTAAAATTTTTAAATAGAACGAGAGGTGCGTTTGTTAGCTCATTTGAAAGCGTTCTTAATTGTCTATTCAGCAATATAAGGTTTTTTGAATTTTGCATATTTTTCATCTAGAAAATTAAATTTGATAATTTCAAAATTATTATTATGAAATGTATACAATCAAGTGCCTATGTACCAAATATCTGTCAAATCTGACGTTTTTAGTTCATTTTGTGACAAAATTCAACTTAAATGTATCGGTTTCCCTGATACGCTGTGCAAAATACCCAACAAAAAGAAAGAAGTAAAGAGGGTTTCTTTTTACATATCAGAAAAAAATTATACATTTAAATTTCTTTATTTGCTACATCTGTGAAAACCTATTCTATTACGTAGTTATTTATCGCTGATCGTCAAGTTGATAATTATTTTAACAATGTGTCTTTCGGAAACCCAAAGAATTGAAGTTTTGATATTATTAGGATGTGGTGATAAAACAAGAATGCAGAAGCAGGTATGCGAAATATTCAATACTATGTATCCTGACCGCTGCATTTCCCAGTCTACGGTTAGTAGAATAGAAAACAAATTTCGTGAATTTGGAAATGTCACAGATATTCCTAAATCTGGTAGGAAACGCATTTTAGACGATGAACAGAAATTGTATATATTGTTAGATATTCAAGATAATCCACATAAACCTACAAGACAAGCTGCCGCCGATAATGATGTTAGTAAAACGTCTTCTAAATAATATTGCGTCTTCTAAAAAACGAAAAATACCGCCCATATAAAATTCATTTGGTTCAAGAACTTAACGACGATGACCCTGATCGCCGATTGGAATTTTGCGAAATCATGGCAAATATATGCCAAGATAATCCTTTATTTATAAAAAACATTATTTTTTCTGATGAAGCAACATCAGAAAAATCTTAAATGGAACAGTCAACAAACAGAACCCTAGATACTAGAGTACAAAAAATTCACAGTGGATGATGGAGGCCAATACTCAATATCCTGAGAAGGTGAACGTTTGGGCTGGAATTATAAATTCTCAAATGATCGAACCATATTTCTTTGATGGCACATTAACTGGCGCGCGTTACTTGGATTTCTTGCAAAATTTCTTAGTTCCAGAGTTAAGAATGCTTTTCCCAGATGATGACAACCCTAATGTTTATAGAAATATTTGGTTTCAGCAGGACTGAGCTACACCACACTTTTCATTCGAAGTAAGAGCCCATATGAATCAAGTTTTTCCCAATAGATGGATCGGTAGACGCGGTGAAATTGAGTGGATTACTCGTTGTCCCGATTTGACCCTGCTTGACTATTTTTTATGGGGTTACTTAAAATCGAAAGTCTACTTCAACAGACCAAACAACGTAGAAGATTTAAAAGACAGAATAAGACAAGAAATTAATCAAATCACCCCGGAAACAATACAAAATATTTTAGAAGAATTTAAGCAGCGCCTCCATTATTGTCAAGAAGCAACGGACGCCCAGTTTGAACATTTGATTTAAACTGTTCTTCTGTTCTGTTTCATGTTCTTTTCTTTACTGAATAACATTAAAAATGTAATATTTTTCAATAAAAAAAATTATAGAGATTAAAAAAATCTTATGTTGCTGGATGGAGAATCTTTGGAGCTTTCAAATGAGCTATCAGACACACCCTCGTTCCATTTAAAAATTTTAAAGGGGTAGCTGTCACTCCAAAGGGGTTGGAAGGGGAGGTATAAAATTATGCTCAAAAAATGTCATTCTAGAATTAAAAATTGACGTGTTTCAGGATTTTACTCATAAATAGTAAATTACGTAGATAATGAATTTATCCGTTACTTATGGACCTCACTGTATGTTGCTGCATGTTATAAATATGTACATACTCAATGTCAGTAGTTTTTTTAGATCGTTTCATACTGGAAAAACTGAAAGTTTTAAAGCACATTTTGAGCGAAAGTACCTACCTCACCCCAAAAATTTGATCTTTTCATTTATTTGAACCTTCTTTATTGCAATAATGACATCTTATTCAAACATGCTTATGCTAATACGTCACAGGGACATAAATGTGTACATGAGAACATAGTTGATCATACTAAATTACTGTATAGGTATCTGTTTTTTAGCGCCAGACCAAAAAAAATATGCAAAACCGAGTAAGAAAAGTTTGAAAGTCCCGTCCACTAACATTTCCTGCGGCACCGGCATATGTCATTTTAATCCTAAACCTCAACGTGAGGAGGTTGGGTTATTCCAACATACTTACGTAAAACATGATCGACCAAAAGTATGACACGTTTCATAGAATTTCTCACCCAGTTAATACTGACTTCGAATGTTACTAACGAAGGAAAACTAGTACCATATCCTACTGATCTACCTCTGTCTACCATTTAATGCTGATTTGAAAGGTTTTAAGTCAAAGAGGAACCCACAAAGAACAATCCATACATATCCTTATCGTAATGAACTCTTAACTAATTGGGAACTATGTACATATGTATATGAGAAGCAACTGCTTTTAATGGTAACATTGAGAAAACAATGTATAGGAAGTATAGTACCTTCCCGATATGAGAAGAAAGAAATGTACAAGCAAGACCATCTTCAGTTTCTGATAAACATAGTGTATAATTTAATATTAGAAGAAAATATGATAATCTACTTATTCAAGGCAATACCAGATCCCATAAATTTCCCATTTTGTCTGATTCTTTCCTACATAACAATACTTTGATCGAGACTATTATTGTTTTTCATTCATTTTTTTATTTATATCTCAAATACTCCAATTTTTTTTATTAATTCAAAAATATTTTCATTTTCTATCGATTGAGGTATATATTTCAAAATTAAGTGGTGACATATTATAAGTGACATAAGTGAAATGTATCTCTGATAAAACTTGGTGGATGATACGTTTTTGGGGTCGCTGAATCCGAATCCGAAGCCCGTTTTGCTCCTTCACGTCACAATTTTTTATCCTCAATAAACTGCGGAAAAGTGGCAAAAAATGACAAAAATACTCTAGAACCCAATCAAACTTCATAACCCAATACCTTCAATAACTTCATACCTCTAATCGCATAGCCCTCACAATTAATAAAAGCCCCAAAGACCTCAATTAACCATATAACCTCAAACCAAAGTTGTGCAGTCATCCAAAACGGGTATTTTAGCCATAATTGGCCAAAAAATTGTCGAAAAATCGCTTCATAAATGGTCGAAAAATGGAGGATTTCTACCAGGGCAAACTGCAATCCAGACCCCTAATAACCAAATAACCCAATAACACAATGGCCCCATTTAATAAAAGTTTTTTTTTTAATTTTAGAAAAGTTAAAAGTATTGGGTTATGAGGTTTGATAGGGTTCTACAGTATTTTTTGTCATTTTTTGCCACTTTTCCGGAGTTTATTGAGGATAAAAAATTGTGACATGATGGAACGGGCCTCGGATTCGGATTCAGCGACCCCAAAAACATATAATCCACCAAGTTTGGTTAGAGGTACATTTCACTTTTTTTTGTGGTGCTGTGTTATTTAAAAAAAATGGGTATGATATGCCCATGTGCACCTAAATCGCAGAGCTGCGATAGTCCCATGAAGGTCAAATTAGGTTAGGCATAAAAATATTCATAAACAGATACATATAGCTAAGGTAAATATGAGTTTTTAGATCAGCCTGAAAAAAAAAAAACTTATTAAATGGGATTTAGTAATAACACAGGTCTCAAAAAAAAAGTTCTGTCTTTGCAATCAGACCCATCATTTCCTATGTATTTTGATGTACTGAAACCAAATTTGGCAAAAAAAATGTTTCTACCGCATCAGTTTTTTTCTACACTCCCATATAACCCTCATAAACTCTAATAGAGGAAAATCTTCGAAAAAATGTCTTTAACTATTTTTTATGACTTTTATTTTGGTTTTTTGGGTCGCTGATCACGAATCTGAAGTCAAGAATAAATTATTTGAAATAAGTTATTTCGACTTAATGACAGCTGTCAAATTTCACTAAAAAGTAAAAAGTTGATATTAAATGCAGATTCCTACGTTTTTTAGGATGCTCATTACTATTTTGTTGTAGAAGTTGTTATATTTGTGAAGGGGCTACTTAGATCTTTTTATTTATATCTATTTTGTTCTTTTTCTTGTTTTGGTTTTTGTAACTGTCATACCGGGTGGACTATTTTAACCTTTAATAGGAAATAACTCGGCCGGTAAGCGAAAAAATAAAAAAAGTTGTATACAGAAGTTCTTGGGCAAGGAGGGGGAAGTACGACCGTAACCTTTTTGACCTCGACGTTGACCTTGAGGGTTTTTGAAGGTCAAAACAACTTTTTCAAATGGAATCAACTATTTTTGACCCCGGATTTGAAAAGAGCGGCAAATTTTAGGTCCAAAATGGTACTTGTCAACAAGGTCGAATAAAAGTAAAATTTTCGAAAATTGTTAAATAACGAGGGCTACTCGATAGAGATTGGAAAAGAATTTTTCTGATTAAAGTTGTCAGGTCGAATAAGTACTTCCTATCACCAACTAAATCAAACAAGGTCAAAAGTAGTTTCACTGATAAATATTGACCTTAAATAACCTTAAAAACCGACAAATTTTACTTTTTATTCGACCTTGCCATGACCTTGTTGACAAGTACCATTTTGGACGTAAAATGTCCCGGTCTTTTCAAATCTGGGGTCAAAAATAATTGTTTCCATTTGAAAAAGTTGTTTTGACCTTCAAATAACCCTCAAGGTCAACGTCGAGGTCAAAAAGGTTACGGTCGTACTTCCCCCTCCTTGCCCAACAACTTCTGTATACAACTTTTTTATTTTCTCGCTTACCGGCCGAGTTATTTCCTATTAAAGGTTAAAATGGTCCACCCGGATACAAAAACCAAAATAAGAAAAAAGAACAAAATATAGATATAAATAAAAAAATCTAAGTAGCTCCTTCACAAATATAACAACATCTACAACAAAATAGTAATGAGCATCCTAAAAAACGTAGGAATATGCATTTAATATCAACTTTTTACTTTTTAGTGAAATTTGACAGCTGCCATTAAGTCGAAATTTATTCTTGTCTTCAGATTCGTGATCAGCGACCCAAAAAACCAAAATAAAGGTCATAAAAAACAGTTAAAGAAATTTTTTCGATTTTCATTAAAGTTTATGAGGATTATATGGGGGTGTAGAAAAAAACTGATGCGGTAGAAACATTTTTTTTGCCAAATTTGGTTTCAGTGCATCAAAATACATAGGAAATGATGGGTCTGACTGCAATAGACAGAACTTTTTTTTTGTTGACCTGTGAATTAGTTAGGAATTACATAGGCTGCCAGATTTTCAGACTAATTTATTTGAAACGTTAGTTGTGGCTCACCTTCTGCACCAGCGATTTGGTGCACTTGTACTGAATGTAGCGTTCGGCCGAGGCCAGAAGGGCGCAAACCGTGTCGACGTTTATGCAGCACTGCACAAATCCGGCACAGGCACGCCTGAGTTCGTCTAGGCCATAGTAATCAGCCGCATTCATCACACCTGCAAAATCGGAATAAAAATTGCCACTGATTGAATAACTTTTAGATATCATTTAGATATTACAACGGGGAGTATCCGACAAATCCGTGCTCAAAGCTAATGAAAATTTGTGAAGAAAAACGACAAAAGAACGACTTTAAAATAGAGTTGGGTTACTTGATCATCAGATTATGTAACTTCATAATCATAACATAGTATAAAACAAAGTCGCTTCCCGCTGTCTGTCCCTACCTATGTATGCTTAGATCTTTAAAACTACGCAACGGATTTTGATGCGGTTTTTTTTAATAGATAGAGTGATTCAAGAGGAAGGTTTATATGTATAATAAGCGTGCCTAATATAGTGGAGAAACGCTGATAATTTTAGAGGTTTCTAATGTGATGTCGTAAACCCTGCGAAGCCGGGGCGGGTCGCTAGTAAATGATAAGGATATGTATCTAGAGAGAAAAATACTACATACAATTCTCAGAAGTGCATTGTTTTATATATAATCAACATGTAAAACTAACAGAGTTTTATTAATCACAAAGGCAGTTTTTTTACCATTTTCCTAAAATGCAATAAGAAACTCGGAATATCTTTTATTCTACAGTCAGCAACGAAAGCCATCGTACACCCACTTTTTGGAGATTGCTTAAATTCTGGCGATTTTTGCATTACAGTATTGTTCTTTTTTTTGCTTCTAACAGGAGCTTGTGAGATTATGTGTCTAATAAGCCCAAGTTGAAGACGGTATGTCGATTGTGTGAAAAGATATCGCTAAAAAAGTAAATTTTTGATGTTTTCTTTTTAAAAAAAAAAAGTCCGAAAATATTAAATCCTCTTCAAAGTCCTTGGACTCTTGTTAAAGATAAAACTTCAGAGTATTTATCTTATTAATTGTCCCATTTTGGAAAAAATCTTCCTAGACATGAAAATTTCTTAAATTTGAACCAAAAATATCATGGAAATTCTAAAAAGCCCTGTACGTCACAGATTACTCTAACAAAAATTATTATTATTAATCTCTAAACTCCCTGTGTTTCATTAAAATTTCAGGACCAGTGATTTTTACGAAAACGATGGTAAGGATGGTAGAATTTTGAATTTTTATGATGGTTTTGGTTCAACTTTAGAAATTTTTCATGTCTAGGAAATTTTTTTTACAAAATGACTCAGTTAGTCAAATAGATACACTGAAGATATCCCTTTAATACTAGTCCAACAACTTCGAAAAGGATTTACTATTTTCGGAGTTATTTACGTTTTTTGAAAACATCGAAATTTTACTTTTTTAGCGATATCTTTTCACACAATCGACATACCGTCTTCAACTAGGGCTTATTAGACACAGAATCTCACAATCTGTAATCCTGTCAGAAGCACAAAAAAAACATTGCTGTAATACAAAAATTATCAAAATTTAAGCAAACTTCAAAAAGTGGGTGTACGATGAATTTCATTGCTTACTCTATATTATTATTATTTGACTTCTATAGACATCAAAAAAAAGTCATCAAAGTTGGCCGAGAAAAAAAAGACGTATTTCTATTCTTAATCGAATTTATAACCTTATTTACTTGTCAAGATTGTCAAATCATATGACAGCCATTGTTTATTTTACAAATTGTGACAATCACTTGTCAAAAGATTAACATAACCGAAAAGCTTAGACATGACCGTTATTTCCATCCCTCTCGTTCATAGCCAGACTTGATGACGTTTTTTTTGGATGTCTATAATTTCTATTAACAAATATATTTTTTCTAAAATATATAGTGAAAGGTTAAAACTGGATTTAAAACTGGATTTAAATTTAATGCTATAATTGTGTTAGATATTTATATCGCTTATTTTTGGAGATAGGAAAAATCATGAATGATCGAGATTTGTATGTGTTTTTTTTTAATATATATATGGTTTATATATCGTGGGCTTACTGCAAAAATCCGTTAAGTCCGAAAATGTAATTGTCGGGATATCTAACATTAACATTTTTTTTTCTGGAAAGGTAAAAGAAAGGAAAAATCTGCTTTTTTCATCAAACTAAATATTTAGTTTAAGAAAAACTAAAAAGCTCATTTAAAGGGCATTACAAATTGCATTGTAATTATTATTATTATTCTACTAATTATTTGCTTAACAGTTCAGATGTCTCTAGTTTGGTCAAATATGAACTTAACGGGTTTTTGCAGTAAGCCAACGATATACATACTATATGTTCGTAATATACTATCAGAAAAGAAATGAACAGCGCGTTTTAGAGATATGACATAAACATGTGTCTTTTTAATGGAACATCCTGTATATTTTTATATATAAAAAGTTTGTTTTCATAGCTAATGCAAAAAAAACTTAATAAATGCTCAATTTACTCTTCCAAAGAGAAAAAAAAAACAATACCTATATAATATTACACATTTATATGAAACAAATCAGAATAAAGTAATTCTATATAAAATATGTAAAATATACAGGGTGTTCCATTTAAAAACACATTTTCGTGTCATATCTCTAAAACAGTCGTCGTTCATTTGTTTTTCTGACTCCATATTACGGAAACGTTTAAAAACCATAATAAATTTCGATTCTTCGTGTTTTTGCGTATCTCCAAAAATAAGTGAGATAAGAAATCGGTCAATATATATCAATAACCCTGAACATGTAATGTCTAAAATTGTTAAGTTTTTTTTACACATTTCTATGTCTTTTATTATAAGGCTATAGATTATTATTATATTATATTTTACAACAGCCAGTAAAATGGTGTCATTTTCTTCATTTTCCACGTTTGTAAACATATATTTTATTTCTTCAGGTAGCAAATACTTGAAAAATAATTTTAGTTTCTTAAATTTGTTGAACCTGACACATAATTGTAACCTAACTTTTAACGTAATAAATATAGTTTCACATTTTTCAGTTTTCAGTTACAATCAACATATTATAGATTCTAGATTAAATTATTATTCGTTTTGTGACTAGATACCAACAAAAAAATATTTACCTAAAAGAGTCCTGGGCTGCAAAGTAACGCATCCTGTGTGGATATACTCGATCAGTTGTCGAAATACATCCGGTTCGAATTCTTCAATGATTAGTGTTTGATGTTGTTGGGATGTAGGCTATGCAAAAATAAAAATCTAGAAAATACTAAAAAATGATAAATTGTCTAATACATAATTTTATGCATGCACTTCCTCACAAACTGAAGGTTAGTTGAGTTATAAAAGAAGAAACTGTTCGAGAGACATACATTATAATACATATATGTAGGTACATATTTATATACATATACATATATAACGAAAGTACATATACAAGTTTAAAGAAAATACTTTAATTTAAATACTTTAAATTTAAATTTCCTACAGTCTGACTACAAACATGTTATATATTATATGAAATTACTATTTCTTTTTCCCACATTTCACAAAAAAACTATAAAAACTTGAAATAAAACTAGAACAGCTTTTTTAGAACCAGAAAATTTTAATTTTTAGTATCTAAGAGTCATTAGTTCGGTAGGAACTAAGGACTTGACCTGGCTTAATAGTAAAAGGAATAATCAGCTATACAATACGTTTCTAAAATAGGTGGTGTAGATAAAGTAAAATTGTGACGAAAACCTTAATACAGAGTTTCTGAGATTTGCTTACTAAGGGGCTATACCCTATCGAAGGGGCGATCCGGAGGTTGGTCTTGAAAAAAATTGTTAGATAGAAAATCAGTTTATTTAGTACTCATAATACTGCAATAATATATGACTACTTACATAATTTAGTACTCTCATATAACTTTTGATTACACAGCCCCAAAAAAAAAAATAAGTGAAGTGTACCTCTGACCAAACTTGGTGGATTATATGTTTTTGGGGTCGCTGTGGAAAAATGTCAAAAAACGAAATATTATACCTCTAATCCCATAGCCCTCACAATCAATACGTTGTGTGTCCCAAAGACCCCAATTAACCATATAACCTCAAACCAAAGTTGTGCAGTCATCGAAAACGGATATTTTAGCCATAAATAAGAGCCTAAAATGGTAGAAGAATCGCTTCATAAATGGTCGAAAAATGGAGGATTTCTACCAGGGAAAACTGCAGGGCAGACTCTTAATAACCCAATAAACCAATGGCCCCATTTTATAAGTTAGTAACTTCGAAATTCCACACAGGAGGCTGACACCCCGAATCTCAGACTCATCCATGCCTGGAATTAGGTAGCTGAGTCAAAGCAAAGGCCAGAACCCCATTAACCCACAATAATACTACGACATTATAGTGCTTGATTCTTGTGAATCCCTTTGCCTCTTAAGTTTCGAAGTTCTCGATTAACGTGAGTTATTTATTCTCTCACAGCTCGAAGTACTTCGTTCGAACTTTAGCCTGTCACGACTTCTGAATTAACTAGAAGATTTAGTAAATACTAGCCATATTACATGCACTATGTACATATGTATGTACATCCGTACGTATATATGTACGTATGGACGTACATATGGTATATATGTTCCTGTGTACGCAGATTTTAACGTTATTATAATTCTCGTAATGATCGGATTAAGATTAAATTTTGCATAAATATTCGTGCTCGTAAGTATTCCTTACAGTTAAATTTTAAGATTGACTTGATGGATTACGGAGGAGTAGATTTAAAACTTCAATTTCGTTTGGCCCACCATAAGTGCATTTTTATTCATCGGATTTCGATGAAAATTGACATGCACATTATAATTGAAGCGTTGAAATATCAAAGGAGCTATGTGCCAAAAATAAAAAACGGAGTAATTTAAAAAAGAAAGTGTATATTGTTATTTTTAACGATTACAAAATAAACAAATTAAAATTAAACATATGTACGGCCGCTACATTGGTTTTTAAGGTTAACTAAAAATAAAAACAACATACAAAACTAACAATATAAAAAATCTAGAAAAAAATGAGAAAGGGGTCAAGTGCCTTACTCTATATTGTGTTTTTATAAGTGTTTTTTTTTTATTAGCTGTTATTTTGTTTTCATTTGGCAAGGCAAGTAATTCAATGTTATTTAAATCAGGGGGGCGTTTTACCTTTTTTTAACATATTTGTTTTCTTTCCACGGTGCCACCTCATTAAAACTTTCTTTGGAAAAAAGGACGCCAGGGTTATTTTTGTCTAACTTCAGATGGACAACTTTACTGATGTTTACATTTTTCAAGTTGATAATGGTGTCTGCTGAAGATTGAGTATTGAAAAATCACGTTCATTTTGACGAAGCTAGAGTTAAAATTTCGCGTCGTAAGGCGCGAGCTAAATAGCGCCGCAGGCGAAAATTTTTAAAACTTTCAAGGTCACGCGTTTTCCTGACACTCAGAATTTCAATGAAAAATACATTTACATAAAAATATAAACTTTCACAAGGATACTTTTTGGAATTTGATGCCTTTTTGAAATACTCATATTTAATCACGATCGATACGATACGTCAATACGTCTTCAGATTAACCTAGAAGACGTAATTACGGACATTTTAATAAAAAAATTTCAATGACGGACTGCTCTTGAAGACGGACAAGCTTTCTGAATGACGGACTTGTAAATGACGGGCGTCTGGTCACTTTAGAGTACTAGAAAGAATAATATTTTTTAAGTCTTCAGGCACCATTGCCTTTACTTTCGTTTCGCGTTTTTCTATTAATGAAAAATCACGGTCGCACTGTAAAAAACCGCTCCAAGCTTGGACTGTCTTTTGCCAGGATGACATTGTTTTTACGAGATTGATAGGCTTTGCCCGAAACTTTTAACTTTCTTTGATCCTCCGCTACCGTTCCAGTACCGCCGATGTTTTTCCATTTTGAAGATTTTATTTAATGAACCCTTACAACAAAGCGTAAACAATAAACAGACCTGAGAGACGCAACGACTTGATACACGAATGCTGTAATCTGATTTCATCATAGAGTGGCACTTAGCACCATAGTACTTACCAAGGCACTTGACGATAGAGCCACCTATCGACGTAAAGCTAAAGCGGAAAATAATTTTTTGGCCCATGGCTCCTTTCTTACATTATGCCTAAGGGCACTAAGTCCTTTTCTATAGTAATATATCAAATCAGCAAAATTTGGCACTTGGCACCTTTGATATTTCAACGCTTCAATTATTAATGTGGTTTCAAGTGATATTGAATTTTGTCGCGATCGAACTAATAGCGTGGTATTTCGAAGTTATTAACTTATAGAATGGGGCCATTGGCTTATTGGGTTATTAGGGATCTGGCCTGAAGTTTGCCCTGGTAGAAATCCTCCATTTTCGACCATTTTTTGGCCGTTTATGGCTAAAATACCCGTTTTGGATGACTGCACAACTTTGGTTTGAGGATATATGGTTAATTGGGGTCTTTAGAGATATGAAGTTATTGAAGTATTTGGTTATGAGGTTTGATTGGGTTCTAGAGTATTTTTGTCATTTTTTGCCATTTTGCCGCAGCTTGTTGAGGATTAAAAAAATTGTGATGGGGCAAAACGGGCTTCGGATTCGGATTCAGCGACCCCAAAAACATGTAATCCACCAAGTTTGGTCAGAGGTACATTTCACTTTTTTTTGTGGCGCTGTGTTATTATTGTCAATATATACAGTGTGTGCCCTTTGAGATGGAACCACCCTCCTACTTTGGAGGGAGTTAACCGATTTTCATTTTTTTTCTGTATATAGTACTCCAAAAGTTATCCGAACTACGTAAAGGATTTTAAAGTTTGGTCAGTTTGGCTACCTTTCCTGATGGGCTATTGGGTGTGGAAAATGGAGTTTGACTATTAAGCATTTGTTTAATGAATAGCGATTTCAAATCAGCCATGTATATAATACTTCTGTTGATAATTTTATTTCAATACCTTATAGAGGATATTTAGGTCAAATAAACACATTTCCAAAAAAATGTATTTTTGTTTGGGTCTGTACATTTCATACTTAGCGACATACTTATTGACACGATTTTGGTACGGCAAAATTACTCCTTTATAAAGAAAAACTGTGTTTATACTCACACAGCAAATTGTGTACGAAATTATGTTGTTTGCAGTGGCGGTTGAGGAAATTTGAAATTCAAAAAAGCATGGGACCCACATCATATTTCAGGGAATGATTGACATACCTAATAAGAAAGCTATAATAGCAAAAAAAATTCAAACGAAATTTGTAAAATAAAAAATTAAAAAAATATGTGTTCCGCCAGGTCTTGGAAAACGGCTTACAAAACGTTTTGCTATTAGAGCCTTCTATTTAGGTCTAGTAATCGCCACCTAAAATGTGATGTGGGTCCCATGCTTCCTTACAAAAACGCGAGAATTTCAAATTCCGCCAGGCGCCACTGCAAACAACATAATTTCGTACACAATTTGGTCCGTAAATATAAAAGAATTTTGCAATATTTTTAGCCACATGTTTTCTCCACAATGAACTAATTTTACTCTACCAATATCATGTCAATAAAGCTAAGTATGAAATGTACAGTCCCAAACAAATCACAATTTTTTAAAATTTTGTTTATTTGTGTTAAATAGTATGTGAGGTATGAAATGCTAGAAGGTGGGACTGGCGTTAACTCCACCTTTTTCGTGTATAATTTTTCATTTAAAGGTGTTGAAAATTGCTGTCAACATTAAGAAGTGTCGAACTATTTCTTTGATAGGAATTATTTTAACAGTTTGTACTTTGATTATAATTGTTTGGTTAAAATTAAAAGTCCAATTTTCCGCCTCTGGCAAATAAAAAAAAACAGCGATTTTTTTTTCGTCCAGAGAATCATTCCTACAAGGGCTGCGGTATGTCACATCTACTGATTCTATTCGTCACCGATTGGTTAAGAGCATTAACGCCCAAACGAACACAATTTTTCGTCCTTTTTGGAGCGTCAATCTTGAAGGGAAATTAATGAATTCACTGAATAAAAACCACTAATCCTAATGTTTTCGGATGTGATCTTTCGATTTCGGGGGTCAGAATTGTGATTAAATGCTCTAGAAAAAAAAAATATGGCTGACTTTATGGAGAAAAGTACTGAAAATTTGGGGATTATTTTCTTTGTATATATTTTTTTTAGTCCAAAAAGTACTCTAACCTACGCCGGATTGTGGAGGGAGGTGGAGGCAATAGTTGGAGTTGATGATAGATTTTTTTTTTGCCGACCTCAACTGACTCTAATCATTTCAAAATGGCGGATATTGTATAAAATCTCATGAAATATGAATTTTTCTCTAATATTAACGAGAAAATAATGTTATTGTGAGTTTTTCTTGATCCACAGTCATTTTCCTTAATCAAAACAATACTACAGAGTATATTTGACTAAATTTTCAATTTTCAATGATGGCGGATTCAAAATGGCGGCCGGATTTCTCAAGAAATGGCGCGTTTTTCATTATAAAAAGTAAATAGGAGTTTGTAATTATACTTTTCCTATGTCATTTCATGTTTTAGTAACATTTTGAGTTATTCCTGGTGAAAAAAGTCTGAAATCCGAGATGGCGGATTCAATATGGCGGACATCATTCTTGAAAATCCAAAATTTGTCATATATTTTACGTAGAATTCTGATGGAAAATGTCCTCTCAATCTTTTCATAAAAATGCGTTCTATCTGAGTAAAAAATTATTTGTCATTCTAACCTCCATAGAGCATTTAATCACAATTGTGACCCCTGAAATCGAAAGATCACATCCGAAAACCTTAGGATAAGTGGTTTTTATTGAGTGAATTCATTAATTTCCCTTCGAGATTGACGCTCCAAAAAGGACGAAAAATTGTGTCCGTTTGGGCGTTAATGGTTTAAGTAGATAGTGTGAAGAAGAGACCTTGAGACACCGCCCATAATTCTACCTTCGAATGTGTTAAGGGCAGTACGCTCCTTATATAAATTTGCTCGTATAAAACACCCAGCTAGAGGTTATTTGCTCGTTTTTAAAAGCTAGAAACTTCATTAAAATTCGTTTTCCTAAAATCTCCGTCCATTAATGGAACAAGTACACACTCCAAGGAACGCCCCGATCATCTTCCATCTGTCTTCAATGCGTCCTTTGCCCACCGTTTAAATAATGATGCTAGGCAAGGCTGCACCCGCTGCCGTACACTGAACAAGGTTAAGGTAAGGTTAAGTTACTGCAGTCGATCCTCATATAAAGTCTGCTGATATGTTTTTCGAGCACACACAAAAAACGTCGGTACATTTCCGGGCAATAAAGGAGTGGTCGGACTTCAAAAAGTTTACTTAAGGTTCCTGTTTCTTCTGGACACTCTTTCGATAGGGTGTAGCTACTTATAATTTCATTCACTACCAGTGGCGGCCGCTGAAATTTGACATATTCGTATTTCCGTAAGGAGGCGTGGGACCTACACCAAATTTTAGAAGGTTACTAGACCTAAGTAGAAGGCAATAAAATTTGAATTTTTGTTTTCCAAAAATGGCTGCCTCCGGCTTGCAAAATATTTGCAAAACATTTTTTTCATAATCCCCAAGTAAATACAATTTTTTTATACTTGCATTTTTGCAAAATTCTTATTTTGTTTAAAGATACAACTATTGTAAAATCTCACGACGAAATATTAGGATGAAATAAAAATTCAAATTATCATAACTTTTACAGATCACGGAATGTCAAGAAAATCACAAGTATAAAAAAAAAAATTGTATTTACTTGGTGATTATGAAAAAAAATATTTCGCAAATATTTTGCAAGCAAGATCTGCCCGGAGGCAGCCATTTTTGGAAAAAATTCCACCGACCGCCACTGTTCACTACACATGCCCTCTAATTTACCACCTATTTTTACCATTTTACCACCTATTTACTACCTATTTTAGAAACAGCTTAATATCGAAATGTAAATACTTATCGTGCAAAAGTATGTTATTTTACAATGGTTTTCATCAAAGTGGAGGTATAAGATTGTAAAACATGCAAAGAATACAGATGTTATCGGCGAATTAATACAATATATTTATACAGGTAGTTTATCTGTGAATACCCATGTGAAAGCCATATTTTTACTATGTTTAAGTGCACCATGCTAATTAACTAAATTAATATATAGCACGACAGTAAAATGTCCTGTTCTTTCAGTTTTTAAAAGCTCAGACATTTTTTGTTTAAAGGCAAGTATCTTACAATTAGTTCTATACAAAATGTATACCATGTATTCATTTAGGTGGTTTTCTTATGACGCTATTTTGGGGGTTGGATAACTAGCCGAAAACATTTAATATGTAGGCTTATAGTCGGTAGTCCTGTTATAAATAATTATTTAAACAAAAATTTATTTAAATTTATATTTAAACAAAATATAAATTTTGTTTAAATTTAAAATGACATCTTGAAATTTAAAATGTGTTTTACTGTCGTACCGTATACTTAAAATAAGAAAACAAGTTTGCTCCGTATCTCAGGAATGTAACATGGTGGGAAGCAATTTTTTTTCAGTGCTTTTAAGTGTAACTATCTACTCGGTTTGGTTACAATAAAACAGATGTAACTCAAAACTTTTTTTAAAATAATTGATCAAAAACTTCTATACTACTAGAATTGTTAAAAAAAATAATGACGAAATATTAGATTGACATCAATTGGTAAATCGATACTCTGCAATTCATTGTAACCAAAATAGACCAAATTGATTAGTAAGTTGGAATTATAAAGAAAAGGCAGGCGATCAGGCAGACAGACGGATTGTTTTTTTTTTTTTTGGAAGAGGAAAATTTCGGATTACCTCTTGGATAGGAGCCAGCTGCTGGGTGAAGCCTCTCTATGTATATATAACATACCATGTCATCATAAACAATGTAATTCTAGGTCTTCAGGCTAGGCCTCATACACTTTTTACAAATTTCTTGTAACCAGACGACTTCAGATATTTTTATAACTTTAAAGCCAGGTTAGTTGTATATCCCAAAACGAAGATAATGAATGTGATATTGAGATGGATAATAAGTATCCAATGTTTATAAAAGAAATCTTGTTTACCAGAATATTGTTACGATTTGACTTAAAGGAAAATGGGTAATGTAAAATTTTGAAATCGCAAAGAAGACTAGAAATTTTTCCGGTTACATGAAATCGCTTCACAAGGCAACTGAAGCTGTCGCATTTCTTAATTGTGAAAATACGTACTTGCTGGGAAGCGTTCTGTAGGTTCAATAAAGGCTCTGATGACCTCTTCAAGAAGAGACGAAGCTTGTTCTCTCTAGGTGGTGGATCCTTCTTGCGTTGAGGGCTGGGGGCCTGTAACCGACAAAAACTGCGCTGTCGTCATCATTTAAGGCGAATAGAAGCGCATAACAGAAAAGATAAAATGCAGGTAGGTGATAAAAACAAAAATGTATCGGATGTCCCACAACCAGTGGCGGTTGGTGATATTTCAGTTAGCCATATCTTGAAAACGACGCATGGGACCCACTTCAATTTTTAGGTGATGACTATACACCTCTTACAGAAAGGATATATAGTGAAAAAACCGTCAGCAAAGTTTGCGAAAAAAAATTCAAAAAACTGCAGAACACTCTGGGATCTCAGTAACGCTCTGTGGAATATTTGCAGTATATTTTTTTTTTCATAATCGAGAAACAAATATATTATACTATATTTGTTTCTCTCCTTATATTATACTATATTTGTTTCTCTCCTTATATTTGTTTCTCGATTATGAAAAAAAAAATATACTGCAAATATTCCACAGAGCGTTACTGAGATCCCAGTGTGTTCTGCAGTTTTTTGAAATTTTTTCGCAAACTTTGCTGACGGTTTTTCACTATAAATCCTTTCTGTAAGAGGTGTATAGTCATCACCTAAAAAGTGAAGTGGGTCTCATGCGTCGTTTTCAAAATGAACTGAAATATCACCAACCGCTACTGCCCACAACTACTTTTCATTTCCAACATAAGGTCTATTATAGACGTGTTGTGAAAATTTAGTAGGTCGTTTGACTGACCTGACTTGTTCTTCAAATATCTCATAAATTGTTAAAAATGGTTATTAGACTCCGAAAATGAAGAAATATATAGGTCACTCATCGCACTCCTTTCGAAAAATTAAAGTTGCATGATCGGTATTTTTAAGCACCCTGTGCATCGGTGTTTTTAAGCATCTCTCCAAATGGAATAAATTTCCCGCTTAACATTTCTTTCTATGTTCGAAATAATTCCTGTGTAAGTAGACGTGAGACACCCGGTATGTAGACAATAACATATAACAAGCAGGAGTTCCCTATGGTTAATAGGTTTCAATAGGGAATGGTGCTTATGTAAAATATTAAGCTTAACATTCAATAGCATATTAGCATATATTCAACTGCAATAGGAGTTTATGAGGTGCTTCGGATATTCAACTTACTGCATACTTATGACACTGTTACTTTAAAATTTTGGACGAAATGAAATCACTCAATAAAGTAAGTAATAAAAAATTCAACAATTAATAACAAAATAATGTATTACATAATAAAATAGAATAACTAAGTGAATAAAGTTGAAAAATGATTAAAAGTGTTAAAAGGCAGCTTATTTACAAGCAAGTTTACATATTATTCCTCATGGTTAAAATTTAGCAAATTAAAGGGAAAAGGGTAAATAAAAAAAATATAACTGCAACTGTAAATGGTTAACATGTTATATTTATCAAAAAAGGAGTCCGTCAAGTTTTATTAACTATGCTAATAAAATTTGAAATCGAAAAATTATATACTAAAGATGATCCATCTCGTCCATCCCAATCCAACATAAAAATAATTATTAACAAAGGGCAACAAGAACTGTGTTAAAATCCACTTAAAAGTAACAAGGGCAAAAATATATAGCACTTTTATATAGCATTCATATATAGCATGTCACTTAAACTAGACATTGACTGGAGTGTATCAAACACAGACATTTGTGATTCCCAATTAAAAAAAAGATAATTACCTAAAAAAAAAAAACAAATAAGACACAGGTTCAACATGCAATCAATAACAAATCTGTATGTTTTACAATATTAAAACAACTATTAAATAAGTTTGAAAAAAAAGCAACATTTACATAAATATATATACACACAAACAACATAAATATGTGACTACAGAAAGGGTTAAATGGTTTAAATGGGACATTTGCTTTAAACATGGCATATAGCAGAACATTCTAAGAATCATTCCTTAATTCAAAATTTATTTATATTTTATAATTATCGTTACTTGTTTATTTTACTTACATCCAAAAGGTGTTATTTTCTGTAGGATAATATTTTGCAATTAATTTGTTAAAGATCTGTACATAACTAAACCTGGACTCCGATATTTTCTGTTTAGGTGCGGCCAAGATCAAAAACAAGTTTCCAATTCAAATTTTTTATTGTCCTATTGCATGTTCGAATTAAACTTTTGTTGACAATTTCATTGACTTTATACAGTGTGGAAACTAGTTTTTTGACCGGTTCCATGCTGGCCCTTGATCTATTTCCAAAACCAATAATATCTCTGGCAGGGAAGTAAAGTGCTGGTTAATCCGGAACTACCTGTTTATTCGTAAAACGTAAAATTTAGTTTTTACAATTTATTAAAACACGAATGTTACTAAATGCCTCTGGAATTTAATATCTAAAATATGTGAATGATTATCTGTTAAATTTTAAATCACTGCGGACCAAACAATATTTCTGATTTAAATTAAACAATTCCATTTAAAAAAAGGTAAAAACTACAGATTTTCCTATGTATTATTTAACCATACATGTTTTTATATGTCACAGAAACTACTAAATACGGTACTATTTCCTGGATTAACCTAACCTGGCTCAAATCGAACTTTGGGATCACCAATTTTTTAAACAAAAAAATCGTATCAATCGTTTCTCATTATTTCATTAAGGGCATTCTCATTAATATGTCATGTAGTAGATTTCCAATGTAGGTACGGAACTGGGGTAAATTATGACTTACCAAAAATTACCAAAACAACACAGTGGATATCCTACTCGCAGTAAAGTGAGTAATATCTAACAATAACAAATTATAATTTTTATATTTAATGCTCCAAAAAGACCACATTGGGCTTTAGGTTTAACATCAGACGACTAATTGGTCGGAGGCTTCGTTCGGTCTATTCCCGCCTCAGAGGTCTTCTCGTCTTTCTCAGTCGAATAGCTAATCTATTCTAGCTAAAAATGCAGACTAAGTAAGTAGAGAGGGGAAATTGTACGAGTTCTGAATATCGTTGCATTTAATTCGCATATAGTCCTTCTAAACTCAATGTGAAGAGATATTATTTTTAATTCCTTTGATGGCTAACGCCGCCCAATGGCGTGCATATATCTTTTATAAATTCGAAAATTGTGAATCGTACATTTACTTTGTTTCATTTAAATGCCATTAAATTGGTGTAAAACGCCTCTGAACACCGCGCGAAATTTGCTAGTCGCTGCCGCCGCTTCCCCCTCGCTCCGCCGCCACCTATACCTCGCTCGGCTGTCAGCGCGCCGCAGAACATTTTGCGCGGTGTTCAGAGGCGTTTTACACCAATTTAATGGCATTTAAATGAAACAAAGTAAATGGACGAATTGTAGTTTACACTCTGTAGTTTCCGAATCCGTCGAGAAAATGTTATTTAATCTATCGCTCGACGTGTTATGGAATATTCAAAATACGATGTAAAAAAATTTTATTCGACTATTATGCAAAAACTATTCGTCGGACATAATCTAGATTTTACACACTCATTCTTCGTGAAATTACCTACATTTTCCCACAAGATTGACTCTTCTAATGCAAAAATACTCGAATTACGAATTTATTAAGAAAAGGTAAATTTTTGCGTTTTTTCCGAGTTTTCTCAGCGAAAAATGTACCGATTGACTTGATTTTTTTTCATTATAAAGGTTTTTGAATTCTCTACAACTTTCCTATGCGATGTAATTGCTTCAATAGCTTTTCTTCTATAAGCAAAAAAACTGAAAAAACTCTTTTTTCAATAATTTGTTATTAAAAAAAGTGCAACTAATTCCTAGTCCAATTCATATACGTTTTCATCTAAGGCCTGAACTTAAAAGTATCCCGTAGTCGGATTTCAGGTATCAATCGTGTCATAAACTCGCCCCTTTTCGAGCTCTATTGACTGGCGTATACGTTCTATTTGAACAACATCCTGAAGAGTTAACTACTGAAGTGAGGTGAGGTAACTCATCTGAGTTAAATTTTTCCTCAGTTCGTGTCAAATCGTAAGCAACTATTAAAGTTCTCGACACAGACCTAAGAAGAGGAATGATGTCCATAAATTATCTACTTACAGTTAAAGCTAATTACGACAATTTAAACCCATTATATATTTAATGAATATCCCGTGTCAGTTGTTACTCATATATTACAACTTACTTTGGGCACTCCACTAGTTCCCAAATTGAGCAAATTCTGAGCATGAACATTTTCAGAAAATTGCATTTAAAAATTAGCAAAACTGACAAAGATAGCGCGCAATTATAACTGTATATAAATATAAACGCAAACATGGTGCAGTTATAACTGCGTGTGTGAGGTAGGTATATTTAAGATGTTAAATTTACTGTTCCTCTTAAAAGGAAGGTTAAGGTTTTGAAGATTGTGAAGGTGATACTTAATTTCAAAATTATGAACACTGTTCTTTGAAATGTTCGTTGAACTTAAAAATGTTGTTTGTAACGGTAACTAATGTATGGTATAATAAATATGTCATTGTGGTAGTCTATTTAAGTTGATAATGCTAAATATCTCACAGACACAGCGTTTTATATATAAAAAAATGTTACAGCCAAAGTTGTCACATGCTACTAACTTTGACTTTAACTTTGGTCTAAAATTAAAAGGTCATTTCACCTAACCTAACCTAACCATACCTAACCTAAATTTTTAACATGACTAACATAACTTCACCTACCTATCAAACCTAACCTAACATAACTTCTTTTAATCTAACCTAACCTAACCATAAAAAAATATTAATATCAATTTGGTTTATACTTCTACAAATAAACTACAGACGCTTTTGAGCAACCCCAAAGACAAAATCGACAATAAGGAAAAGTCAGGAATATACGAAATAAGTTGTAAAGACTGTGATCAAAAGTATATTGGGCAAACAAAAAAGATCTATTTCGACTAGATTTAAAGAACACGTGGCTCATTTAAAATATAGCAGAACGGAAAAATCTTGTGTTGTCCAACACGCTTTTGCCAACAACCATAGGATAGACATAAATAAGTTAAAATTAATTAGAAATGTAACAAACAGTAGACAGTTGGATGTTTTTGAAAGTTTAGAAATCGTTAAGGGTAACAGTAGTATGAATAAGGACAATTGTCCGATACCCACCAGTCCACTGTTTCTGCAAGTGTGTAGGCTAGAATTTAGTTTTAATCTTCTCCTGAAGATGCCAACTTAGTTAGCGAAACGCGCGTCGAGAACAGTATAGTAGTTCGGTGTTTCGTGGAAAACGTCCAGTTTTTTGTTTCTACCTACGCCGAAGGTTCCAGTACCCACTCCGGGATGTATAATTAATACTAATCAGACCAATATGATACCGAATGGTATGTGTATTCAACATAGACGCTAGGCAGAACTCGTACAAGCGCCCATCCCCAAAACATAAGCGTTCGAGTAGAATATATAGCAAAACGCCACTATGCAGCACTACGCCCTCTATCCCGATCCGAGCCAGGCACTCACCTGCCTCCCTTCACCGGACGCAGCCGCCGACGCGGCGACCCGCATCCTATAGCTTTCGGCACTCACTTGGTAGAGCATCTTGTGGAAGACCCTGGAACGGGCCGCCAGCACGGCCTTGACGGCGCACACCGGTTCCCTGGTGTCGCCCACCAGGAAGGTGACGTCGCACAGCTCCGGCATGGAGGCCAGGAACTTCATGTCCTCCGCCAAGCCGGACTTGTTCTCGAAGGTGCTCAGGTCGGGCTCGGCCTCCGCCATCACGATGTAGCTCGCGGGTAATAGCAGGCTGTCCGGCATCTGGGAAGAAGAAGAGGATGATGATAATCCGATGGTATCTATTGTACGGCATGTATACAAAAAAATACATCATCACTAGGGTTGGCCGATAGTGCCATAATACATAACATAAAAAGTCTTTTATTGAATATTTAACGGACATCTACATATGGGACATTCCACGCCTACTTCGCCACAAAAAAAATAGATTTCTCTGAAGCTTTGTACATAAGTAGTATGTGATATGAAAAGTTGACACATAAAATTTTAGAGCTCAAGTCACATTACGCTCTTGTCACGAACATCGCATTTTTCCCGTAGATTGCGATAAAAATACTTTTGAATTCATTAAGGATAGTTTTCACCCCTTTTAAGAGGGTTAAAACTTCGAAATTTGGAAAAGTATTTCTTAGAAAAAGAATTTTTTTTGCTTAAAAAAAAGCTTGACAACTTTACTTTCGGATGGCTTTTGTCCCAGAATGGGATGAGCAACGGGATGACCGCTAGAAGGCTCGAAAAGTTAAAATTTACCATTTTCATGTTATATCTTGGTACATAAAAAAAAGATAATGTATAAAAACCATATTACAAGGTTTTTATGGTCGCTGATTACGAATCTGGTGTCCGATTTAGAAAAATGTTTTTTTTATGGGGCCCCATGGGACCCTATAACATAAAATATGATGAATTTCAAAAATACCACGGTATTCTACATAAAATTTTGAGTAAAAATGTCTCTTGCATTTTTTCAATTTAATGCGTATTTTGAAAGTAAAAAATCGAAAACTTTTATAATGGTATTTCTCACTTAAGTTTTTGAATTTGTTGGTTTAAAAATACGCCTTAAATTGAAAAATAGCATGAGACATTTTTAACTCAAAATTTTGTGTAGAATACGATGGAATTTTTAAATTCCGTGATTCGTCCTATTTTTCAGTGTGGGGCCTCATAGGGCCCCACAAAAAACGAATTTTTACTTTTAAAAATTTTTCCCTTATTCTACATTAAATTTTAAGTAAAAAATGTCTCTTGAAAAAAAATTATTCAAGCTTTTATAAAAAATTATTCAAGTTTTGCCTTGTAATAAAATTCATTGATGTTAATTAATTTTTTACTCAAAAAGTACGCATTAAATGAAAACATTACAGAAGACATTTTTTACTTAAATTAAGTCAGTATTTTAGTTATGCCAGTATTACATCAGTAGTCGTCGAACGCTCGTTCTCAAAATACAAGCATATATTTTCATCACAGCGAACAAGTATCTCGGAGAAAAATATAGGAACTTATCTCAGTCTAAGTATAACGTATTTACGAATCTTCTCCAGTTCGTGATAGTACCTACCTATTATAATTGTTATTAATTATTGCAACGGCTCTCAGGTGGCAGACGCGTATATTTGTAACTTATACGATACCAACTACTATCTGAGGGATTTTTAGCTATACTCTAATCATTACACCAGATTGCTTCGGGCTCCCCGACTATATGGACAAACACAAAAAATACAACACCCAGTATACAGCTTCTGTTATGAGGAAACACTCAGAGAAGAGCTGGCAGACCGCACTAAATTAAGATTAGTGTCAATTAGTGTCAACTAGGTCACAGTGGCATCCCTGGAAACGAACTTGCGGCCAAACTTACAAGAAAAGGTTTAGTAACGCCATCTGTTGGCCCGGAACCAGCTCAAGGGATAACTAAAACCACGGTCCGAAGACAAATATAAATGGGCGCAATTCCAACATAAGAAATAATACTTCAAAACTAGCACAAAGCAAGGCCCTTATAAAGTATGCATGTGCTAAAAGAGCTGGAAGCCTCCTAAAATTTAGTAGAAACCAACTAAGAACAGTTACAGGCTACCTAACGGGATATGCCCCAATTAAAGGTCACCTAAACGAAATGGGGATATACAAGATGGGGAGATCTCAGTTGCAGATTGTGTGGTAATGCGATCGAGACCATTTTTCATATTCTATGAGGCTGTGAGGCATTAGATTGCAGGAGGCAAGAAATCTTTGGGGATACAAAAGTGCCCTTGGAGGCATACAGCACGTATCCTGTGGATCTGTATCATCTTTTGAAAGACGAAAGAAGAAAGGGTACAGGAGTAGGTAGAGTAATATAGGAGTTGGGTACAATAAACCATTAGGCTGCAGTGCCCCCGGCATTAGGGACGGCTTCTAAAAAAAGAGAAACAAATACAGATTTATATCAAGCTGAAAATATAAATCTAGTTTATAGCTTGTCTTCGACACAAAAACTGATAACCATTTTGCTGGTTTATTTTTATGTTTCGGTAGGCGAATGTACCTGTAGAAAAATAAGAAGCATAAGCGCTATAAGAAACTAACTTTATTTACTTCTTAATTTGTTTTCCCGATCAAGAAACGAATAGTCATTGTTTTTTTCAGGTTACAAGTATCTATGTATGAACATATGTTAGAATTGATTTAATATGAGCTTTATATTTCTGGTAACTAAAATTAAGCAAACTACAGTAAAAAAATGAGCAATGGAAATCCCATCAATATTTCATACAAATGACTCATTACAGTGGATCATAGACTGCACCTAATTAATCACCGTAACCACACAATGTAGCTGATATATTCTGTGATAGATGGATCATTGGATTAAGACGATTATTTTACGTATTTTATTGCAAGGCGTGACCAACAAGTTTCAGAACTGGACAACTAACATAAAATTAAAACATACATGGTGTTAAAAACGTCATTAGGGGTGAGAATCACAGTAACCTGATATTAAAAACCAAAGAAACTCTAATTAGGTACCTATGCCTACCCCGTTAGTCAACTTATTGCAAACTAAAATTATTTCTTACATCCAAATAACTTTTGGGCACAAAATTTACATACCTCAGTACATTACATATGTAGGTACATACATGAATACAATTTAAACAGTAAATAAAATTGACAATTGTGACGAATTTTTCACTAAACTGTTTCTTTGCGGAATAAAATAAATAGCTTTTGTGGAATAAGGAACAATAAAAGAGAACTGAGCTTTCAACTGCAAATATTAAACATTGTTTCATTAAAATAGTAGATTTTATTTGTAGTTGAATTCCTATGGCATTGTGTACTTATCGTAAAGGAAAATGCAGTGTCTACTGCAGACCTGATAAAATAATAAAAACTTTAGCACCCTGTATATCTCAAACCAACATTGTAGGACATAATACATATCTGTAAAACTTATCCTCAACACCTCTTCCGAATATCGGGGGTTTCTCCCCAGTCACCCTGTATACTACTATTCGACTTAAAATTTGTCCAGAAATAATACCTTTAAATAGGTATATTTAACATTAACTAACATCCTGTATACGTACACGGAAAAAACTATTTCCACTTGTTTATATCACGCGAAAACATAATGTTCCAAAATTCCAGTTAAAATTGATGTCTTGTTTATTAATTGAATTTTGAAACGTATAATTAGCTGTAGGTGCTTTTTAAAATTGTGGACGCCGACCCTATTTTAGTAGGCAAAAAACGTAATATTTACCAGTTCCTCGAATCTCTTGTAATCTGTCCTCTTCACAGTTCAAGTTTATAAAACATCTCTATTAACTATTCACTGGAATTGACTAGTATAAATAACCCACCCAATATTTATTTTTCTCTCACTACCTTCCTTACGACTTGCCGAAAGTATCTGATAAAAGACGTACATCTAACGCGGTGGCGATATTTTTAGACTATTTTTTTTTATCGTCAGTATTCGAGCAGAGCGCTAAGTACTCATCGGAAACCACATCCGTTCACCCAGGAAATTGCAGAATTAATTCTTTGTAACGATATGAGACACAATCGTAAACGACACTATTTAAATGTAAACCAAATAATAAGTGGGGGAGATTGGGGTAACATATAGAAATGGGTCAGGAAACGAACGCAGTAAACTCGGCCTTAAAGATAGTGTATTAAAATTAATGTGATTACCTTAGAAGGGACTGCAGATAAGACCATCCACAAATGCTTGAAAAGAATTTAGCAGAAAAATGTGTATTTGTTAGTCTAATACTCAATTTCAAGTTAATAATTCAATTATCGCCGGATTGAAGTTCAGTGTGCGTTTGGAGTAAATAGTGTAATGATTGTACTAACTTAACAAACATAGTATCTCTCTGGCAGTAAAAGTAGCTACTGCGCAGGTGAGACAAAACGTGAGACAAAACTTCAAAGGGAACCGACAGTTATGAAATAACTGATTTGTTTAAACTGTGGTAAAATGCACAGACCAACTAGACACTAGACCATGCCATATAGGCAAATCGACAAAGCCAAATTGACGTCCTATTAAGGTCCACGCTCATAGGCTTTCATATATTGACTATTGACTCAATAGACAGGAGTCCGTAGTCTTCATAGATTTCTACATATTTCCGGGTCTACATATTCCCATGTTCATCAAATTTCTTTTGTGTAATGCGAAAAATCGTGAGTAAATGCATAGTGGTGGAATGTCATCTCTTATATACAGTGATTGATCGAAACAATTAAATAAAAGTATCCGCTCTTGTAAAAATTATTGCCTTTTGAAAATTTAGACTTGAGCGAAGTTGTTAAAAACATTTTCAATATGACTGCACCCGGTTATATTGGAGGTCATATACAAGATGTAGTAGTAAACTGTCATATTTGACATTTCAAAGAAAAAGACGTCAACATTTATTTGTGAAAACATTTTACCGTGATAATAAAATCAACGGAAAATTTGGTCAACGATGGATACATTAGAGGATTGATAAAAAAAGTGATTTTGATCTATTTTCTGTGTAATATTGTAAGAGCGGATATTTCTTATTAATCCAATAAAGAACTTGTTGTTCTAGGTGAATAGCTAAAAAAATATATGTTCCAATTTTTTGGAGGCATTACAGGATTTCATAAGCATACTTAATCTACATACTCGTAACGTACTGTGGTAGCAATCGTCAAGCTCAGCCTTTTGTGTATTTTTTTAAAATATATTCTGAGTAGAAAATATTTTGTCGATAGTAACTGGCGCATTCGCCATAATTAGAAATATTTACATACATACAAGGAACGACAAAAATCTGGAATAACACGTATATATTTAACTATTTGTTTTATAAGAAATGTTTTCAAATAAAAGTTGTTTCTTAAAACTTTTTTCTGTTGTTTTTGGCGATCTTCATTTATTTATTTCTCATATTGTTTTGCAGCTGTGGCAGCCATATCAGCGATCTATTCTACAACGATTACATACAATTTTCATGAGGTTTCATAACGACTATTTCGATAAAATTCAGTTCTTTCACAATACAGTTAAATTGGAAAGTCCCCAAATTAAATCGACAATTTAATGCCTATGGAATGACAACCCATATCTAATGTAAATCACGGGGGTGAAACTAGCATTCGCGACCTCGCAACACACTATCAGTGCGATGTTGCCAGATGCACCTCAAGTCGTAATCATTTCAGCAACCCCTTGACACGATATTTCGCTATGTTAGATATATCCCCTTACATGCATTAAATAAAGTAAAGTAAGTCAAACTAGACATTTTGAATATTAATAATTACAATAATAATAATTTTCAGAGATTAAATAATTGACTTTGAAGTTGACATATTTTTTATTATTCCCCAAATCTGGAGAAAAATTATAAATAACGAAATGGCCGCGTGGTATCGGTGGCGGCAATCCCATAGGTCTATTTGCCTAGGCGATCCATATCCAATAGAAACGCGGCATTTTAATTTAAACCTTGATTGTTGTTGTTTTAGGAAGCGTCACTAATGGAAAATTTTGATTCGCATCAAATTATTTTGTGCATTATTTTGTGATAAAACTATTATTTCTTTTCTGATTGGCATTTAAGGATATAATATACATTATTCTACTTATTGGTAAGGATATACTATACTTAAATTACTTATCTAACCTATAAATGATTAGTATATTACAAGAAAATAATAAGATGTGCATGAAAAGAATAAAAAGATACGTGTAATTTAATTAATTGTTAGGTTTAGCAAAGTTATTTCTAGTTTACTGTTAATATGAAATAGTCTTGTAAATGAGCTTGTGTACATTTTAAAAAATAGAAGTTTCTCAACGTTTGAACTTTAAAATGGTAATGAAATATTATGTGTTTTTAGAGCGTTCTTCACTGTATAGAGCCATGCAACAACAAGCGTTCTACTTCATCAGTAGGAAGTATGTTCACGACGTCCAGCAAGTTAAATACAACCTAATCTCGATGTGAAATTTTCTTATTTTAATCTCCTTTGACTTTTTTTGTTTTCAAATAATTTTAGTTTACTATGTCGATATGCTGTGATAATGTATTGTTTTAAATGTTTATAATTGTAGAAATAAATAATTTCAAGCAAATTGTTTTTATTTATTCCACCTTGAATGATAAAATCATAAAGTGGGGTATGAGTTACAAATCAATTTTTTATGCAGCAACAACGAGTTTGCTGTATGAAAAATTGAATTGTAAAATGAAGTTGGCGATGCCAATGCACGGCTACGCATTTCGATTCACCGTCGCGCATGCGCATTATTAAAAACTGGCCACCGGTACATATGGTGGCCCCGATGCGTGTTCCCTCCTTATCTATGGAGATTGCCCTTCTTCTATTTAGATGTTTTGTGATGTAAATGTTATATGTCTAAATAATAGTTACCATGAAGACTGACTAGCCTGCATCACATGAATCGCATCTAGTTTTACACATTTCTAATCTGTCCATAAAAAATATATTTATATTCACAAATACTTGATAAAGCCTTATTGCCATAAATACACCAATACTTCGTTCACCTTATTTGGTCGTTCCTTGTTATGATTGGTCCATAACTTAACCCCATAAAATAAAGTCAGTCACACACAAAATCAGTTGGCCGGCATAGTCACCTGATTTGAACCCTTGTCACTCCTGGGGTCACTATGGAGACTTAAGACCTCGAATTATGGGTGTAATGGGATAAATAAAGGGTGTGATGTTTGTGAATGTATGGTTTAGAACTTTGTGAACAATAATGGTAGACATTTTGAGCATTACATAGATGCGGCTCATGTGATACAGCAGTGGCGGTTGGTGATCTTTCAGTTAGCCATATCTTGAAAACGACGCATGAGACCCACTTCACTTTTTAGGTGATGACTATACACCTCTTACAGAAAGGATTTATAGTGAAAAAATCGTCAGCAAAATTTGCGAAAAAAATTTTCAAAAACACTGGAGCACTCCCTGGGTTCTCAGTAACACTCTGTGGGATATTTGCAGTATATTTTTTTTTCATAATCTAGGAACAAATATAAGGAGACGTTTTTCGATTTGTTGCAAAATATTTTTTTTTTCAAAAAGTTATGGCCATTTTAATTTTAATTTTATAGGAACATTTTTGTTTCCCAAAATTAAAATGGCCATATAGGAACAAATATAAGACGTTTTTCGATTTGTTGCAAAATATTTTTTTTTCAAAAAGTTATGGCCATTTTAATTTTAATTTTATAGGAACATTTTGTTTCCCAAAATTAAAATGTCCATAACTTTTTGAAAAAAAAAGATTTTGCAACAAATCTAATTATTATATTCTCCTCGTCTCCTTATATTTGTTTCTAGATTATGAAAAAAAATATACTGCAAATATTCCACAGAGCGTTACTGAGAACCCAGGGAGTGCTCCAGTGTTTTTGCTGACGATTTTTTCATTCTATAAATCCTTTCTGTAAGAGGTGTATAGTCATCACCTAAAAAGTGAAGTGGGTCCCATGCGTCGTTTTCAAGATATGGCTAACTGAAATATCACGCACCGCCACTGTATACAGACAAAACGGTCTTTATGATTAGATATGTACTATCGGTTGATACAGTTGGTCTTGATTTTGATCTTGGAAAATTTTAAATTCGTTATTTTATTTTACTGTTGAATTAATTTGGAAAATCATAGCAATAATTATGAATCGTAGTTATAGTTAACGATATTCGTAATAATAGTTGTGACTTCTTATACTTATGGATCAATATTTATATGAGCATAATATATACATTTGTTATTTGTCATATTGTAACATGTAGTATTTGTCATAATGTACATATGTACATTTATTACAATGCCTTCTTTATATATATTTTTCACATATTCTGTGTTTTCTCTTTATATCAATATTGACGTTTTTTAATATAATTTTATAGCTTAATTGTGCTTAATTCATATTTCTAATTGATTATGAATTTAGGATAATCGTACCAATAACGCACAGAAAACTATTATGTCAAAATTTTTAAAAAGTAAATACCATACCGTTTTCTAGAAGTGATTTGGAAACTTTTGTTACTTTTTTTGTTACTAAAAAATCGATTTCTATTTAAAAAGTGAAAGCTGACGTCACATGAACAGAAACAAACTAATTTTTATTGTGTATCTTGTAATGTTATACCTAAGTCGAATTTCTAATTTCATCCTTAATTTCAACTTAGTCTAATTCCCCGTTCCCAAGATATTTAAGGAGGCGGCACTTCATAGATTCACATGACTAATCTCCTGTAACTTTTATTTACCTTAATGTTGACCTACATTATTCTCTTTATTTAATTAATATACTGACTGTAGAATTAAATTCTGTGAAACCTGCTATAATCTAATATTTGAGATTGCCGTTTGGCAGGAGAGTTTTTGCACACCCTACATAGTAGATTTTGAAAATATTAAAAACAAGCAAAAATAAGCAGTAAACAAATCTAAGCAACAAGTGCGAAGATTTAGAAATATTCAAGTCTCCTCCTAGAAAATCAATACATTACCTGTTGATAAATTCAGACACTTCCAAGTGAAAAACAAACCGAAAAATTAATTTTTCGTATGCGAAAGGTTCACCGTTTCTTAAAGTCGCCTTAGCCGCCCCTGAAGCCTAAGATATACGCACATCGTCACAGGAATTTCGCGACATTTTGGACAGTTTCGTTCGTCCCGCGACCTGGAATGCTAGAAAAACGGGAAAACAGGGAAATCTGCGACGGCGCACACTTGTCGGGCTATCGATCAGGTTTTATATAGGTTGATGGGCTGCCATCGAGTGATTTAACTCACTGGAGGCGGTGGAGGATGCTGTAGTCTCTGTCTTGAACAAATAGCACAGCATTAGGACGAATGTTCAAAAATAATACTCAGCAAAAGTGGCCTTATGAGCAGGGACGGATCATTACATAATTCATGATACTCACACATTTAACTCAGTGACGACTGCTAGAATTTGAAATGAACATATCTTAGTAATGGGGCATATGAGTCTAATCCCTATTGTATGACGTAATAACAAAAACCAGATTGTGAAATGAAAGACCACAATTGAAATTGGGAAAACTTCCCACTTCAAATATCCTAGTCAAGTATCTTTTTATCCACACTTGAGTATATGAGAGTTTGAGAGTCTATTGAGAGTAGGGGAGACCGGGGTTGGTTGTTACAATTTTTACTTACGATTTTTTTAATGCTGTTTATTGAAACTTTTACAAAAATCTTTAGTGCTAGCATATAGTTTATACTTATCGCTATACAACAAATAAAAAAAATATTCTTTAATATCAAACACAAAAATAAATACAGAAATTTTCTGCTGTTACTGTCAACTGTATCAATTGACCCGGAAATGGGGTTGGTTGTTACATGCCTGGGGTTCCTTGTTACAATTCTACGCATCATCATCTGAATAACAATTTTGACAAACAAAGTACAAGCCGGCGTCCACAGACTTATCATGTGCCCATGCATGGCACTTGGTGCATTTTACCCAGTCTTCGCCTTGTTCGAAAATTGTTCAGTGCACGCTAAGCAAAATGCATCGTCCTCATCACTTGACTCTTCTAGTTCAATACTTTTTGTGGACTTCTTTAGTCTTTTTCCCTTTTTCACTTTGCGCGGTGCGGCTTGTGGAAATGGGCGTATATCTGAAGGCTGAAGGGCTATAACACAATGTATCAGTTGAACAACCAGGCTCTGGGGATTTAGAAGTAGTTGGGACCTTATCAGATTGTTGATTAATAGATAGATCAGGTGAAATTCGTGATATTGGTATGGTTTCTACTTCTTCCAGTGGATTTACATTGTTAGAATTTGTATGGGATTCATCTGTGTCTTGATTGTTCAGTGGGGTAGGGCGATTTGTCACAGCGCTTGTAAGAACTCATTGTCATTAAAAATATTTCTGTTAATTGGATAAATTCCAGAAACTCGAAACCCAGACTGGATCTTTTTCGGGGTTGCAGCTAATGGTAAAGCATCTCGCTCAATACCGGGAATATCATATATTGACATGGTTTTCCCTGGATTGTTTCTCAACCATGAATCGCACAAAGTGTTCACATATTTTTTTTAGTGGACCGTAGATAGACCTGTCTAGAGGCTGATGTTTATGGGAACAATGCGGTGGAAGAGATAACATTACAACACCATTATCGCGGCACAATTCTGTGCCCTTGATAGAAAGATGTGAGTCGTGGATGTCCAATATTAATAAAACTGGCTGTTCTCTAGTGCACCTAGTGTGCTTTATAAAATGTACAACGAATATAACAAAATCCTCCTGTACCATCCAGCCCGACTGATTTGCTGTTCCAATACACGACCGTTCTGAGAGATCTTCCGGGGCCGGTCTGAGAGATCTTCCATTTTCCAGGACTTCTTTTTGCAGCAGTACGGAAAGTCTCTACCGATGATGTTCCTCTTTCACTTTTCCTTTTGTAAGTTCTCATTTTATTACCTTTTAAATAAAAAAGCTATCGGTACATAGGTACCTGCAACAGACTGACACATAATTTAAATTACCTACTTCTAGAAAAATAATAATACGTTTCGGGGTTGGTTGTTACAGTGTAACAACTTGCCCCGTCGGCACTGTAACAACCTACCCCAAGTGCACGTTTTACGAAAAATATCTTATATCAACCTAACCCTACATTTGATTAAAATAAACATCATATAAAAATCATACCTACATATAAATGTCTCATCCGTTAAAACAACAAATTTATCTTTCTTGCACAACATTGACAATGAAACAAATAATCTCTTCAAAAATAATTACAAATGGGGCCGAAAAACACACAACCTGAAATTTATAAACAACTGTTCCACCGATTAGACCGTAATGACGGTGCACGTTCGCGCAGTGTTAGTACATAATTGAGAATCATTGTGGCGCCATATTACAATTGGCGCACTATTTAAGCCCAATGTAACAACCAGCCCCTGTAACAACCAACCCCGGTCTCCCCTACTTTCATAAAGTACTTTATTAAACAATTATATAATATATATATTATAATATTACAAACATAGTTATAATACAAGGTGTGTAAATTAAGTAATGAGACTGGCAACGTAGCGCCCGATCTAGCAACACTGCGGAGACGGGACTTGGAAAGGCGGTAGGTTAACATATAATGCAACTTCAGTACAAGTAGGTACCTACTTCAGTACTTCAGTTAAACTTGTTAAGGTCATTTGTTTGTTCTTTGTGACTGTTTTCGTAAACCGGTCTTTTCTAGTGCATTTTAAAAATTTTAAAAATGAGTGACATTAATTCAGAGCAACTGTGTGCTACCAGATTGTACTTCAGACATGGACACAGCGCAACGGATACTTTTATCAGACAGTGTTTTTTCAATAGCCCAGGTTTTTCAGTGTTTTAAGGCACTCTGCGAAGGAATAGAGTCGATTGAAGATGAACCACGCAGCGGAAGGCTTTCATTTTTCGTTCATTTCGTAGGAACAAAAGGACATTAAGAGAGAATGGTGTCTTGACTTTTTGGAATCGATTGAAAATGATTCTCATATTATAGATCGTGTCTTTACTGGTGATGAGACTTGAGTGTTTGAGTACGACCCGGAAACCAAGCGCCAAAGCATGGAATGGCACATTTCAAGCTCTCCAAGATCGAAAAAAAGCAAGAATGAGCAAGTCGAAGATTAAATGCATGCTGATTTGCTTTTGTGACAGACAGGGAAATTGTCCACAAAGAGTTTGTGCTTCCAGGCTAAACAGTATATCAACACTTTTACAGAGAGATTCTTGAAAAATTTCAAAACAGAGTCATGCATGTGAGACCAAATACAAAGAACAACAGGATGTTGCATCACGACAATGTGCCTTGTTACATAGCAATTTCAGTAGGTAAACGAGTTTTTTAGCAAGTAAAAACTTGTGACTTTTTTCTTCTCGAGATTGAAAAATCACCTCAAGGCATTTTGGGACCACAGAAAACATTCAAAGGCTGTCACCACTGAAGGATGCCGTATGAGTTTCACACTGCTATGAGGAATGAAAAAAACCGTCTCCAGCAATTTGTGGCTTCCCAAGGAAGTTATTTTGAAGGAGATAATACTGAATTGTATTAATTCTATTCGATTAAAAAAAAAAAAAAAACCAGTCTCCTTACCTAATTTACACACCTCGTAATACTATATTATATATTATAAACGTTTCAAGCGTTTAATTAACTACAACATGAATGCAATACGTTTTATCCACAATAGTAGCAAATTTGAATTTAATTTATAAATAATATGTCACAGGATCACGTCGAGTCGCATTTTAAAATCTCTGTTGGTTTCTGTCTGTGGGTTTCTATATGAAGTTACTTTAATTCACTAGTGGATAAATGTCCGTCTACATAGTTCAAATGAAAGTAAATAAAGCTACTTTATGAAACGATTGCAGATAAACAACATAACTATAATTTGTAATAAAGATATACAGGGTTGGAAATTCTACTTTATTAACCGATAAAGCATTTATGTTCACACCTTATTCATCCCCTAAATGTCCATGTAGTATCATTCGTTAACTCACCCGTCACTCACAAGCTGCTCAAGGCGTTGCCTATTTCCTGACACACTGAATTTATCAACTGCTAATTTACTATCTCAAAATGAAAGTTTTCCTAATCTGTATATTTTTACATAGGTAATTAATCAGTGGAAGTTGAAGGAACGAGTGCAAGATAAATAGAAGAATGTAGTAGCCAACACTTTAAAGCAAACTTGCGAAAAGGGAATTTAAAAAATGTATTCCTTAATAAAATACGAGCATTTCTAATTCCAGCAACTGCGTCTATAAGATATGTCTAAAAAAGTGTTTTTCAAATGATTTTTTAATGTGAATTTGAAATTTTACAGATACGGGTGTAGTGTTTCATTAAAATTCAAATCCACACAACTTTGGGAAGATGGTTTTTGACGCAACAAATTTGGAAATTGCGACTGCTAGAAACCTATGATACATTAAATTGAACAAATTCGTCTGCCCTTAACACGATCTGTGTTTCCTTCTAGAACCTAGCATATTTAAAAAAACCTATCTTTACCATTGTATACTTAATAATTCAAATAAAAAAATGCATTACTAACATTCTGAATTTAAAAAAATTGCAACAAAATACTCTAGAAATATAGATGATCTATATTAGATATTAGATCACATAGTTTCTGACATCCGTTAGATGTACAATATACCGTGTGTTTCAAAAAACAACGTCAAGCCAAAAGAGGTTCCACCACTACGCAATTACTCATAATTTTTCGTGTTTATGTTTATAAGTAACGGAAGATCACCATGCAAACTCTACGAACGACTATGATAACGATAAGTCTATGAGCCTGAACACTGCTGTGGGCTTCCACTTAGCTTCGTCGTTTTCTATTTGGACGGTCTAGTTGGTCTGTGGTTAGCGCCATCTATTTTCATTATTTTGCACTTCTGAACCGCAGTCTAACGGTGATTCCATTCACAACTCTACCAAGTTGCTACATCTATTGATCGACAGATGGCAAAATGAGAGAGACCAACAATTTAAGAACTTAAATTTTTGTTTTAAAATGATTGTTTGTTCTAATTTGAATGAAATAATGTAGACACTGAATAACAGTATTAATAAGCACCTAATACATTTCATTTGCGTCAGTATACAATTTTACTTGTACCCAACTTAGGCACCCATTACTACATACACTGCCACCCATCTGATTTTGTTTTATACCATAACACACAATATAACATTCATGAGTAGAAAATTTTGAAAATGATGACGATGATGACTATTACCTGATATGAAAAAAAAAGAGAACAACTATTAACAAGACTCTAAAATTATTTTAAAATTGCCCTCCTAAAACAGTCATCTACTTCTTCCGCTAGGTGGAGACTGTTCCGCGATTACAACAATTTGCAACAACTACCAAAAATCCTGCCACTGATTATCGTAAATTTAAGTCCGATGTTAAATGATATTTAAATGTGATAAGAAGCTTTGTGATAAATTTATATCCTAGTGATATGTACGAAATTGGTTTTTCACAGTGCAACGGAAATAATTAACTGACGATTTGAAACCGCAGCCTACAAAACCATGATGTGACTGCTTTATAAAAATTAAAACCCCATTTTTTTTGTTTTATTTATAGGTAATATGATTAACTACGATTTCTTATCAGGACTATGATTTATCCTTGTGTAATAAACCTACTTTTATTAGCCTCAATGTTATAGCTATTGCAACAAGAGGTTATTGATAGTTGGATATCCTCATTGCTTATCAGTCGAATTGCATTAAACTTAGATATTAGTGTGTATAATAGATAAGAAGATTGATACGTTATTTTAATCAGTCAGGTGAATTCAGCTATCAAAAACCACATATTGAAAGAAAAAAACCGTGGCTTACTCACATAACATTGTTTTTAGCATGACGATAAAGCTAGGTAGGTTTTATGGTGAGGATGATCGAAAGTGTTTCAAAGAGAGCTTTTAGTGGTTCCAGTGGTACATATAATGTTCACGCTTTAGAACTGGCTGCGGCAAGGGAGCGTAAGTTGAAGGGCCTCAATGTTACTGTGAGATTTCTGGACGACACCGAGCATGTTTTTCATATTGAAAAGCGTGCAAAAGGTGTCGTCCTGCTAGAACAAGTCTACCAGCATCTCGAGTTAGTGGAGAAGGATTATTTTGGTTTGCAATATTCCGATGATGGGAGTTCACCTAACAGTCGAAGTCCAGAGTGGATGGTGAGTGTATAATGATTAGGGTTAGGAATGTTTGCCATAACACGTGTTAAACTGCATTTATCCTGTGCTCCTGCAACAGGATGGAGTACTACCACCAGGGTCAGTGCCGTATGTAGCACGGGCAAGAAATACACATGTATATAATTTACAAAGCGGTTTACAAACTTAAAGAAATGCGGTTTATACTTTAATTATCATAGAGTTGTATAATGCCGACCCTGCGTTATGATACACATTTCTGGACCCTAATAATGACTATCAAATAATAATAGTATTGCTTTTCATATTTTTATTTTTTGTATATTTTGTGATCAGGTTACAAATAACTTATATAATCGTTAATTTGTACTAGATTATGATCAAAAACATTAACTACAATTAACCGACCTTAATGTGAAGTAACTTATATAATCATTTCTTTTTTATTAAAAATACATATAAAATCCACCAAAATAGACAGTTTTATGTGTAAAATATACATGTTTACAAAATCCATTCATAATTTATCTAACATGTCATCTTTTTTTTATTTTCTACTTTGTACGGTTTTAATTACATGGCCATACACTTGAGTTAAGACTTCAAAGGCATTCTTATCGGGCCTAGTTAAGAGTGTAATCGATAATAATAAAAGGTATGGATACCCTGATAACGCATACCTAGTCGAGAGACCATTACTATTCATACTTTGATGTTATCCTTTTTATTATTAGGCATGTTTATAGCATCTTTTTACATAATGCTTCATTCATATCTACATATTTTCCGCTTGATATCACTGTTCTTTCACTGACAGTTTATTACATCTATCCTCAGTTGTATTAAATACATTCATAAACATTACACTTTATTGTAAGGCAAAAATATATTTAGATATCTAAAACAAAGAATGTTGGTAACGTTTTTATTAACTACAAATATCTTGGTAAACAAATAGAAATGTTAATCAGATAATAGTAGTATATGCAATGCTTACAATAAATACAGTTTTCATACAGTTGATTAATAAAAAAAAGAAATGGATATTGACAGTAGAAAAAAATATTACTTTTACTCTCAATAAACTGTATATGTGTGCAAAAATGTATATACATACAAATATATAAGTTCAAAGTTCAGTTTCAAATATTCTGTCACTAAAAAAGTATGATAGAAAAAGTGGTTATTAAAAGTACATTAACTATTTTAAATTTAAGTATAATGGTGGGTTCATGCAGAAATTTTTAGTAATAAGAATAAGAATAGTAATAAGAATAAAAGTTAAACCTTCGTTTTATAATGACCCAGTTCATGCAGTAAATATAATTTTTAGTAATAATTTTAAAAATAAGGATTTACTGCATGAACTGGGTCATTATAAAACGAAGGTTTAACTTTGTTCTTATTACTATTCTTATTCTTATTACTAAAACTATCTGCATGAACCCACCTTAAGACTGCATGTATGCATGTATTTTGTTTAATTCTTTATTCTATTTTATTTGGCCACGTGATAACAGCAAAGGAAGTTTTATGTTTAAACAGACACAAAAAAAGATATTCCATGAGAAATTGTAAATTCCATATGGCTTCAATTTAGGTTACATATACAACTTACAAGATATATGTGGCTAGAAGTTTTGTTTCAAGTTATTATTCATCCAGATGGTGAGACACTAATGGGATTAAAGTGCACTGTTTCACCTATACATTTTTTTACATATAGGATATATTGACAATCTTTATATACTGGGTGTTGAGATGGAAAGGAATATTTAATGGAAATTAGTACTTTGTTATTTAATTGTTAATATACCTTTGCAGTTTCATTGTGTTTGTTTCAAACAGTGGTCCCATTTCTATTCAAATTGTAACGACAATTTGTTGTTAATTTTACACTGAAGAAGTTAGTTTTGAGAACAAAAATCTAAATCATTGCTGTTAATAGCAAGTAAATAACGTTACAACAACAAGGCATTAAATATTATAAGCGGAAAGTATGTTGAAAAATGTAGGTGATAACACTTATTCTAAAATCAGGATGAAGTTTGGTAACATTTAGCTTTTGTAAGCGCCTCAAGATGCCTTGCATACTGCTAACAACTAATTCTTTAATTATATTTTGATCAATTCCATGCCAAACCTTTTCACGAGTTCAACTGAAGTGAACTGTTTTAATTTTGTCATATTAAGTGGCACTTTATGGTCTAGGAGATCCCATAAATGTTTGATTTGGTTTAAGTTAAGACTTTAAGGAGGTCACGGAAGTAACTGAATAATATTATTGACAAAATACCTGAATATAATTACCTGCTTAAACACAAACGCATCCCGAGTCTTGGTTAATCAACTGATGGGTAAAGATTATTTTTTACGATCCATGCTCAGTAAATTTGTCGTTGTATATGCTGTTCAGTAAATTTGTCGTTAATTACTACCAAATTACCACCTCCTGTAGCCCGAAAAACAACCCCACACAAAAATCGATCCACCACCGTGTGTAATGGTGGAACGAATCATAGGTGGCTTGAATGCCTCGCCATCTTTTCTCAATACAGTTTTACATCTTCAACCCCTTTGTGAAGAGGTCACAATTTGGTCCTGGAGTGGGTACTGGAACCTTCGGGCGTAGAAACAAAAAACTGGACGTCTTCCACGAAACACCGAACTACTACACTTTTATTTTACTACTACACTTTTAGAAGATTAAAACTTATAAAAGTTTTAATCTCCCTGAAGATGCCAACTTGGTTGGCGAAACGCGCGTCGAGAAAAGTGTAGTAGTTCGATGTTTCGTGGAAGACGTCCAGTTAGTATCCTACATAGACAACGAAATTATTGGGTTAAATCCGCCAATTAGAATTACTTATACAATTTTGTGAAAGTCCAAATTATGAAGAAAAATGGTATTATCTCGAGAACCGTTTGAGTTATATAAAAAGTAATTTGCGTTTTGGGGGTTTGAAATCAAGCAGGGAAAATCATCAAGAGTGACTTTTTCTGAGAAATTAAAAACACAAAATTGTTTCCTCTTTTAAACTCGATCCGGGGGACATACTGTCTAAGTGGATCCCAACAAGTGAAGAGCATATGGCCCGTAGGACCACTGCTATTTACTTGTAACCTTATAAATTGTGAACAAACATTTCATTTTATTTAATTAGGAACCAGTGTTTGTCAATAACTGATTGTATTTCAGCGTTGGTTAGATCCGTCCAAATCAATCAAGAAGCAGCTAGGTAACTGCCAATATCCGTTATATTTTAGAGTAAAATTTTATGTGTCTGATCCAAGCAAATTACAAGAAGAATACACGAGGTATCAGTTTTATTTACAGTTACGCAGAGACATTTTGGAGGGAAGGCTCTATTTACCTCCAAGCACTGCCATCCTCTTAGCTAGTTATACTGTACAGTGTAAGTAATTATTTTTTTCAAATTACTGTTTTTAAATGTGTTGTTCTGCACATTTATCAAATTATATATTACATTATTCAGATAGTTAGTCTTATTTTTTTTGCAGCTGAATTAGGAGACTATCAACCAGAAGAGCATGGACCAAACTATTTATCTAATTTACAGTTGGTTCCGGACCAAACCGAAGAAATGGAGAGGAAAATCACAGAACTTCATAAATTACACAAGTACGTTTTTTTAAGATTATGTGAAAAGAAATAATTACTCAAAAGAAAGTGAATACTGTAGAATATTATTCAAATGCTAAATAATAAGTTAATATCGCTTTAAATATTTACCTTTTGATTATATGTTTTAGAGGTCAATTACCTGCAGATGCTGAATTTAATTTCTTAGACCATGCCAAACGAATCGAAATGTACGGTGTGGAACTACACAAAGCAAAAGACAATACTAATAGAGACATACAATTGGGCGTTACCCATTTAGGTCTGGTGGTCTTTCAAAATAATATTAGAATAAATGTATTTTCCTGGTCCAAAATAATGAAGATATCGTTCAAAAGAAAACAGTTCTTTATACAGCTGAGGAGGGAACCGGTAAGTTATTTTTTGAGTGCATTTTATCAAAAAAAGTCAGTTTTATATTAGATTGTGGTAAAATAAGAATTTATAATAAAATGTACATTTGTTGGACACTAAATACTAAATAATTATTTTCTATTTATTTTCGTCATATAGTAAATTGGAATTTTTGCATCATAATTTAGTTTGTGTTAGCAAAGACCTCATTAAATTCTTATGTAATGTGTAATTTGAGATTAAATGAAAACTTTCAAGCTAAATTACAAATATAAATGGTGTTTTGTCAATGTAACATTGCTTGTTTTGTCTAGAAGAAGATTAACTATTGACTAGTAATGATAACTCATATTTTTTTTTTTTATGTTATGAGAATTGCATCTAAACAACTCATGTATTATATAATCATGAAAAAATTATTTACTAAACAAATTTCAAGAAACTGGTATACTAAATGAATAAATATATATAATTATTTTCTATTTATTTCCCTCGTATAGTAAATTGGAATCTTTGCATCATAATTTAGTTTGTGTTAGCAGACAACTCATTAAATTCTTATTTCAGTTGTAATTTGATATTAGATTGCTAAAGTTAACAATAAATTTTATTTTTAGTTGGTACAACAACAATAATTTCTCACATCATTTTTTTGTCTTGTTGAAATTTTTTTTATTCTTATCGTTAAGGATAAATTAGTCACCTGTGATAATATTGCAGTGACTGATATCTGAGAATTATTATTGCGTAGACTTAAATCACCACAATCATTAAGAAAAGCACCATAATATATCTTTATTGGTACCTAATATGGTGGGTTTTTATGGTTTGTTGATATTTAAAAAACAGTATAAATAATACAATTTTTTATGACACATTATCATATAAGTAATCTAAATTTCCGGTTAAATAAGTGATTTTTATCTACCTCTATTAACTAACACATTTACTACTTACGTATTTCCTGACAAATAATGGCATTCATTATTACTGTCAATTGAATAATAGGACTGCCAAAATAGGATTTGTCAAAATTCAAATTGAACTAACTTGGGAATTCGACATATTTTTAACTTTAGCTCCTTAAATTTTCCAATAGTTATCACGAATACAGATATTACATAATATTTTTATTCAGACATCCATTCAACTTCTGTAACAAGAAAGATTCAAAATATAATAAGATATTCAGATGACAGTTCTTGTCAAAACTTAGCGATTATTATAAAACAAGCATTGTTACATAGCAACCAAAGTTTACAAATAAGATAAACCTATCAAAAAATTACCATTTTCACCAGCAGGTTTTATGCAAAAGTATTAAAAAGTATTAATATGTTGTTAAATAGTTGTGGGTAAAGTATAGTATTCGACTCACGCAAAAGAGCTATTGCCCACTCATGATTACTCTCCATGTGCCATGGACTGTAAATTTCATCTTCATGGGTAATAGCTATCATTATCTGCTCTTTAAATAACAGCCCCACAAAAAAAAAAGGCTTTTTTGGAACTGCTATCGAGACAACCCTATGTAATTTTCGACGCTGAATCCGAATCCGGTCAAAAATAATCGTACACCCCCAAAATCAACCCCTAGCGCTAAAAACAGGGTAAAAATGACTTCATGCTTCACGTAGTCTTAAATCTCAATAATTCTAATTAACTATAAATATTCAAGTATATAACGCATAAATAGAGAGTTAACACTACTTTCCATTGAAAATATCCCCCATGAGTGGGTGAAAACTACCCCTCATACAATAGGAAATTTAAAAAAACTGCAGTGATTGCAAAATAAGCTTACGATGCACAGTTATTTTAGAAACAGTATGTAACTGCATTAGTCTCGATGCAATGCTCAAAAACTACCCCCATAGAGTGGCGGAAACCACCCCCTAAATTTAAATTACAGTTGCTTAGATGACTCCTAAAAAGAATTCTCTGAAAATACTATATAATATAGAGGTATTTATGACCTCTAAAAAGAATCGTCTAAAAATTCAGAAAAAAATATTATATAATTTTTTGACCAGCCGGTAGGTGGCGCATTGACAACCGCATACGAGTGTTGAAGGTCTGGTGATTAAGTATACTTCAAGTTGGGTTCTTTATTGGGGCGTTCATTATTTCTGTTATTACCTTCTTTTTTCTGTTATATTGTTGTTTTTTTTTTTATGATTGGACCTATAATAGCACTGCTGATCTTGCTAGTGGATCTAATTGAATTATGACTACGGGAAAATTTTTTGCTACTTCATAATTGGGTACTTTCAAGAACGTTGTCAAAGATTCTTCTTAAATAAGAAAAATGCAGATGTTTTGAGCTTTTCTAAAAGGTACTGCAACTATTTTTTAATTTCTTGTTATGTGAGGAGTAATTTTCACCCTCTCATGGGATGTTACTGAATGACTGATACAATGCAAGTATTCACTTCCCAAACTGCAGTCTGCATATCTATGGCCAATTTTAGCATCGATTAAAATAGAAATGACGATGACAACATTTTTTTCCCGATTTTACTTTACGTAATTTAAATTTAGGGGTGGTTTCCGCCACCCTATGGGTGTAGATTTTGAGCATCGCATCGGAATTAATGCAGTTACTCACTTTTTCCAGAAAAACTGGCATCATAAGCTTTTTTTGCAAAGCTTTTTTTTTAGTATCTGTTTTGTATTGGACTTTTTCCATATGGTCCCTAAATTTTATTGAAATGTCTCAGGAATATCATAAGAAATGATAATTTCGATATGCACCATTTGAAAGAGTGAAAAAATTTTTATTAGACAAGATTTGTTTTTTTTAGACAAGACATCGTTTTTTTTCCTCTTTTCTTCTAGATAACAGAACTATTCTTTTTAGAGAAAAGTTCTCTAAAAAGTAAAGAAGAGAAAAAAAATGTTATTAAATTTTAAATAGGGTATGATAGGTTATAAATTGAACAATGCCGTGTTATTGTTGCAAAATAGCAATATTTGGGGGGAAAACGTTTTTTCAATCAATTTTTTCAATTTATTCAATCGTTCATGTTTTTGTGACTACTTAGGTTATAGATACGACCTTCAGATCATGGCTCAGAAAACTTTTTAATCTGATAAAACAACACACCTTTCATCCAAATTGGTGTGATAGTTTTGTACAATAATTTTGCAATCTAGCCCTTTATAAAAAACTAGCGACCCGCCCCGGCTTCGCCCGGTTTATGACATCACATTAGAAACCTCTAAAATTATCAGTGTTTCTCTACTATATTATGCATGTATTATACATATAAACCTTCCTCTTGAATCACTCTATCTATTAAAAAAAACCGCATCAAAATCCGTTGCGTAGTTTTAAAGATCTAAGCATACATAGGTAGCAGATAGATAGGGACAGACAGCGGGAAGCGACTTTGTTTTATACTATGTTATGAAAGCGCTATTTTTCAAAACTTTATAGACCCATAAAAAAAGCCTTGTGTAACCTGATTTTTTTCCTGAATGTGTTCAAGCTTCATACCTATTTTAATTTTATTAATTAATTTAACGATATTCATTACTCTTTTTAGTCTGAAAACTACGATACTCTGCTGGGTTTCAACATGGAAACCTATAGATCCTCCAAAACCCTCTGGAAGGCCTGCGTAGAACATCACACCTTCTTCAGGTTGCACTCTCCCAGGGTAAGGAGAAAATTCCCTCTTTCGTTAGGTTCGAAATTCACTTACTCCGGTCGAACCGAATTCCAAACCGTTTCGGAAGTTAGACAGAGAGGAAGACTCGAAAGGAAATTTGTTAGGTCTCCCAGTAGGCAGTTGGTAAGTTCGAGGAAACGTTTCCCCCCTTGTGGTTATCGGAAAAAGGTGAATTTATGAAAATACGGTTCATGGAAGTTTCTAACAGGAATAGGCTTTGTCTAACATGTTTTTTAACATTCTAGAATTAAAATCGTAGAATAGTATTGAATCGTCCTTTTAGATTAAGCAGTTGGCCCCTCCTCCCGCGTTAGAGGAAAAAGGGAAAGTTGTGTCAGCTCCGGCTAGGCCTCCCGGTCCGTATGCTCACAAGGTGACCTCGTTGGGTACTAAGGAGCCAAAGAAGGCTTGGACGGAAGATTCACACATATCAGATGAGTAAGAAATATTTTTTAATTGTAAGAGGTTTATATTTAAGGAGGTTGGTCACCGAGGTGTAGGGCAAGGGGGAAACTCCTATCTTTTCCATGTATCCTCTGTGCAGTATGTTTGTAATGCACGATAAATTAATAATTTATTATTATATACCAAGTTTGGACAATGAAATAATTTATTGACCGCGTTTTTAAAAGTTGATTTATAGTCGAAAAGTACGGCAACACTGAACGATTTGAAAGTTTGCTTTCGGCAGTTGGCTAGGCTACTCGGCGAAAATTCTTGACAGAAAGTAATTCTAACCTCAAAAAAGTTTGTCGTTAATGGTTCGGCAAACGGAAATTTTTATAAATCAAATGAGAAATCTGATAGATTAAGTAGGAAAGGTCGTTTTATTCCGGCAAAACAATTACGGAGAGTGCAATGTGGCGTTGAGGCAGGGAAGAAACTCAAAAAGGAACCTACAATAAAGAGAATCGTATCGGCAACGCGCGATAGCGAGCCTGATGTTCATCGTGATGAATTTCGCGCGAGACGCGGCGTTACCAGAGTGCCTGCCCGATTGCGTGGAACACTCAACATTAAATTGATAATTGCGTGCAACACAGCTGGTTAATCATGTCCATGTAAACCTATGTTCTTCCTAGACGTAATTGCTATGCGTGTACAAAGTTTCAGATTTTTCTAATTATTCAAAACGTAGTTTTCATCAAATTAAATAGCTACGTCTATAAGATCCCATGTTTAAATTTCTTTTTTTGATGATTTTTTTCTTGCAAACTAGATGGTGAAAAAATTCCAAACAATTCTGAAGATAATTTTATTATTTGAAGAATATATATCAATAGTTTCATCAACTTTTAATTATTTTTGCAATTCCAGACCAACCTCCTTAAGGAGCATTCATTGAAAAACTGACATGTCCAGATAAAATAATTTTGAGAAAAACGCCAAAAACTGTTTTCTGCCAGGAGCTTTGAATTGAAAATATGCAAACTCTATGATAAGTTGCCTATGAAAACCTATATTAGACAAGACCATATACAAAAAATTATCAATTAATTGAAGAGAAACAAAAAATAAAATTGGATATGTCTGACATGAAAAAGTTTCATTTCTGATGTGAACAAGTCTGGTTTTCTGAATTCTCCTTTTTTAAGTATTAATGTCTATGGAATCTGTTCGGTTTTCAAGGATTCTGACTAGACGAGTCGTTAAAAACAGTCAAGAACATTCCAAATTCATATAAAACATGATTTGAGTAAAAATGCACATGTCCAGTTTTGAATGAATGACTGTATTTACTAAATCATTTTAGCACATATTATTTTTGTAACAAAGTTATAACCACTATAATTCTTTCAGTAGGTTTACTGTCTAATACTATATTTAAAAAAGTAACTGAAATATCTTACTTGCATATATTTTTGTTGTTTCGACTACTTACAAAAAAGGAGAGTTGTTATTTCACTTACGAAATGTACTTAATAAAGTTCACGTTCTTTTTTATTACACTTCATATCAGTTTTTCAAGTAACTAATAAAGTGTTGCTCCATAATGTATTTATAGTTTGTTTTGAGGTATCTGTTTTTCAGTATACCTAATTATTGTAAGTATGTCCTGCTTTTTAATCAACATGTACTAATATCGTTAAATAATCGTTTTCCAATTCTCTTGTTGTTTGTTAATTATTTACCTTATTTTGATTTAGGTGACAATATAATTAGGTGCTCTAATTATATTCTTCATTTTCATACATTTCCTTAAAAGAATATTCATTCATAATGTCTTGTTTTTCTATAATATTAGTAGGTCGAGTTTTTTGACTAGGCAGTGTTTATTACTGACCACGATGTACACAAAATCCTCAAATTTGTGAGATAAATTGTGCCCTAGGATATACGAATATAAATTTACATGCACATAATAACTTTAAACGAAACATTGTGACTACCCCATTAATCAACTTTACAAGTTTAGGAACTTACAAAACAATTACATCCAAAGAGAATGTTTATTTATTTTGTTCCACAGTACTTATCTTCTCCACTTCAAGCACAATATCTGACCTTGTACTTATAAATTAAATTCACAAGTATGATAGAAAATAACATATCATTATCACCAATCACATTTTCCATAATTTTACACGTAGTCAATGAGATTTTGAAATGAAAAAAATTAACTGCATTTCAATACACTTTTATTAGCCTAAAGCAGGTTCTGTTCTAAGGCTGTTTAGTGCACAAGGCCTTGTTCATATCCAAGATGGTTCCTGAAGTGTAAGTGAATAAATGACATTAGAAATCACTACTAAAGACAAAGATTCAATATTACTCGAATCCAACGCTCTTTATATGAAATAGTGTTACTCAGAAGATCGAAAGATGCTAAGAATTGTATTGTGCATTTTAAGTGACGGAGGCTTCCTAGAGAGAACGTTGGAGGGTCCCTTTTCACCAGGCATCGCCGGCAGAGTGATGAGCTATGCTGACGAGGAGCCCCCTTCGCCCACATCAAATGGGCTCTACGATACCCCTCCCTATAGCATTAGCCATTCGCCTACCTCTCAGATAATTGACGAGGGCCTCGTGACAATCGTGCTTCATCCTGATGAAGACGGGAAATATGGTTTTAACGTTAAAGGTCAGTCAGTTTTGCAGAGTGCAATATAATTGTTTTATATACTCATTTCTTGTTTAGTTTATAGTTTGTCCTTAAAATATACAATTTAGCATTTCTGTCCTGCAATCCAACCTGTTTATGTGAAATTTGATATTTTTGATGTGCATTTTTCTTGTGTTTTGAAAAAAATCAATTGAACATTTGAATCAAATAAACATCTTTGGCTGCATGGTACAGGACCTAAAGCCAAAAAAAATCATCTTCATCAACAAACTATTGCCTTGGTGCAAATAGCAGCATTTCTAGATGTACAAACTGTACAAAAAATAACAGGACACCCGATATTCTTGAGATGGTGGCCAGAGAAAATGACCTATATAAAAGTTGTTGGGTCGTAAGACGAACTTAGTCATGACTAGGGTCTGCAAAGTGTGTTAAGACCGTTTTACATATACCAATTTATTTCACAATAAATTGTAGAATTTATTTTTCAAATTGTCCAATTTTAGTAACTGTTTACACTTTGCAATATTTGTAACAATATATTGGTCAATTTCAACACTGCCAACTCTCAATGACTAAAACCTAAGAGTTATCATAGGTTTGTCCCTAAGAGAAACCGCTTATCTCATTATTAGGTTGGTACAATGAAATAAATGTAAAAAGTTACTAATCATCCCTAAAATTGGCCAAGAAATTAGAGCAAGTTCTAAATTTTACAATTTATTGTCTACAATAAATTGGGCGCAATTTCTGTTTTACATGTATTCCAATAAATTGAAGGTCAACTTGCACAATTTATTGTGAGAAAAATTGGTGTGTGTAAAACAGTAATTACAATGATAATTAAAGTATAAACCGTATTTTTTTAAGCGCCTTGTAAATTATGTAACCGTGTATTTCTTGTCCATGTATACGTACGCCACTGACCGTGCCTGGTAACGCATTAGGTCTTCCATCTCAGGTTTGAGGAAAGAGTATATGCAATTTATCCAAATAGTGTAGTGAGCATTCTGTCATCCATTAGTAAATTAGCTCGACGCGAGATGGATGAATGGCATAACTCCGAGTTTCAAATAATTTTATGTGATTAACTAATAAATGTGAGTACTTACGTATTTTGCACCGTGTACGTATTTCTTTTAGAGTTCGTGTAGTGTATTTATATATTATCTGATTTTGCGTGGATTTTTGCTATAACGAATTAAAAAGATGATTGACAATTACGAGGATTTTATAATAGATGGATCACTTGCAATCATCGATATATACATATTTCATAGATGCCGAGAGTGTGAAAGACATTCAGATTCGAATATCCATCAACAAAATATTACTGGTACTCATATGTCCTTCCGTGAATAACATAACAGATTGCGAGTCCGTCCCTGCGTTGTAATACACTTTCCGGACCCTAATAACGAATAAGTTCATTTCTCAAAACCCAACAACGTTACTTTTATACAATCGTTACTTTTTATACAGTCTGTATATGTCCCATTCACATTTCAGCTTCAACGGATTTTTTTTTATAAATCTTTTAATTTGTGACCTACAATGTGCAATTTGTCAATAACAATATTTCCGTTGTTGCGATTTTATGTCTTGTAAATCTATTTTTAAAACTATTCCAGGTGGAACTGACATAAGTGTGCCAATATTAGTCTCTAGAGTAGCGCCTAATACGCCAGCGGATAAATGCACGCCGAGGCTGTCCGAGGGCGATCAGCTAGTTCAGATTAACGGCCATGACGTCTCTCATGCCCTGCATCAAGATGTCGTTAAGCTGATTCAGGAAGCTAGAGCAGCAGAGATAGGTTAGTGGTCATGTATTTAATGGCTATTGAAGTGGTTATTTATAGGTAACCATTTTTTGTAAACAATTTTCTGCATATCAAGTCACAATAGTTAAAGCACTTTTGGTAATTTAATTTGCATACAATTAATGACAATTAATGGCTTCTATTTAATTAATGACTATGCAAAGAAAATGTAGCAAAATATTGTATTTTATTTTTTGAAATCCCATCAATTAAATTCTCATTACATATTCAGCTTCGATGTTATACACTATTATTAAATGCCATGAGATAACAATAAACCTTTTTTTTTATTTGCGAAGATGAAATGCGCCCAGATTATGAATTTGAGATGTACATTATTGTGTGTCGTGGTTTTTTTTCTGTTACACCGCACATCCTTATCTTTTTATCAGTATTTGCTAAATTAAAACTGACTCTCTTTTTGGAATCCTGTTACGCCACCGTTATGTTCATTGTTCTCCAGTTATTTGAGGTGATTTTTTAGTTACAATTTTTCTGGAAGAAATGTTTTGTTAATAGCAGTCATTAAATAATATCCAACAAGTAACAAATTTTACTTTGGAAAATTATTTTTTTTGATATTAAAATTATTTAGATTAAACAGCACTCCTTGCCGCAGTAGCAAACATATCTAGAAATGATTGTATTGTGGAAAAGATGTATTCAAATTGGAGACCTTGGTAACTACATATTATTATATCTGACTCGCGTTCAATTTGATGATCTTGGTAAATGTTATTCGTAGCTCGAAATCTTGCAGGGAAACTAGTTCTCACGGTAAGACCGAACGTCTTGTATCAAGGCCTGGAGGAGTTCGAGGAACCCCCGTACCAATACGTTCCGGTAGGGGAGGTGAGGCCTCCCTCTCCTGGGAATGCCCTTCAACAGAGCATGCTGCTACTAGCTGATGGCTTGGCTAGTGGCGCCCTAGTAGCTCGATATGAAATGTTGTACAGGAAACATCCGGATCTCGCCTGTGATGAGTCTGTCAAACAGCAGAACATAAATAAGAATAGATATAGGGATATTTTGCCATGTAAGTATCCTAAATATAATACTGTTAAATTGTGTTATATTTTATTATGCCACTAAATGTGATTGTTAACCCCTTGACGTTGGTGAATGTGAAGACATGAAAAAAAGGCAAGGTTGTCAGATATATTTTCTAAAATTGCTAAGCTCCCTATACAAATGTTATATTCATACTTCAGTAAACTGTTAGTTCGTGACGTTCTTAGAAAGCTAGTTTGGAAATATTTAAAAAAAAAATACATAATTTATTAGTTCGTATTAAAAGAAGGCGTTTAAAATTGCTGGAAAAAAATAATTAAAACAACTTTATGTATACTACTATACTTAAGAAAATTTTGAAGAGCCGGCAACATGCAGCATTCACGCTACAACCACAAGTGAGCTACAGTGACCCAATTAGAGTATTTTGCATTGCGTCGAGTACGTTGGTTAGCTATTCATGTGGTCCACTGTGTCGTTAAAATGATTTACCACATTTGTAATTCCCTCTTGTTTCCACCAGTGAAGTGTTTGTGTTTGGTTTCAGCTAGGTTTATTAAAAACTTTTCTGAATAACGAGTAATAAGTTTTATAAACATAAATATAGTAATTAATTAGTATGGCGTATTGGAGACCACTTGAAACGACAGTTTGAGATGATCTATTGCGGGAATCTAATAATTTCGTGCCACAGTCAAATGAATTGGCAATAAATGATACTGATGATAGGGCCGAATTTAAAATTTACATGTTCAGTGTAAGCACGTTGTTTTAAATATGTACGCGTGTTTAAAAAAAGAAAATTCTGAAATGTCTGATAATGTGATTATCGCGAGAATTCATGAATTAACCAAAATCAGGTTGACGACAATTTATAAAGTAATTAAATTAGGCACTGTTACGGATCATTCTTTAAAGCGAAAACGACCAAATCAAAAACTGAGTATGGTTGACAATGCTACAAAAAATGTTATTCAACGGATTGTTTACGGGTTTTACAAGGACAATATAGTACCGACTTTAGAACTGATTCGTGCTATATTGCGGGATGTTCCTGAATATAATTATCAATGTTTGGAAACTCTGCGTGTGGTTTTATTAAGTTGTGGATTTAAATATAAGAAGTTAGATAATCGAATGGTAATAATGGAATCTCGGCATATTGTTAAACTTAATCAGGAGTATTTGCGCAAAATAAAAGGTTACTGTGATTCAAACAGAACTTTAATTTATTTAGACGAAACGGTTTGATACGCATTATGTACGTCAAGTACAGTTGGGTTGACGACACAAAAAACTGTTCTTTAAATACGCCATGTTCGAGAGGAAAAACACGTTATTATTCTTCATGCCGGAAGTAAAGATGGCTTTGTACCTAATGTATTGCTATTGTCGGCCAAAAATATAATAAAGTCTTCTGCTGATTATCACGAGGATATGACAGCCGATTTGTTTGAAAAAATGGTTTGTCGAACAGCGTTTGCCTAATATCATCAATAGTATCATTCCCGAATATTAAATAAAATACCCAATAACAGCACAAAAAAAGGACAAAATCCTAAAATTTATGAAAATTAAAAATATTAATATTCCTGAAAAGATTCCAGTAAAAAAAGAATTATATGTGTATAATATTATGAGTTTTGTATGCAGGCTAATTTTAATCTCCTATATTGATTTGAATGAAAAAAAATATTTCACGATTATCGAATTTATAAAAGATATATGCACACCATTGGGCAGAGTTAGCCATCAAAGGAATTAAAAATCTATCTCTTCACATTCACTTTAGAAGGACTATACACAGGCATGCATCTTGCACAACCGTCCGCTGCAGCTGGATGATGCATACATTTGCATCAACCTTTTATAGTGCTGTTATATGGTGGACATCAGTTCTGCATCATTTTAAAGGCATATAGTCACATCCAGATGTTACTAATTACAATGGAAGGGCAAAAATTACGACCACTTTGACCAATAGGAAGACCACATGAGATCTATGGATAGACGTGCGCATTGTTAAGGGATAGTTTTGTTTCCCGTCTTAATTCGTATTGTAGTATTTGAATGCATACAAGTGTCGAATATTTTCAGTTCCTCATATCTAAAACATGTCATCTAGTTTGGAGAGTAGAGATTCTGATTATAGGAGGACGAAATAAGTTCAGATTACAATTATTCTAACACATAAAAAAATAATGTATATAATGTTTAATGCTATGTTTTTATTTTTGGTATTTGTAGTTCGAAGGACCATATGTAACCATGTGTTACAGTAAAAAAGTGGACTGTATTAAAAATGTTTGTTGTTTCGCTTATAACTATGCAAATTAACACCTAACTAGACACTTACTGTATCGTCAGACAGCAAGCGGAGTGCTAATCTTCCCTTGACTTCATCATATCAAGGTTTTTGTAGAACTATGCAGAATGTCTGTTTTTCGTATTACGTCGGGGTGCATCTCAAGTGTCCCCGCCTTGACATATGGCACTTAATGCACTTCTTAGAAACTACTTAATATTCGTCTTATCCACTAATGTCTCCGTTATCTTTAAAATTCAAAAAGTATTTGATTACAAAATTATTGCATTTTTTCGTTCTAAATGTCTATCACAATTTATAATAATGCGGCCAAAGTACCCAAGGCGCGCAGTGAGCAGGGCGCCACATCCGGATATACGGCAGACTCTGGTGTAAGCATGACCGGCATGAAGGGGTTAATACTTGAGCTAAAATGCTTGGATATATCTAAAATGGATTTTATTATTACTAGTGGAAAATTTAGCTCATTACAAAACTTCAAGTAGATGAGTACTTTTAACGTATCAAAAGTATTCCGAATTTATCCAGTGTCCCAAACATTTTTAAAAATGTCCATAATTCACCAAATTAACTCATTTACTTTAAAACCAATCAAGAAGTATAACCCATGTTCAAAAATCTTTGAACTTGTACTGTTTCTGTAAAGAATGAAATTTGTTGTTAATCTACTTTATACTGTGGTGCCAGGTGAGAGATGGTGATTATCTGGAAGAGTTATACGTGCGGATTCAAATTCCGCCTGTGGCAATTGATACATGTCGCAGGGTTTAGTTGTGTGTCATATGCAGGCTTCGGCTTTTTAGTGGTTTTTTAACCTTGAATGGCTTTTATGAATGGATTACTTCATTCATAATTTCCAAAAGGCGCGTGCGCAGTTGGTCCTGGGACTGAATAGTTTCTGTTCATGGGATATTTGCATTCTTATAATAGACAAAGACTAAACATCATCAGCGAAGTACAGTGTGCCTTTTTTTTGTCAGATAATTATTATTTAAACGAAAATTGCACTATATTCAAATATATTAAGGTTTTTGAACATAAACAAGTTATTCTAACAACGTATATCCAAATATACTAAAAAATTGTCACTAATAAGAAATAAGGTTTACATCTGATGAACAGATATTCATATTTACTTACAGCCCTTCAAGGTTAAAACCACTAAAAGGCCGAAGCCTGGTCATATGTCATTTATATATCTCCCTCTGACACAATCGACCATATCCACCTCTGCCATATTCACTGATTTGAAATGATTTTCAAGATGACTATGTTAAAACTAAAAAAATGAAAAAAAAAACTCTTAAATCTTGTTTTCATTGCCTGGCCGAGAACTTTTAGAGCCCATGTATGTTGATTCTTTTAATTTAATAGGTCAAGAATATATAGCTGGTGATATATGAGTATCGCCCTCTGGTGTACATAAATAGGAATGACACGTTTCGATGTGCTTAACAACAAAGTTAACTCCTTAAACCACCAATCTCCCTTCCAAAGTGCACTCAATAGAAAGATTGTTAAAATTAGGAGTCTAAACTAAAAACTAGAGAACTAAAAAAAAAACATGCATACATTTTTTATAGATGATTCAACTAGAGTGGTACTAAAAAATGGCACCAATGGAGACTACATCAACGCCAACTATGTCAACATGTGGATCTCCAACACAGACATGATAAATCACTACATTGCCACCCAGGGACCGTTGCAGTCCACCACCGAGGACTTCTGGCAGATGATCCTGGAAGAGGAGTGCAACCTGATCATCATGCTCACCACTCTAGTGGAGAGAGGGAGGGCGAAGTGCCACAAATATTGGCCCAGCGTCGGGGAGGTATTAACCATGCAGAACACCATCGTGAAGTGTATCGGCGAGGAGACCGATCCCTCAGGGAGTTTCGTGTTTAGGGATTTCGTTCTCGTCGATGTCACAGTAAGTGGATTCTAGTAGATTCATTTATAGAGCAGATGGGAGTAAATCCAGTAGATTTATTTTGTCAGAGGTATTATAGACTGTTTTTCCACTATTCCTCAGTGTTTCTCACCATGCAATTGTTACGTGAAAGTATACAGACCAACTAGACCCAGCGCGGACATACATATCTTTTCTATGAGAACCAGTGAAGCCCAATTATGGAGTTGGGACACATGGACTCTTAACACCAGCGCTACTTGCTCAAACAGGGCGTCATTCGAGAAAATCAAACCATGACTTTATTTAATTTATTCAAATGACGCAAAATATATATTTATTTTTAAGAGACAAATAAGATACATCAGATTAGTCAATTTGTAAATGATATACTTGAACTAACTTAAAAATTCACAATTTTATCGCTATTCAGTAGCGACGCAATCGAGGGCACACACACTTTAAGCCTACTCTGGAATTACGGAAATCAGACAGTATTTATTAAATTACATTTTTTACATTTGCTTTTATAATCCATCACTATGCATTTTCCCATACCTTTTCGCATTACACAAAAGAAATTTGATAAACAACGAGATATGTTCACCCGACAAAATCTACGAATGACTATGGACTGCTGTTTATGAGCCTACGAGCTTGGACTCCAATAGGACATCAACTGGGCTTTAACAATTTATCTATATGACTTGGTCTTGTTGATCTGTGTGTTAAATCAAATTACCCACTCTAAAAGTGTTCTTTTTTTTGTCATTTTTGTCTATATATTTTATTTCTACAGTGGTATTAATTTTCCAGAAAATTGTTGAGGAAAATTTTCATTGTTTCAAGATCATATCGTATTTATTAGGTTTTTGAACAAATTTTGTATACGTTTTTAAATATTTATTTCAACAACTAAAATCGAAAACATGCTATTTAAAATATTCTCCACCAGGTAATCAGGTTTGATTCCCTGGTGTCTGGTAATCTCCCATCATTCTAAGAGTAAATTTATGTCATGGCTGTACCAAACTCTATAGATCCATTCAAGCAAACTGCCGCAAAAAATTCGCGATGATTAGAGTTGAGTTAACGTAACTAATTTTAAATATAGTAATGAAAGCAATAAATTCACATTTTGTAACCATATATGTATGTATGTAAAATTTACCCTCTTAATTAGTTTGACGACTTAGCTTGGTTAGCAAGTACTATCACGAAGTGGAGAAGATTTGTAAAAACTTTGTAGATTCAGATAAGTTCCTATAGTTGTCTGCGAGAGTCGGTGTTGTGAAAATATATGCTCATATTTAGAGAACAACCATTCGACATCTACTGATGTAATACAGGCATAATTAAAATACTCTTTGCATTAATTTAACGAACCTGTAGATGCACATGTAGATCACAAAATTGCTTTAATTTGGTAAAACCAGTGTCTGTCTTTAATACACTTTCGAAGTTTAATACTGTTCATTCAGGGGTACATCACAGGTCCGTAGCATTAAAAATAAATCGAACATAAACCGAGTTCTCAAGGGCATACCCTCTTTTTTATTTTTATGTTTCACACTATTTGTGTGACACTACAATCGCGTTTGTCCCTACACAACAGTTTTTCCTTACAGACTCTACACATTATGGTCACGCCATTTTAAAATAAATTTTCTAAATCACCAATGAATGTATTTACTTTATCTGCAAATTATGTTTTATTATTAAGGTAATACTGACGCCGACGACATAAACACGTCGAACAGAATAATAATGCTAGAGTCCGCTAGATGGTCAGGCGAAACAACTAAAATATAATTTTTCCGGTTGAACTGGCAGTGAGGTAATCAAACTGTAATGATTTCTCAAATCCTTGGATTGTTTTACATGAGGACACCTAAGTTTATCCAAAAGTAACAAACCACTGCAAAGAGACCCAGGTGGTTCCACACTTTTTACTAATCGTGTATATCTAGTTACAAAAACAAACTCATTTTTATAACTAGATAACTGCTTAAGAGATTAAATTTGATACAATTTAATCTAAATTGCAGAACGACCTCTCCAGGGAAATAAAACACATACAGTACATAGCCTGGCCGGACCACGGAGTACCCGATTCCCCGCAGCAGTTTCTCAGTTTCACGGAGAGGGTTTGTCAATCGCGAAAGGGCGACGCACCCATAGTGGTGCACTGCAGCGCCGGAATCGGCAGGACAGGGGTGCTAGTACTCATGGAGACAGCCCTGTGCCTCATAGAGGCAGGTGAACCTGTTTATCCCTTAGAAATCGTGAAGACAATGAGAGAACAACGTGCTATGATGATACAGAATGCTGTAAGTACAACTATTTTATTGCTGGTCATCCAAAATTGAGTACAAAAAATATAAGAAATATAGACATCGAATTTATTTTTTTCTTTCCATTTATATACCATAACTTATTGCCAATTGGAGATGGCTATGTAAATACTAAATGCAGTAGTTGATTAAATTAAAAATTGTACATTTGGCAAAGACATCCAAGTATTAAAATTGTAACTGTATTTCATATATTTTATTACTTCTGATAAGCTGATATTCTAAGGAGTTTGCCTTATAATTAACAGTTTTAAGCCATGGATTTGAACATTATAGTTACCTAAATGTCAGCTGAAATTAAATGTTCTATTTGCTATCTATCTGTTTGCTATGAACACCTCGTAGGTAAGGATTAGTTTTGTGCAAAATTAGATTATGATTTTTTCAATGTAAGCACTTCAAATACAAACTTTTGATGGTGGCACTTCACTTGGCGTAGCATATTTGTGTTTGAGTATCGCTGCATTTGTCCAAATATTTTATGTATTCGCAAATATTCCAAACATGCCATCCACACATATAACAAAATACCCAAATATGCCAAATATGTTTGAATATTCAGATCCACTGAATACAGTGACGGACTTGTTGACAGCGACAGAAGCTTATTACCTGAATGCTTCTTATTATCAATACATGTTAAATCTACATAAGTACAAAGTTACTAAAAGACCATGACGAACACGGCGCTGGTGGAACCAAGTGTGGACGGTTACCGCAAATATTTGCCTTATTTGACTTCTTTGATGTATGATTGAAAACCGACAAGTGGACGAAAACGCGTATTTGCTGTTAGCGCTATTCGTGTTATTTGTACAAATAAAGCAAATATAGCGAATAGTTTCTCTACACATCGCCGTTTTTGGGCAAATACAACAAATATACGAATACGCTACGCCAAGTGAAGTGCCGCCATGAGATATAAAATACCCATAAGTATTTTTTAAGGTGTGGGGTGTTAAGAAAAGCTGGTATCATGTTGTAGAGGACCTTAATTTAAAAACCAAGGGTGTCTTTTTACAAAGAAAGCATTGTTTCTAACATTTCACAGTGGTTCCATTAAATAAGTCATACTAAAAATATTTTTTGAAAGGACACCTATGGAGCCATCTTCTGCCACAAAATGCTAATTTTTATCTGATAACCATACCTGCTACATTCAACACATCTCCATCTAGGATGTCTACCTGGGTCTATCTCCCAGGTGGTTCGATATCAAATAAAGTGCTTTCATAATTAACGTCACAGTTTCATAGCAAAAATGCAATGTACAATTCCATTTCAAATCGATTTTGAAATAGGACTTTAGAGATGTCCAAAGTAAACCAAAATTATGATTAATGTAGACATTAATTCGTACCCCCAATTCAATACTGCCATAACTGCAAATATGAAAAGGTTGCAGTTATGGCAGTATTGAATTGGGAGTACGAATTATGTCTAAAATTTCAGTGTCAAAAATAAAGGAAACAATGTGATGACTTATTTAAATTATTTTCATTATATCAGAGGCACTCATTTATATTGGTACATGCTATTTTTTTATTAAAAAAATTTATTTCAACATGCATCATGTGTCATTTTGCAGAGTCAATATCGTTTTGTCTGTGAAAGCGTCCATGCTGCGTACAGCGAAAAAAACCGCCAGTCAACAAGATTCATAAGGAATGTAAAAAATGTGTGAGTATTCTTGAAAATGTTACTGAATCCTTGCATCTTATTTGTAAATTACATAGAGACTATATGACGTTTTGTCATTTTTAATGAAACATTTTCAAGAGTATTGCGGGAAGGATGTCAGGGTTTCAATAAAAAAAAAAATGCATCCGTCAGAACTGTGTAGAATCATATAAAATGTGATTTTTAAGCCTTACCTAAGTGTAAGATTTACACCAATGTAGCCTTATTTGAAAGAGCCCAAAAAAATATGGATGATATATGATTTGAAAAGTTTTTTTGGGCTTTAGGGGCGTGTGTTATATGAAGTTAATCTTTTTTATATAAGATTATTATAAACATTTTTCTTGCAAAGTATTTTAGTTTAGAGAGCTTATTAATTGGCACTACAACCCGTATTTTCACCGAACAATATAAAAAAAGATTAATGAATGCATTTGGTTAAGTATTAAATTTGGTAAATACTCATTTTACGATAATTTATATCATAAATCCTTCATTTTGCATTAACTTAAGGACACTATTTTTGTATACAAAGATAAATTGTGCAATATGTTAATTTCTTCTAAAGAGTATATGTTTAGTTTTTACCATACATATTTTATGGATATAGACATGAAAATATAGTGACTAAAATAATTATTAGGTCAAATTTTGTCTTTACAAACAGTATACATTTTTTTCCCTATCACTAAAAGTACCTTTACATTATTTCGGGCATGTCATACCTTATTTCCAATTAAGACAATTTCTTTTTTCTTTTTTTTTTGAGAAAGTCAGGATATATTTTTACAAAACTTGTAACTCGTAAACACTGTTCAAACAAAATCAATTTTAAAATTCAACTAACAATGTTATTGTGGATTTTTGTAACTATGGAGAATTTTTGAGTTTGTCTAACTCACTCGAATTGGTTGCCATTTTTATTGTCAATAGTTTTAAACTTATATTCATTCACACTTACACATATATGAAAGTATGTGTTTACCACAGTTTAAGATAATTTTTGTTATTAAATCCTTTTACATCCAAACCGATTTTAAATACTTATTTGTACAGCTGGAAAAGATTATCATTAGTAATTTAAGTGCACTATCAATAGTTTTTAGGGAACTTTTAGTGCATGCAAGAGGGCTGTAAAAAACAGGAGTGGTTTCTCCTATCTTAACTTGCATAGCTAAAAATTTTCCAAAAACAGCAAAAAAGTCTACATTTAACAATATTTGCTGCACAAATTATATTTTAGTAGAAACTTTATGAACCAACAAAACCCTTACAGATCTCAAGTTGAATTTCAATAATGTAATAATTAAATAAATAATTCTTTATAACCATAATTGCAATAAAATGAAAATAGTAAAATGGACACATTTATGTACATAGACACCCCTTATTTTCAAAAGCTTACTAGGAGTTAATTTATTAATATTTATTGTACAATTTGGCTAATAGAAAATATCGAAAAACAGAGTTCAAATAAGATGGAATAAAATCTACTGTACCCAGACTCTGACCAAGTCTGGACTATTTTTGGTGTATAGTAATAGTAACAAATTTAAAAATAACATTTTTTTTTAAATAGAGGATTCCATTTATATTGATCAACAAATAAAGCTCTTGAAGATTGAAAGTGTAATTAATTGATGATTAATGTACAAGAAAAACTATGTATCCTACGTTTAAGAATAAAATGCGTCTTGAGTATGTCAAGATATATTTTTTTATAATCTCTTAGTTTGGAAGAATTTAAAAAATATATATATTTGATTCAAGACAAATTTATTCTAGAGCCCAATATTAAACTTCTTCTAATGCACTGAATACTAAATAGTTTTTGATATTTTAGAATCAGCCTTGTATTGTAGCATTCCATATCCTATCTGATTATAAACAAACCAGACTTAAAATCATTATATGGATAATACAGATTTATAGATCATTGTTACTTTCATTGTGTTGAACTTTTGACAAAAAAAAAGGCTTTGAGAAATATTTTTTTTATTAAGCAATCCAAAGTAAATACAAAAATAATGACTAAATTGATGACAGTTATTGTTAATTAACCCTGCGATATTAAAAAAAATTATAATGCCATAAGTAATTCAAAAGATCCAAAGGAACTCAAGAATGATGAAAATATCCAATATAAAGTTCGGATTTATGCTTTTATTGGATTTATGAAACAGTTACAACTTTATATCGGGTTTTTCGTATTTCTTATGAATCGTGCACGTGTTTCTTTTATATTATTTGTTAATATTGTTTCAGGTTTTGATTTGATTAATACAATAACCATTGCGATTTTGTATTTATGAGATCTTATTATATTATCAGAATTTTGAGTTAGATTTTTTGAAAATTTATTAATGAAAACAGTATTTTATTGACAATGAAAAACAATTCAATTTCAAGACGTACTACAGAACGTTACAAGTGGAATACTCTATTAATAAAGCACTAATAGGTTGGTATTATGTAAAACCTCTTGTGGAGCCAATTATTTGTTAAACCATAAACTATTTTTCATGACTCATTTAACATATTTTTTATGTAGATATCTAAATAATCATAGAGTACATTGTGGATTGTTGACACATTTTTGTAAGTTAATAGGTCTAATCTTTGATAGAACAATCGGTCCATTTATGTAATTCAGATAAACGCAAAGGCTGATTTTTACAGTCAACTTAGAGACATCCTTTGACTGTCCCATTATATAAAGATGTATTTTAAATATTTTAGAATGTGCATGTAAACTATATGTTTGTGTCGTTTTACCCATTTATTATTGTATATTCATTTTTTATTTTCTTTAGTAACTAAAACCGTAATTGTTTTTACTTTGTATAAAGTACAAAAGAAGTTGTGTAATGCTTATGTTTATTTTAATACATTGGTACCTTTCGTGTATTTTTAAAAGTATCGATTTTTAGAAGTAACTTTAACATAATAAAATTATGTAATTAAAGTTAATTAAAAAGGTAATATATGATCCGAAGATTTTCTATTTACTGAGGCTTTTTGTATTTTGCTTGTATCCACACCCTATACATTTTCAGTAGCCTTCCTCTGTTCACCTGAAGCCGCCTGTCTGCCCTATTTTCCACTTCCTCGAATCCTTCCTTCTCAAATAACGATTTTACTTCATCTTAAAAAGAGGAGGTTTCATTGAGAGGTTAATTAATTGTTTTTTTGAACCATTTTCAATAAAAAAGTTTTTTAGACGTTATGTTCTAGAGTTAGAGAAGCCTTCAAGTACAGTGACTGCCAAAAAGCTTGCACCAAATTAAAAAAAATGTTTCAAAATTTGTTAGTAAATAAATTATGCAAATAGTATGTGCTTCTGTGAAGAGTGGATATGTGAACATCAGCTCTATTGTGCAATTTTTGGTTTCGACAACAATGTGGTTCCTTGATCTGGTCAAAATTTAAAATATGATTTTACGAGTATTAAAAAAGTGAACAGAGAAACAAGTTGTTAAAGTCGTCCACAACGCTTTATGAGATTGAAAAAATCACACAAAAAACGGTCAAAAGTCCCGACTCACAAGTGCCGACGGTCGAAGGGTGCCGACTGCCGACCTAAAACACACCACGTGCGGGCGGTAGGCAGAGCCGGACTCACAGAGTAGGTAAAGTTCTCCACAACGCATACAAGATTCAAATAAAATAGTTACAGAATACAGAGATTAATAAACATTTTAACTTGCCCAGTTCAGCCAACAACAACATTAATGTAAGACAACAATATTACTAAAAAAAAGTCCAAATAATAGTAAATAACCATAAATTGCACGTATTAGCTAAAATTAATGTTGGTGTTGCCCAGCAAGCACCACGTGGAGGTATGGGCATTACTTGCCAGGAAAGGAAAAGGAGGGTAGTATTAGTACGGGAGTGGTGTTAGTAATAAAATTAAAATAATAAAAAATTAACAAATCTTAGTTTTAACCAATTTAAATAAACAATTTATAAAAAACCAAATAAAAATTTTCTCTCTAAAATAAAATAAATCCATTCATTACCCAAATGGGATTGTTTAAAATAAATAGTATAAAAAAAGTAACAACATTTTTAAAATAAATAATAGGTTGTTAAAAATAAATGAACATTCTTACCATAGGTATATTAAATTATTGATCATCAATTTTAATTAAACGAAGCACTATCACTGTCACATTCACCATCACTATCTACTATATTGTAAGTATCATCAAGGTCACTGTCACTACAACTGTCATCACTTTCGTCTCCAATCTGTATAACCAGTCGTCCGTTATTTTTTGACACTGTCCTAACAGAATATATTCATTTTCAACCTCAATGACTTTCTCCATACATTTTTTCCACTTTTCCGGAGTTATTTTGTCAACTTCTGTCCGAATTAGGTCTATAACTTTTTTATCAAATTTTGGAAACGTATTGTTTCTTCGTACTGCTCTTTTCAGCTGACTCCATATTAACTCAATGGGATTGAAAATACAATAATAAGGTGGCAACCGCAGTACAGTATGTCCGTGATCTTTTGCTAGTTCATCAATAACATATCTTTTCTTGAAATTTGATTTCTTCACGAGATCTAATAACTGTTCTTTTTTATCCTTCTTATCGTATTGCACTCCGTGTGAATTAAGGAACTTTTGTATGTCTGCTTTCTTCGAAGATTTATTCGGAATTTTTTCTATTTGTTTAGAATGGTATGATGCATTATCTAAAACGATTACACTATTTCTTTCCAAATTTGGAATTAGTATCTCTTTAAACCATTCCTCGAATATTTCTGATGTCATATTTCGATGATAATCTACGTTTGAGTCCTCTAATTTTTTTCCACATAACTTCAGGCAATTATTGACCCAACCATTTTCTGATCCACAATGTAAAATTATTAATCGCGTTCCTTTATTTGACGGCAAATCCACTATGCACTTTTTTGAACCATCCGTCCATCCTTTTCTAGGAGTATCATGAGTGTCGTACCACGTTTCGTCTAAATAGTAAATTGGTCTATTCTCTGCTCTGTATCTTTTGATGTTCTCTAAGTACTCCATTCGCCACTCAACAATTCTCCTACTTTCCATGACGTTTGCTCGCTTATCAATTACTTTAAATTTGAATCCTATTTTCAAAATCCATTTTCTTACAGTTTCTTGACTTACATTAATAAATCCATTTCCTCTCAAGTCGGTATGTATTGACTCTACAGTAGCAATTTCATTTTTTTTATATTTTTCTATAAATCGTGTCCCTTAGTAATTTTACTGTTGTCGTATCTAACTTTTTTCTCGACTCCTTTATCACTTCGAAGTTTTTCTCTTTTTTTGGCCCTGTCTTTATAAGCCTTGCTAGTGTTGATAAAGGCACTTCTGTCAAAAATGACGTTTTCTCTATTGCCCCTTTTTCTCCTTCACTGGCTACTGTGTTTCTATAAACATTCATTACAATTTGTTGTGCTTTTTCACACAGATAATTCTTCTTTCCTTGTTCCTGGAGTAGATCATCGGTGCGATTTAAATTTTCTTCGTCATCATGAATGTTTGTGGAAGGTTTAGAATTTTCCCATGGCCGAAACATTTTTAATAAGTTTAAACACTTCAAACCATACCATTATGTATAAACAAATTTTTGCACAGCACTACACAAGCACAAATTAAATTCACAGCTCTAAAATGATAAATATTATCTTATCACTTATCACACACAAATAGCTATATATTTTCACTAATATCACTGCAATTTCACAATTACACCAGCCGCTATAAAATTTTACTCGCAATTAACGGCAACGAGGATGAAACACGCGGTTTAAAGTCCTCCCTGCGTTTGCGCTATACTTGCTTACATCAGCCACTATGCAGGTGGCTGATAAGCAGAGGGTCCGACCGGTCTTGGCAGGGGAAATCAAAGCGGACCGAGCAAGTGTGCGGCCTTTGACATTTTTTATATCTCATAAAGCGTTGTGGACGACTTTACCACTTATTAAATTCTCAATTATATTCTTTAGCACCAAAAAGACGCAGGATGTTTTGGAAAATTGAAGATATTAACAATTATCTTTTTTTTTTTAATTCAGCTGTTATCCTGGTATATCCTGAATCTAGGATATAAACTCTTAAATATAATTGGAATTTATTTAATTGTTGCCCTTCCCAATAGTCCAATTTGCCTTTAATGAATTGAAAATTAGCCATTAAATGAAGAATTACTGCCAGTTTCTATCCTTAAATCGGTAATATTGTTGTTGGTAAATCTTACTCTTAATAATAATTTAGTCCATTTGACAAAGTGACTGTCGAACTTTTGGGCAGTAATTCGTCATTTAATAGTAAATTTTCGACACATTAAGGACACTTTGGACTATTGGGAAGGGTCACAAACCCATAAATCCCAAATTATAATACAATTTAATTTAAGGGCTTTACCAAAAAAAATTAGTTAATTCCGGACCATTTTTCCTCAATAGTCAGTTACTTCAATACGTGTTGCATTGCAATCCAATGATGATTTTTTGGATAGAACTATGTTTTACATTTTCAAACAGATTAAAGAAACTTGTCTTCTAAACAAAAAACCGCACGGTAGAGCTGATGTGCACATATTTACTCTTCACATAAGCACAAAACTACTTCCATAATGTATTTTCCAAAAATTTTTTGGCAGTCACTGTATATTGCAAACCATTTTTTAAAGTATTTTGTCTAAAAATAAACAACAAAATTAATCATATTAAACTTTCAGAAAAAAATGGCGAATAAAAACTATGGACCCCATACTAGCAAATTAGATCTCATTATTTATTTGGAAATCAAGGAATTTGTTTGTTAAATTCATTTGCTTTATACAAATTTATACTCACCCTGTGTAAAAAAATACACTCTCGTCCCATCGCCTCTTACGTAAAAATTTTCTCCCAAGCATCGACCTGATTTAAACCTTAACTGTGCTAAATCGTAACGTCCATAGTCTCTAAACAAAACTAGACCCCCAGGTCGCAGGTAACTATAAATCTGTTTTACTATGTGCTGCAACCTATAAAATACAGGTAATATAAAAAAAATAATGAAAGATTTGTTGCTTACTTCTCAGGGTTAATTGCCGACAACACAAATATTAATACAATTATGTCTATGCTGTTTTCTTCGAATGGTACATCCCAGTTGTTCTGAGTGGCATCCAAAACGAAAGCTTTACATCTATTTTCGTCATACTCTTTGGTAGTTTTTAGTATATCAATAGCTTTAGTAGAAAAGTCTGATCCATAAACCAATAAATTTTCATTAGTTGAGTATTGTAAGATTGGGAAGATAGTATTGCCTACACCACAGCCAATTTCATAGATAGTCTGCTTGTGATCATTTTTTGCTGCCAGTTCTGGAAATTCTGTAAATAACCAATGCCGATCCTTGAAAAATCTGTTCGTATGAATATCGAGAATGCATCCCAGAATTTATCGGCTTCCTTTTCATATTTTTCTATAACGTCTGTTTCCAATTTAACTTCACTATTCTTGTCTACTTTATTCTGTGCTTCTTTTTCTTGTACTTCATCCCATTCAACATCGTCCCTTAAAAAAAAGTATTGGTGTAATGGCATCAAAATGATGAATTTTACAATGTTGGTAAATAAAACTTGGTAACAACGTACCATGCATTAAAATCGAAAACCTTTGATTTATCAGTCAAGAAACGAGACCCATACTTAGGTTTTTTCCTATGTCTGGTGTGACAAAAACGAATAATTGAATGATTTTCGAATATTAATAAAGATAAGTATTTTCTCGTACCATGCATTATGTTCAAAAACATTGTCTTCCTCAGTTAAAAAACGATTTCCAAATTGTGGTCTTTTATTGGAATAAGGTACTTCACTCATTTTCCTATTATAGGTTAGATTATTAACTCAGTTAGGAATGTTAGGTTAAGGCTCTTTTGTTTTCTTTTTTTTCTCCACTTGAAAGGGAAATTTGCGACCTTTAGGTTTGCTAGATTGCTCTTCGTATCTTGCATTTTTTCCAGTAGAGGGCGACGGGTCGATTTTATAAAATTCGTACATTTTAATAAACTTGTGGATGCTCTTTTTGAAATCTTAATCATATTTGAGATCAAGTATACAGTAAGTTGCTCACAAATGAATCTAAATTGATAGATATGTCAGTGATTGGACCACTTACGTCTAATAACACAATTTTCAGAAAAATATCTAAACGTATTTTAGACAACGATTTAATTATCTGGATCGACTTATGTTTTGTCTGGTGACGTCATTGGAGTTGATCCTAGGGGTATTTTCTGATTTATCATTCATGAAATTGTGTCGTATGCGGTTCTTGATTCCATTTAAGAAATTTTGGTGTTTGTAATATTTTCATACAATTATTGTTTTTATATCAATTTACATAGTCAAAGAAACAGTACAAATCAAAAATAAAGACTGACGTGTCGAGTTTTGTGCGAAATTCACTTGTTTTTCTGTCCTTTTGACATCTGTCAAACAGGAGGGCGTATTCATTGCCAAGGAATTTCGTAATTTATTGAACATTTGCTGTCACGATAGAATTGATTATTAAAGTGCCTTCTCCAAGAAAAACTGAAGTGCTTACTGCTTAGTTCTCAAGAATTTACAAAATTCTCCAGCCAGGATTTTTTAGGTATGTATTAGAAACGTAATGTAACACAAAATGTACGCACGAAAAGTATTTGTAAAAAATAACATTTTTAAGTTAATAACTATGTTTGTTCGCTACCTTCTCGATGGTTTAATGTTTCGAAACTACGTATTCAAAATAAATTAAACAAGAATTTTATATGGTATCAAGTTTTAAATTGTGGTTTGCCATTTTTATTTTCCTCCATATTTCACAAATTTTATCGTCGTGGAAGACGTAATTTGGCTGAATTTTTCGGTCAGTTTGGCTATTTCACGCGGTCAACTGAATTATGTAAAAGCAAAAAAATCATGTGAATAATGGAATTCATTCTGAATACCTATTTGAGTTGATTTTGCTACAAGTTTCCTATTGATTAACTTACTTTTTTTTGCATTACAAAAGCCATTTTTATTCAAGACAATTGACTGCTAATTTGAATATGGTTTTTGTACTAACTTTCATTTGAAGTAAAATAGTAGCTGATTATTACTAATATCTGGAAATGACATAATAAGTAATTAATCACTTGTTTCCTTATCAGTAATCTGAATAGACAGTACATAGTATAATGAATTGTAGCTTGAAATTTAAAAAAAAATGTGTTGAGAATTCCATAAAATACTAACTATATCCCACTGCCTTTCCAAATGATGTACAATACGTAGGTATCTTCATATATACCGATGTAATTTGAAGAATTAATTATTGCTTTAACATAAATGTTACGTAGGTACCTGATAAAGTAATCTTGCGTGCAACAGAAAATATTCTTATCTATGTTTATTACTTTTTTTAAATTAATTTTTAATGAGTCTTACTCATATTTATATAGTAGTCATTTAGACAATGTTTAGTGCAAAGAGGGATATCGTCCTTAACTTAAATTACATAAAATGTTAATGATTTATTATAAAAGCAGAGAAAACCTTGAAACATTTAACTCATCAACAAATCAAATATTGTTTCATAAATGTGTTTACTTCCTATAGTTATTAGAATATTACAGAATTAATGTGATCAAATCATCATTAAATACATATGAAAAACAATGACATTCAAGTAAAATATTAATAATTTTAGTAACAAATTGCATTTGGTAAAGTATACACTTTCTTAATGCTAAGGTAAGTTAACCTTTAAGTTTTGGTAACTTAACCTTTGACATCACTACAGCTTCAGTGGGCTCCTTGTCATTAGTAGTCATTAGTCGTTAGATACATGTGACTTGTTTACTGGTAATTCCCATTTTGCTAGAGGTGCTTGCATCTACCTGCCTTATAGGTCTGATTAAAAGTTTTATACACCAAAAAGATCTTTTTCAGAAAACTTAATGTTTCAGATATGTACATTATCAGCTGCAGAGAAGCAGGGGTATCTTGAATAAGTGTTGAGTGATCTAGTTCAAAGATTACCATCGACATGTAACAGTGTGATCAAGACTGATTTTTTTTAGTCAGTAAACCAGCCTTACTGGCTATGTAGCCACACTTTCCATGCCATGTTGAGTTTCATTTCGGAATAGTTTCTAGTGTTTTCTATAAAATATTCGGCTTTCTCAGGCAAGTAATGTTTAATTTACTTGATGTATTATAGGGTTCATCGAGATTCTACTGGCGATATAGTCTTAACTCACACTCTACTAGTGAAAATAAAACCCTTTATGGATAATGGACCATATAATTAATTTTTTAACAGTCACATTTCATAAAATAAACCATATACCGTAAAACCTTAGTTTGATTATTTTAAACCAATCCAGTACAAACAGGTAATTCTTATATACTTTTCGGTTTAGCTCATATTTAAATCTTCTAAGGAGGTATAAACAGTCTTTATTATAATTTTAGAATTAATAATTGATTCATGCAATTTATGGCATCCGTTTATGTTGTCTATGTATTTTTTATTCAATTTTGACATATTTCGTTTGCATTTTCCTGCAATTAAAATATCCTTCCTGCAAATAAAAAATGTATCCTTGAAGGTGGGAGTTAAACTTTATAGAGGGAAGGGAAATTGGTATTTTGAGTGATCGGCGCTGAGCTTGAAGCAATAGTTTTTGATACAAACTCTGATAATAGAGATTATTATTATTGGATAATGCAATTTTTTTATTAGCACCAAATCGCTTTCATAAAACTGTGCTCATTCACAATAACGAATAAGATCGAGATTCTGCAAGGCAAAGAAACCATAAATTTGTAAGGGAGAAAACGATATCTGATTAAAAAACCTTCTCACCTCACTACTTCCATGTCAATTTAATTTTTAATTTTGATTTCATATTTATTCAGACTAATGGTGGGTTCATGCAGAAATTTTTAGTAATAAGAATAAGAATAGTAATAAGAATAAAAGTTAAACCTTCGTTTTATAATGACCCAGTTCATGCAGTAAATATAATTTTTAGTAATAATTTTAAAAATAAGGATTTACTGCATGAACTGGGTCATTATAAAACGAAGGTTTAACTTTTATTCTTATTACTATTCTTATTCTTATTACTAAAAATATCTGCATGAACCCACCTTAAATCACAAAACTATGAGTTGTATTTTTTAGTGTTAAATTTGGATATCAGCTTTATGAACTTTATGACCTTTTCAGTCTTTACTTCACGACGTGGATGTGGAAGTAACTAACGAAATTAGTAAATAGTCTTTCAAATTATGCCACTTCTTTTCCTATTTTCGAAGATATGTTTATGTCGTGCTCGCCCCTTGGTATTTCTATATTTTGTAGTCATATGTTTTCATACAGACTTTTATTATTTACAATGACATTATGTTTTCTTTATTGACTACATATAAAATTTGCGAAAACAAAGTCTGTCTGTCGGTCTGGCAACTCAAGCCACAACTGCCACAGAGGGAATACATGAAATTGAAACCAGTAAAAACTGTTAATATCGAATTTATTGTATTGTTTTGGGAGAGAAGATTTTTTTAAATGAGCAGATAACATGAATAATAGTACTCTTATGTTTCATAATTAGTGATCCTTCTGTAGATTCTGTAGATTAAATAAAGTAGGTACATGATACATACATATGTACATATGTAATATGTGTGTGTATGTATATTGATTTAGCATTGGTTATATTTATATTTCTATTTGTACATTTAACTTTGGGCATTATAGAAAAAAAATGTACATTTAAAGACATTTAAATCTTAGGCAAACACGGTATCCGTTTATGTTTATGTATTTTTTACAATTGAATGTTTGTAATCGCATATCAGAATATTTTTATATTCATAAAAAGCCACATATAAATATTATTGTTTGTTGCAGTTTTTATCTCAACCAAAGACTTATATTTTTTTCAATTTGACGAATTTCCTGTGCATTTTCCGTCACTTAAAATGTCTAATGTATCCTTGAAGGTGGGAGTTGAACTCTATAAAGAGGGAAGGGAAATGTATTTATTTTGAGAGTGATTGGCGCCTAGCTTGAAACAAAAGTTTTTGATATAAACTTTGATAAAGATAATAGAGATAATCTATTAAATATCTAAATAACAAGTTTTTAGATATATTAGAGAAAAAAAAGAAGCGAAATTCGCTTTAGTGAGAAAGACCCATTTTATGTTTTGGTCATATGTAAAATTTCTTCTTTCGCAATTCGCCCTTATGGGGACTAGGTTTGTAGTTGGTTCATTCGGATAATAAATGGCGCTATATTCACAAATTTACATGTATCTTACTCGATGCTCGAAAATAATTTAAATTAAAAATACAAGAAGAAAAATCTTTAATTTTGGCAGGTGATCCACACCCGAATTGGTCTAAAATGTTTATTAGTTATTATTACTTTATAAACAGGTTATCATAATGATGTGGGGTCAGTATCCATCATCCTGTGCATGTCGACGAAACGGAGCAGAAATAAGTCAAGGGTAAAATTAATCCTACATAGTGGGGTTTTACGAATCATCTATTTTGATAGAACCATATTAACGATATTATTTCACTGACTGACGCCATTCACGTACATCAACCGGAAATTCTTATCAAGGTCCAGATTGTGGGTACTATGTTCTCTGTGCAATAGATAGCTGGGAGAACTACACAGCGATGATGAGTTCCTGGAATGTTAAAATATTTAGTTCGTACAGGTCCGTACCTGTAATATGGATCACTTCGTTATTTAAACTAATTTAAAGTTAGGAAGAAGGTTATTATGATATTAGTTCTCTGTCTGTTTCCGTTCCATCGTTTCGATAGACGCACGACTACATACCGAGTATGTCGATAATCTTGTGAAAAAGTGCCCTTGCCTTTGAAAAAGTTAGATCTGCACTATCAACGTATTTAAATACAGTTCACTTCATGCATCTAAAAACTGTTTTTATCAAAAATATAAAAATCATAAATGGAGACAGACCCACAATTCGAGGTTTGGCCACTTTACGTGTATGTCAGTTCTGTATTTTTTGTATCTATTTTTATGTGCAAAAAATGGGTAGGAGAATTAAGGGTAAGACAGGGTGGAGGCAGGCAAAAAGGTACACGGTGTTTTTCTCCAGCAAGAGGCGCTATATGTTAGAATTTATCAGAATTTGGATGAATAAATAAATTTCGACACACGAATAAGCCAATAGTAACTGTGCCAACACCCAACACACTGTCCAATAGTAACTGTGTCTCACATTATTTAAAAGTTGATCTTAGATTCTGACGTTGGTTGTTAAATTTCCTTCCTAAAGTTTGTTCTTTCCTTCTAGATCTACAATTTCGTTACTTTAACCTCAATCCCGTGTGGTGTTGTGTGATTCACCGAAGGGAGATACATTTTTCTTGCAATTGTACACTATAAAAGTTTTAGGTTTTGTTAGAATATGTGAAAACATTTTGTTATAATTGGAATAAGTGCTAGAGTAGCCAATTTAGGGCTGAATGTCGTTCAGAATGCAAAAATGTGTGTATATCAATTTAAGACATTTATTGCCTATTTTTATAGATCTAACTTTCGGCCTATAAAAAAGAAACAGCGTCGACCACACGAGCTCACGGGAACCCCAATTGTTTTTGCAATATTCTTTTGCCAACTTAAGTGCTGGCGAAATAGTTTGGGGGTTGAGTGAGCTCATACGGTAGATGCTGTTTCTGTTAGTAGCCTGCGAGTTCAAAGCTCTACATAATAATAGTTCATTATATATTTTGGGCGAAAATTAATGAATTGATCAGATCTTTGAAGGAACTTCTCAGGCCATTTTCACTTATTAGGCTTAAATTAAGGATTTTAATGTAAAGGACCGAAATTATGGAAGATAATTTTAAAATGACCGAGCACGTCATATAGATTGATCTTAATGGCGAAGACAGTTTATGAACAAAATTTGAAATAAAAAAAATCATACAGTATATACTCTTTTTTCGCGTTTTTCTTAAAACTAAAGCAATTTTAATAAGAAGAGAATATAATCCATGAATACAATTGAAATGTTGAACACGAACCACTTGCTTTTGCGTGGTGCTAAGTGGTACTAAATGAAGGTGGAAGTGTTATGTTTTGGGGTGGAATTTTGTTTGGAAGAATAACTCTTTAGTTCATGTCCTTGATACGATACAACTGTAAATAGACTCATCATTCGGTATATTGTTAAATCATAATGAGAGCTGAGGTAGGTCCCATTTTTTTCCTTATGGACGACAGTGCTCGCCCACATAGAATCCAAGCTGTCTAAAAGGTCATTAGAGAGGGTAAAAATAAAAAAATGGAGTGGGCAGCTCATCCAAATCAATTCGCCACCGTTTAAATCCTCCCATGAAGGCTGAGGAACTCATACAGGCTACAGTTGAGGAATCCACAAGCATTCCACAAGACTACATAAATGATCTTATACAAAGCATACACATTGAAATAAAATAAAGTGTTGTTTTTCATAAATATTTTTTTTTTCAGTGACTAATGAAACTGTTCTGCATTTTGAATTTTTTTGTCGCTCCCTGATATTTTTTTGTTTTTTTTTTTTTGTCTAGTTTAATGTGCTGAATTCCAATATGAGTACGGTTTTTACCTATCTTATATTTATTATATATTTTACCCATAACATTTTAGATAAGGAAAGACGAATATAAAACATGAGAAACCCAAACCATAAGCAATCTAGTGCATTTTCGAGAATTAAAAAAAAAAACAAAATAACTTCGTTCGTATCGAAAAAAGTATAACACAATCAATAAATTTTTTGTTTTTTTTTTCGCTTGTATTCGCCGGGATCGGTTTCGAGGGCCCAAACATGTTAGCGGTCTAAACATGTTGGGGTTTCGAAGACAACAGTAGTCCGCTAACATGTTTGGGGTCCATTTTCCACTATAACGCTTCTCCATTTGAACAATTTGCTGGGGATCTTTCGCCGTGTTCGTCTGCACCTAAATTGTCAGGGAAGAATTCCAAATGGGAGTGAAGGAAATGCAGCTAAAGTGATATGTTGCAACCTAACATCTTGTAAGATTGGATAAGTTCTTCAAGTAGATCTTTGTAATTCTCCGATTTCTTTTAGTTACCTAGAAAGGTGCTACATACATTTTTGAATGCACTCCCTATTTTCTTTTTCGAAAGTTTCAAAATTTTCGTTTTTAAAAAGTTCTCGTATTTGTGGCCAACGAACTTTCCTTCTTTAAGCTTTACCTCACTTATACGCGAATTTCCGTCTCAAATAAAAGCATTTTCTTCTGTATTTAAAGCTTCAACAACATTTTTTTATGAGCCCTAGTTTTATGTACAGAGGAGGTAAATAACTACTTTTTTTGCTGCTCTACTAAGGGTTCATTAAGGACGTTTTTCAGACTGAGTACAACGTTCTCTAGATTTTGCTACATGATACGACAATTTACAGGTCAGTGTACAGGGTTACATAGATTGAAATTATCGAAATAACACATTGGTTTGACGGTTAAGATTTTCATGCAGAACAGTGTAATTAGCGTTGTTTAATAACAAACACATTTTGTTATTTTTGAAACAAAATATGGGGTTGTGCAAGATTTCTGAAACTGAGTGTATTTTATTTAATAAAACTTAAGAAAAAAACAGTTGTCCTTAAAAATAAAGCACTTTTAAAAATATGAAAATGCTTCATGAACACAAGTGATATGAAACACTCATTTGCTGTAAAAAATCCCCAAAACTACTCTTTCAAATGACATATTGGCGGAGTTGCATAGTTGATAGAACGGATTTGTTTTGGTTAAAATTGCTACGGAGAATTATAGCGAGGAAAATTTCTGAAAAAAAAAATATATAAAAAGGAACACTAGGGTGCTTCAAAAAAAAAATTTTTATTTTTTTTTCCAACTCTACCCTCTCAAACGTTTCTATTGGATGTAAAAAAATCCTCCCCAAACATGAGCCCTATTGGTCAACTCTAAAGGGTCGCTATTTTTATTTTAGTTTCTCATTTAATTAACATGGGAAAAATTCTGTTTTTATTAAAATTGAATTTACTCATAATTGACGCAATTTTTAACAAAAAAACATTTTATATTCTTAAAGTTGAGTCTTTAAACTTTACAAAACTCTAAGACCAATTAATTATCTTTACTAGAAGCGTAGTTTTAGCCATTTAAAAATTACTAAATTTTTAAATTTGGAGAAATAGCTTGTAATAATTTTTAAATAAAATTATTGTAAAATTTTTTTCTTGCATAATATCTCAAAATTTTTACTCAAACTATTATTTATTATTTAATAAATTTTCTTCGTAATCATTTTATTGATAACAATGGAAAGCACTGAGAGATATAAAAAATACACAACGAGTTTCTGAAGAAAGAGATCACAGACACTGTCAATTTAACAATTGTACCATATCTGTTATAATGAGTGCTGCCACCTACACTATGTACTGACAACCATTGTTAAAATATGTTATCCATAAATATACAATACTGACTAATAGTTTGAGTAAAAATTTTGAGATATTATGCAAGAAAAAAATTATTACAAGCTATTTCTCCAAATTTAAAAATTTTGTAATTTTTAAATGGCTGAAACTACGCTTCTAGTAAAGATAATTATAATTGGTCTTAGAGTTTTGTAAAGTTTAAAGACTCAACTTTAAGAATATAAAATGGTTTTTTGTTAAAAATTGCGTCAATTATGAGTAAATTCAATTTTAATAAAAACAGAATTTTTTAATGTTAATTAAATGAGAAACTAAAATAAAAATAGCGACCCTTTAGAGTTGACCAATAGGGCTCATGTTTGGGGGAGGATTTTTTTTACATCCAATAGAAACGTTTGAGAGGGTGAGTTGAAAAAAAAAAATTAAAATTTTTTTGAAGCACCCTAAGGAACACTGTATCCACTCGATTCACATGGTGATTTGAATTTTTCCCGTCGCGGAAAAATAGCCTGTATGCCTTTATTCCGGTATACCGATCCGAGCCTCAAGGAGGTCCGTCTCTTTATAATCAACTTCTTTTTGTCGCCGCCGGAACGTCATTAAACGTCCTCCTGGAACATATTAAAATGGCGAGTGGAAGAATGAGAAAATAGTTTTTCCGAGATCGGAAGAGGCGATGTCTGGCCATGTGCGGCGAAACGCATGCGGGACGGGTCCGCGGAAAATCAATATGGCAACTGCAATAAAGCAATAAGATAAATCCGAGTGCAGTCTAGCCGTTCTCGTGGAAATCCAATCCAAAACAGTGTGCAGTCAATGGAGATAGTAGGAACCGGTATTTCCGTTAACAGGTACGATGTGTTACTGCTCCAAGGGCGTACCTATTCCAAATACCTGTTCTGGGCACGTGAGACTCCGCGAGACACACTGAACCAAAATTTAGTATAAATATGTATACCTATAATTTATCATTATTCGTAGCTGATAGGCTTATATACTTATGTATACTTTTTTTACTTTTATTACAATAAAAACTATAATGGAATGTTTTATTTAATTTTAAATTTCGCGCTTGATATTCGTTGTTAGGAAGTTGCAGCTTGAAATTATCTGAACCTTATATTGGTTTACTTTGTGGTTCCTGTCTTTTTTGAGCTTCAAACTAAACTTGCATTGAAAAACTGTTATTTTTAGAAACAGCAAGTTGTAGTTGTCAGACTTCCGTTTGTGAAATTCCAAAACAGTTAAACAGCTACTGCCAAGAGTTAATAGCATCTTTAATACGCTATTTTGAAAAAGAACGAGACAATTCATTGCTACCCTTAACAGCTCTTAGAAAGCTAATTTAAATATAAAATTAAAATATTATTTCACATAAAGCAAAAAAAAAACCTAGAAGCTCTTACCAAAAGGGATACAAATACTGTAGCATTGCATACAAATGATATTCGTAACATTTATAATGATTAATATTTATATACAAAAAACTACACTGCACTATTTGTAACCGAATGGTGTTTGTGAGAAAATCCTTTTTTTTTTATATACTTTTTAAAAGTCTCAAAACTTTTACTAATTTTGCCTGTCCTTTTTTTGTACTTACTTATTTATGCACCAACCAATGTCTTTTAATGTATATAAAAAAATTATTTACATATATTTACTTAATTTCAACTTTTTAATGTTGAAAACATTGTTTATTCAACAATAAACAACTCAAAGAATCCATCTAAGATGCAAGTCAAAATTATTTCTAAATACTGGATAATTTTATAACAATCTGGCATCAGTTGATCATTACATCGCTTAAACACGTGTTTAATGATGTAAAACGGTTTTTATTTTGTAAACGGTTTGTAAGTATATGTGTATGAATTGGTGAACATCAGGATATAATCGGTGCTATTCTGTCTTGAATTAAATAATTAATTTTCACCATGAACATGTTTGTTAGTAATAGCTCTTTACTTCATAATAATTAATATTTCATTGTAATTAAAGATAAGTCAAAGATAATTCACAAGTTCAAAAAAAATCATATATATTTCCAGTACTTTTACATGAATTTAAGGAATTATTATAATACGAGTACATTATAAGTAAAAATGTTTTACAACAAAGTCCTTGAAATGACCAGTTGCGTCGCCAGTTATTGTTCACATAACATTTATGGATGAATTTTTTGTATTGTAAAATTTTATTACATTGAATAATAAACGAAATTTCCGCCAGTTTTCAGTTTTTGTTTAATACATTTTAGAACTGATAAAATAAGTTTAGTTAATAATAATAAATTATAGTCAACTAGCGACCCGCCCCGGCTTCGCCCGGTTTACGATATCACATTAGAAACCTCTAAAATTATCAGTGTTTCTCTACTATATTATGCATGTATGTTACATATAAACCTTCCTCTTGAATCACTCTATCTATTAAAAAAAACCGCATCAAAATTCGTTGCATAGTTTTAAAGATCTAAGCATACATAAGGACAGACAGCGGGAAGCGACTTTGTTTTATACTATGTTATGATTATGATATAATCAAAAATATTAAATTGTTCCGTAATAAGCTGTTCCAAGTCCATACCTGTTACCGAATAACGAGTAACATAACATGATGGTCTCATCGTCAATGAAATCTTCGCCTGATTTCGCCCTTTTTCGTTTTTTTTTTATTGCGCTTTTTTCGTTTTGCGACTTTTAAGTTTCACGAAGTTTTAATTTCGTGGTTAGTTGACGTGGCCCGTTAATTCTGTTTTATTTTATTCCGATTCGATATTGCAAATGCAACTGCGCATCTTGCAGGGTGCATTGCCCTTCGGGTTGAGCGGCTGATGTCCGTTGGCCTAGAATATACACGGCGTGCGTAATACAGAAGGAGAAGGAAAATTCGGCGCCTCAAAATTGTTTTTAAAATACCGTGTCAAATCTCTTTGTTTATTGTTAACTGTGAATGGTTTTTGAACAATAATCTCAGCTTTTTAAAAATGTTATAACACATTTTTAAAGCCTTAAAAAAATGGACTTTCGTGTCTACTCCCATAATTTTCGAGATTTTTGGACTTTTTCTCTTCAATTTTCCAACTTTCTGAGAAATTGACTATCTAATAATACTGATTCTAAAATAAACTGCTCGTCAAAATTAGCGTAACACTTTTTAGATTAGCATGGAGCTATTCGAGTTAGAGGTTTGCGGTTTTTAACTTTCGGTAGCCTATAGGGTTGGTTTTAATGCCCCTAAGTCGCTACACTGTAACTTAAACGGTTCACTGTCCAACACACCAAAAAGCAACCACATGTCGAAATTTGAATTCGCAAGAGTTTGCTGGCAATTTCAGAGACTTACCTACAGGATCGACTGAGAAGGACGCTGTCGGGCAAAAATTCTGTCCCATCTCGTTCAACTTCCAACCCATTTCCAGACCCCTAAGCCACCCTCTAAGCACGCTTTTGCGTGGTTTGACCTCTGTTGGGCGAATCCATTGATCCTAATGTTGCCTAATAAATTGGCGTGGGGCGCCACAACTCACTTTCACCCCTTGTCAACTTAAGCACCCCTCTAGGCCACACCTACACCGACCGCCCACTCGCCCGCTCTGGTTCCGTCCCTCTAGAAGGCTGCGTGGGATGTAGTCTTGTCTCGAATTCATGTCATGGCATTTACTTGAAGGCTCTCGAAGCTAGTGAAATACACTGACGATTGAGCGCAAAAAATGATATTCCAACTCCAACCTACCGCCCGAAAATTTGCCGCCCTTGGGGGTTGTAAACAGATCTTGATGTGTGGGGTGACTCAGAAAGTCACCCAACAATCAGTTTATTGTAACACATGCTATACAGGGTTTGTCCGGAAAGTAATGTCAGTGAGCTTTGAAAAATGGTTTTTATTGGTTCTATGTGTACAAATCTTTAAAAACTTTCAAAATACATTCTTCCTGCGTCCACACATCGGTTCCAGCGGGTCTTCCACGCATCAAAAGCCGCACGGTAGTCGTTTTCCTGAATCGCCTTTAAAGCGTCGGTGCAAGCCTTCTGAATGTTTTTCACCGACCCAAAATGCTGTCCTTTCATTGGGGTTTTGAGGCGCGGAAACAGCAAAAAGTCTTTGGGGGCCACATCGGGGCTGTAGGGAGGCTGGGGAACAACGGTGATGCCTGCCTTGACGAGGTAATCGGCCACGAGGAACCAGGTGTGCGAAGGCGCTTTGTCGTGGTGAAGCTTCCAGGATTTTGAGATGTCTGGGCGGACGCGATTCACCCTACGTTTCAGCCGCTTTAGCACCTCGACGTAAATCTTTCCGATTACGGTTGTCCCCTGCGGAACTAACTCATGATGGACCAATCCCCGGCAATCAAAAAAGACAATCAGCATTGCCTTGATCTTTGACCTGGACATCCTGACCTTCTTGGGGCGAGGGGAGTTCGACGTGTGCCATTCCGCACTTTTCCTCTTCGTCTCCGGATCGTATTCAAAGACCCAACTTTCGTCCCCGGTAATGACGTCATCAAGGAAAGCGGGGTTGTCTTCGCAGGTGTCCAAAAGTCCTTGGCAGGTTTCGACGCGCCTCGCTTTTTGATCGTCCGTTAGCACTTTTGGCACGAGCTTCGCGCACACCTTCCTCATTCCTAAAGACTCGGACACAATTTCGTGATCAATTTTTTTTGTAATGTCTAATGTTTCGGAAATTAAACGGACACTTAGACGACGGTCGGTGTTCAACAAGTCACGCACACGTTTCACATTGTCGTCGGAACTGGAGGTTGATGGTCGTCCAGCGCGGTTCTCGTCGTTGACATCTTCCCCGACCTTCTGCGAAGGCCTTGTGCCACCGGAAAGTTTGCCTGTCCGAAAGTCAATCGACGCCGAAAGCCTTCTTCAACATTGGAATGGTTTCCGCAGCACTCTTCTCCAGTTTCACACAAAACTTGATCGCCATCCGTTGCTCAAGCGAACGTTGCATTTTTTCTTGCACCGGGTCACTGTAACGACTCTCAAAGAACGAGTGATGCGACCGCTACAACGACCGGTAGCCAACTGACGCTTGTTGGATCTCGTTGCCAGATCCCCCCACCACAATTCCAGCACATAAAGCGCGGGCTGGCGCGTACAGTCTCGGGAAAAAAATTCACTGGCATTACTTTCCTGACAAACCCTGTATATTTCTTTAGAAATAAATATATTGCTACTGAAACTGTAAAGGAGCTATTTCTACCGAAATGATTTTTGTTCAAAATCGGACTCAATATCTGATTTGGTTGAAAATGACATGTATGAAACACTTTATATACAGTTTGTGTAAAGGCAACATCGGCCAGTTTTGAAAAAGGACAAACAAAGTGAGACGACAGATACCGCATACGCATCGAAGGTAGTGGGAAAATAAGACCGGTCCACTCACCACCTGCCGCTAGGCAGAGAGAGCAGTGTAGTTGAAGTAAACAGTATTCTTGTTAAACATTTTATTAAAATGGTTTATTCGCGCGAAGAAATATATCAGAATGTCGTATAGCATGGCATAAAAACGGCAATTCTGAACGTAAATTACAAGATTCATTTGCTAACATGTGTTCCCAAATAGGCCAACACTTTCTAAAAACACTAGGTATCCAAAATATTACGCATAATCTTATTAGTACAGCGAGGTCAGCGAGACATTTTGGCTCGGCGGGCGATTAGCTGTGCTGTGTGGAATAAGGGTTCGGGTTCGGATGCCTTCGGTCACAGGTGAAAGAGTACTTGGCCGCTACTCTGGTTTCGGTGTCGAACGTGTGCCTGCATTTTGTTTTACAATAAATGATTTTAAAACTATTGTGCTTACCAATGGATGGTCACGTGTGCATTACAACAAAATTTTAAACTAAAATAATATTATCCCCTCTTCGAATACACTCACGTGTTGACTCCTACTGATTAGTAGTGGTGAAGGGCCGGTGTTATTTTCCCACTACCTTCGATGCGTAATGATGGTTGCGTCTTACATGTCGTTTCACATCTAGGTATTTGTCCTTTTTCACAACCGGCCGATGTTGGCTTAACACACACTGTATATCAAAAGTACACCTAGTTCTTAAAAAGTGGGTTGCTGACCATCAGCAGTTAAAGGTTGTTCATTAATTACGGGACAGCCGATATACAGGGTGAGCCTCTCAAATGGTACCCGCACTTATCTTGTAAACTGAAAGAAAATGATTATTATACAGGGTGTCCCCAAAAAAATGGATAATCCTTGGGGGTTTTATAGGAAATTTAACGTTGAACAAAAAAAGTTCCTATAAACATGTATCCGCAAATGAAGTCTTACTAATGAAAAACATCAAAAAACCATAAAAAACGTGTTTTTTTACATTCGTTCAAGAATTAGTACTAAATGGCTCATTGTATCAAAAAATGTCTTGAAGCCAACCTTTTAGTACATCAAAGGAGTAGAATTCCGCCAACCGCTTGTTTCCTTAATTCATTGCCGATATATGATTTTTTGAAAAAAATAAATTTTTGTAATATCCATGTTTTCTCACTCAAAACCTGGTTTTTGCCATAAATACCTAAGTTTACTCTTTTCAAGTCGAACTGTTTTAACCGTTTGACCTCATTTTCAAAATCAGCGGTGAATGTCTTCTAAGACTGTGAAAATCAGGCTCATCCAAGTAGTGGCGTCTGTGAGTCGGAAAATCCTGAAAAAACGATCTCGATTTACCCGGATCGAGAGTACCTCCCGTCCCCGTTTTCGAGGATGCTGAACACGATGCCGGTGTCAGAATGTCTCTTTGGGATTGCGCAACCCCTTAAAACGGCCAAAAACCACCCCTACATCATTTCCTTGTAAAAAACGTATTTTCCCCCTTTTTGAGGATGCTGAGCACGGTGGTGGTGTTGAAGATGACTTCCAACCCTCACCAATTCCTTCGCCGGTTAAAACTCACCCCCCGGTAGGGGGTAATTTTTTATTTTTCTCTTGTCAGCGACAAAAACGTCTGTCCCCCCCATTTTCGAGGATGTTGAGCCCGGTGGTGGAGTTGAAGATTATTTCCGACCCCCACCAACTCCTCCACCGGTCAAAACTCACCCCCGAAAGGAGCATTTTTTTTATATCAGCGGCAAAACGTCTGTCTGTCAAGTAACAAGTATTATTTATTTAATAGTCGTATTTTTTTTTGTATTTCAATTAACAAATGGAAATATTTCACTTTTTTTCAACTGATATATCTACTTAAATTGTCTGAACTAAATTTCCCTCCCATGCGTTTCTTTACCATCAAAATATTATATATCAACAAAAAATCAATAATGTAGTAAAAAAATTATTAAAATTTAAGCAATCTTCAAAAAGTGGGTTATCATGACTTTCGTTGCTGACTCTATATAATGCGTGGCAAAAGTAACAAATTAGTAATTTATTTTCAGTTCAAATTATTTTTCATTTTATGAGAAAGACTGAAACAAGTCATATATCTCAAAAACTGACAGTAAAACTTATTTTATTATATCTTTGTATTTAGAAAAAAATGAAGACTCCTTTTTGGAAAAAGATAACAAGGTTTTCCATAAAAAAAATTGGGTGCATTAACACTGTACAGTACCTACTATATATTTAAAAAATATGTTTATAAAAAAAAACAATATGTAGCTTTATTTTTTCTGCAAATGTTATCGGAGATCATCGGAATCAATTCTCAATAAATCACCCGGTACATAAAAGCCCATGGCTACGGTAAACCCAGAATAGCTTTGCCCGCGAATTACGCATTACGAACATAGTACAAGGTAGTACGACCATACCCGAGAGATATTAGAGATACCCACAAACAAACAATAACAGGCCGTACGTCTTAAAGAGTTCACGGCGGCAGCTACAAAAGAAACGACCACAATTTCAGGATTTAACTACTGCGGCCAAGGGCAATGCTACGTTAGTGCACTGCAGGTTGCTTCAGAAGAACAAACAATCTTAACCCCTATAGTACTCGCTACGAAAAAGGCAGATTTATGGACCCTTATTAGTTTGCCCTCGTACCCTTATAGTAGGTCGTAACCCAATCTATCTGGGGGAACTCATTATTGAATTTTATAAAATTAAATGACAATTATGAAATAAATACCAGTATTTAAAATAATAAATTTAAAGTAATTACATATTATGGTTCTACGTTTTACGAAGAACAAGAAAAAAAGCGAGAAACGGGATGTAAGGAAAGTAATCATAAATAACGACAAGTTAATGCCTAATTGCGTAACAAAGGGGCAAACGAGAGGGACTTTTTGTGACCGATACGGATATCAATTAACTCGTCTCGCGAGCCCCGTATCAGGGGTGCACCGGGGCCATTGTTGCGAGCGTGCGACTAACAATGTACCACCGTGCGACTAGTCGAGCAGGAGGTTTCGATAACAGACCACTAATTTTGAATTTATTACCAAGCGCCCATGTACCCTCCGGTTTTTATACAGTGCGCGGCAAAATCGGGGAATAAATTTCCTGATTCGACGATATTCATTTTTAAGAAACTCCTAAAATGAATCGTTTTTTGTTTTTGTATCAAAAACTCTTTGACGTCACTTCGCACGCCACTCTCTCTAGGGGGTAGCTACCCGCATAAAAAATTTAAATAGAAATATTGAGTTTGCCTGATCTCATTCGAAAAGGATTTTAATAATTTATTCATAAGTATGATTTTTATGTTTTTATTGTTGTCACTCAATGAATAAATAAAACTTCTTTTTTAATAACCTATAATTATTTTATTAATAAACAAAAGAATAAAGATAAATGTAATTCGTAAAATTATTCAAAGTGATGACCCTGAATTTTCGTAGACGACTGAAAAAAATTATTTACCGAATTTCTTATAATGTCACCAGTTGATTCAGGCCCTCGGATAACTTTAGTATATTAGCTTTTGAAATATCACGATTACTTACAGTTTCTCTAAATTAAATTACCTTTAAATTTACTGCAAATTGTAAGATACATAATATCTCGATTTGGATATTTTTCGTTAAATTAATCACATACTTGTTTGTGAGTCCTAGAGCTCTATTTCCATATCCAAATCATAAATAAAATCTCAAATCTTTATTTCTCATAATAGGAGACATTGTGAAAACGATATAAATATGTATATAATACCAATAATAAGGAAAGTTTTATTAAAACAAAACTGTCAGGCAGATGTCGGACACTTTCATACCAGATCAATGCAAAGATTTTTACATTTAGTACTTTATACCCTAGCAGTCTGTTATCAGTTAGAAATATGTACGAATATGTATGTAAAATCAAGATTGGACTTGGCGCATTCGCCAAAATTTTAATAAGGTCATACTTTTGTTTTAATAATACGTATAGATTATAAGAATTGTCAGTTATCATCGACTTCTTGTAGAAGCTTTGACTGTAGAAAATTGAAATCGATTGGTAAAAAGTCGATTTCTGGTTTTCGATTCGTTTAATTCGTTTATTTGTAATCGTATTTTTTTTCATTAGTAATATGATAATTACTGATTAACTATTAACTATTAATGTATATAGTCAAGCAGAGGCGTTATTTAGGATACATACAGAATAGTACAGTATGGAAATAAGATTTCTGCAAAAAAAGTTTTGCAAAAGAACTAAAAATTTTACAGCTCGGTTCAGGTTTATAGGACAAATTGCTATAAAATGAAATGTTGTTCATTTAATTTAATTTTAAGTTAATACATTAGTTAAACTAATTTCCGTTTGTTTTAAAAAATTTATTAACTAAAATATACTTATATATTATACGTATAGATATACAGGGGTGTCTCTAAAAGGTCCATTCAAAATCCCACCACATATTCCTCGGCTCAAATTAAGTATATTTAAGGCAACTTACCTATATACCATGTTGCTCCGCTTGGCCGCTATGAGGCGCCAAAGTTCAACTTCTGAGATGGTTTTTTGCTAATAACTTCCCAAGACCATTGGGGCGATTTAGCTGAAATTTTGTACAATAACATAGTTTTTAGTTACGAAAGCAATGATCCTCAAATCACCACCGAAATTAATCCATTGGCGTATTTATTTAAGATTCCGTGTTTTAGACCCTCCCAAGTTTCTACGCTATTTCTTCTACGCTAGTATTCTTCTATTAAATTAAAGACTTGTTCAAAATTTCATGGGGACAGATTAATTAAAGATTTATTTTTACAGCAATAATTGTTCAAAACGTTCACCATTCACACGCATACAAACATCTACACGACGTAGGAAATTGAAAACTGCAACCTGAATGCGCTGCCAGAGTTCTTCTTCATGATTTACAGGTGTTTTGTAAACAATTGTCTTCAGATGTCCCCAAAAAAGTAATCCAACGGATTCAAGTCTGGAGACCGTGGGGCAAGCTACTGGAGCATCATTTCTCTACCTATCCATTTGTTTGGATACTGCTGATTGAGGTAGTTTCGGACTCCCAATTTGAAAATGTGGACGGGCCCCATCGTGCACAAACCACATATCCCCCAGCAGTTGTAAAGGCAGATTCTCCAGCAGATCGGGAACCGTATTTTGAAGGAATTGCAAATAAATGTCACCTGTTAATAGTTGTGGAAGAATAACAGGACCAACCTTGGACTACCAACAAAAGGACTAGGTACCTTTGATAGCATGTGGGATTTTCATCTGCATAAACGTGTTTATCATGGAAGTTAGTGATACCCTCCTTGTAAACACGCTTCGTCGGTGAACAAAATCATGTTGGCAAAGTTTCATTCAACCGCCGTTGCGTATTCACTGCCCGACAAAAAATCAGACGCGATCCGGGATCCTGAATTAAAAGATCTTGAACTAGCGTCTTATGACTATGGGTGAAGTAACTGTTCCTTGAGCGTCCTGTGAACAACATCTTTGACATTTCCATTTCCGCACCTATTCGTCTTGTGCTCAGTTCTGGATCTGCTTCAACGCAAGCCAAAATTTCTTCCTCAACGTCAGCAGTCCTTACAAAACGGTTCCTTCCATAATCAGCAGTTCTTAGCAGCAAATCGACCAGTCTCACGAAGACGTCTTACGACTGCCGTAAATGTGTGGTTTAGCAAACGACGATTTGGAAACCGTTCCCCATACACCCTGACACTTAAACGCGCATTGCCTTCACAAAACCCATAAACCAATATCATATCGGTATACTCTTCATTACTGCATTGTGCAGCCATGATTAATTAAAGAAAAATACAGCAGAAAAAATTTGACATTTAGCAAAAAAAAAAATAATTGAAAACTGACAATTCATTTTCAACGCTATCTTAACTAGATCAATTCATTGATTTTGCGTAATTTTTTGAAATGCGAATTTCTCCTAAACCATGAGAGTTATCGACTTCTATCAAGAGTACCTTTTTTGTAGCAGTTAGTCAATTAATCGAAATCTCATGTCAACAAGTCTTTAATTTCATTGTCGTAGAAACTTGGGAGGGTCTAAAAACACGAATCTTAAATAAATACGCCAATGGATTAATTTCGGTGGTGATTTGAGGATCATTGCTTTCGTAACTAAAAACTATGTTATTTTACAAAATTTCAGCTAAATCGCCCTCAATGGTCTTGAGAGTTATTAGCAAAAAAACATCTCAGAAGTTGAACTTTGCGCCTCGTAGCGGCCAAGCGGAGCAACATGGTATATAGGTAAGTTGCCTTAAATAGACTTAATTTGGAAAGGAATATGTGGTGGGATCTTGTATGGACCTTTAAGAGACACCTGTATATGAATGTATGTATACATATCACTTGTTTTAAGTTTTACAACAAAAAAGAAAATAAAGTACTGCAACATCAAATGATGGTATAGGTAGATACATACAAAAACTGAAACGTTACTATGTGTAACAATTTTACTAGAGCGTAATTAGAAAAAAACGAGAAAAATTGGCAAACGTTTAGTATACATTTATCTAAACGTTAAATTGTATTTAGAATCTCGAAAAACACATCGACTAAAGCAGTTGTGGTCAGTCACTGAAGCATGTAATTGGGTACCTAATAACAAATTTGTGGTTCCGATTAAACTGTGTGAAAGCTCCATTATACTACCTACTCATCTTTCCAGAACTATTTATTTTTTCTAGAACTATTCAAACTGATTTTTGTTACACTTATATACATTTTTTGAGCCTTTTTTGAATTCGTATTCCATTTATTGGCATATAGATTTTAAGATTCATACTTACGACACTGCGTCGGTAACTTCCCGTATCCATTTAACTAAAATTAACAAACATTATTTTTGATGATTGATGTTGGTGGCAAACAAAATCTTACAAAAAAGCTCCTGAGTGCATAATTAAATGATAAAAAACTATTTTATTTATGATACTATACTTTCGACTTTATGTCCTATATCCTTATATTCCAATTTTTTTTTTATTTGTAAAATCATGATGTTCAGGGTGGCCCATTGAGTTTCAGATAAGAAATTTCTCAAAAACCGTAAACCAGACAAAAAGACAAAAAAAAATTGACACATTAGTAGAACAGACAGAGTGTCTATTGTGGCATTATTATGTTTTATTATTTTTTGTTTACTGAATTTCGGTCACGTGGCATCAATTCCCTTGCATACTAAAGTACGACCAGGATATTTTAAATATTACGTCATATTTCCATAAATCAGAATATCAACAATAATATAATTTAAAACTGCCACTTTTTTTCCAACTTCTTATTTAAGCTGCACTGTGGGGTAATACCCTAAAAATAATTAAATTAATCACATATTAAAAATAATAAAACCTAAATAAGATATCTCAAATAAATATAGATATTTTGTATGAATAATGAATATAACAAGTAACCTAAAAATTTTCCCATAATATCTAACGGTTTGAGGTATTGGTTATTGGTTGTTCGTTCGTTTATCTTTTTTTATCTTTTAATAATCGATGATACTACTCTGCAATCCTCCTTTAAACTTCGGCTTTGCATGTGCGTGTGTAACGAGACCCTTATACGACAAAAATATGTGAGCCGCAAAAATAACTGCTAATTAATTTAATTAAAGCTGTCAAGCTGTAAATTAAGCCAGAACTTGCCTACTTACCGTCGGAAACACGGCTCTAAAGTATTTCCCATGCCGGAAAGTGAATTCGGCAGTATATTCTCACGTTGCAGCGTTGTTACAATTTTTTCCTTTGTATATTTGCAGTAGTTTACTGCTCACCAAGAGTAGGCCATATCGAGCGTAAGAAACAATTAGGATAATTAGGACCTCCACATCAATAGCCGAATTAGTGGTTATAGTCGAACCAACAACTAATGACATCGGTCATCACTAGGGTCCGGAAATGTCCGGCAACGCAAGGCTCGGCACTATAAAACTGTGATAATGAAAGTATAAACCGTATTTTTTTAAGTGCCTTGTAAATTATATACGCGTGTATTTATTGCCCGTGCTTCAAACGGCATTGACCCCTTCTTCCCTAAAAAACACTCCAGAGCCCGCGTATGCGCGGTAGTACTCCATACACATTCCCAACGTCGCGGGAACGCGGGATACTCTTATGGAGTTTTACATGCGGGCACACAAACATTCGGAAGCCTAGTCATCACTAGAGACAGGATCATTTTTGTGCATTCGAATTTCAAAACAATATGTTTTGCACATATAAAGAGGGGTGAAGTTTTTCACCTTGGCGGATACTTTGCTTTCGGATTTTTTTCGTCCGGGCCATTCCGGTATAAGGGCTCCGCTAACGTGACTAATACCGACATGTTTAACCTACTTAGGAGTCGAAACACCTGCTGTTTTTAGAAGCAGGTTCGGCTCGGAATCGTTTCAAAAATATTATCCTTATCATTTCATACAATTTAGAAATAGCACCAGTAAAAATAGTGTCATATTGCACAGTGAACAAATTCTGAGCGAATAAATCCATTAGAGTCAATGCTTGAGGCCACTATTGTGTGACATCATACAAAGTTACATAAGACCACTGAGGTTTTTTATGTTTTAAACATACTCTACATACCAGTTTATAGATCAGAAACGTAGTTATTTTAGTTAGTTATGTGACTTTATTTTTGAACATCTTATAGATTACAGACAAAAAAAAAAGCGAAATTTAGTGAGGAAGCTTTTATGCCTCCTATCTCATTTACACAAGAATGTGATCCCAAGTTCCCCAAAGCCCGCTCTGTACTGTTAGTTCTGCACAAAAACTAATCCCAATCATCGCTCACCACTAAAGTAAAAAAATCGCGGACTAACAGAGCCGTATCCAGAAGAAGTAGATAGCGGTGGCGGTTGGTGGATTTGGAAAGTCGTATTGCCCGTCAAAATTAGGGTAACCCTTTTAGATGAGCGCCATTTTCGTTCTGTTTGAGCTAGAGAAGAAGGACACTGTCGGTAGAAACCCTATTCTGGCACACATTATGACCTCCCCAACAAGTCCTAACCATTTGGTCGCCGTCCCACGCTTTCAACCCATTTCCAGCCCCCGTGATACATCCCTCTGCAGTTATGCTGGGTTTAACAAGCTCTGACCACTGGTTGGCGGTTTCATTGATCCAATTGCTGCTAAAATCAATTGGTCTGGGGTGTCACAGCCAATTCCGGAAGTCCGGAAAAGTCTCGTTTCGGTAGGGGAAATCCCAGCTATGATAGCAGTTCGACGCCGCAACATCTAAACATATTTCAGCATAGAAGAAGGTGAAGTCAAAGGGAAAAATAATATAAGCCTATAGTTAATATCTGAATTCAATTTTAATTTAATTTAAATTTTAAATGGGTCGTGAGAACATTGCATGAAAGAAGAACGTTTGTTCATAAACAAATTATTGGCTAAAGGAAAACATACAAATTTATTAGGGAAGTGGTCGGATGTTCTAATAAAATGATCAGTAATGCCAAGAAATTTAAAGAAAAAGAAGAAAAAGAGGCCGAAAGAAAAGACTATCTTAACTGATGAAAGAAGCATCCTAAGACTAACAAAAAAACCTTTATAAAGTCAACTCAAATTAAAAAGGGAATTAAATCTCAAGTAGACACATCTACAATAAGAAGAAGGCTCATAGAGAAAAACTGGATGGCCAGAACTCCTAGGAAGGTACTGTTACTCAAGAAGAAAACATCTTCGTGACAGAATCAAATTCGCTCGGGAACATTTAAACTGGCCTCTAGCACAATGGACAAATATCCTCTGAGTCTAAAATTGAGTTATTTGGGACTCCAGGCTGTAGAACATTTGTCCGCAGACCAACAAGAGATGAACTTAAACCCCAGTACTACAGTCAAGACTGTTAAACATGGCGGAGCAAAAATTAATGTGTGGGGTTCTTTCTCGTATCATGGTACTGGGCCCATATTTTGGATCAAGCCTACGATAACCGCATTAGTTGTTGATATAATGAGAGAAGTAAATGTTGGCCTATGTGGACTGGAATATGCCGCTCAGATGGGTCTTCACAGCAGGACAATGATCCAAAAACATATCAGCAGACTAGCAAAACTCTTTTGGCACAAAATCGAGTTCAGGTTATGGAATGGTCCGCTCAGTCACCAGACCTGAACCCAATTGAAAATCTTTGGGCTGATGTTAAAAAAGCTGTTTTTAAAGCAAAACCGAAGAATACAGCAGAATTATGGTATGCTGTTCAATCAGCGTGGGAGGCTAATACATTACAGCAGTTGTCAAGCGCTGATTTGACTGTGCCACGGCGTTGTGATGCTGTTTTGAAAAACGAAGGTTATACAACAAGTATTAATATGTTACAGTTTAACTTTTTAATTTTATTTGATTCTTTGTACAGTAATTGGTTAAAAGTTAACTGAATGTGCTACATTTATTTTTAGTTTATTTGGAACAATATGTTATATATAATGTTTTGTTATGTCATTACACTTTTTATAACAAAAAGCTAAACAGATATAACTAAGGCTTGCCTTTTATATTTCATGTTTTTAATGTAAAATGTAAGATGTAAGTAAATTATGGATTTCTTAAATGGTTATCCCATAAAACTGGGAAACGTCAGGGAACGTGATGTTCGAAAAGTGGTGGGAACTCCGGCATTTAATTTTGTTCTGTTAACACGACGTTTAAAACGACTGTACTACACCGCTGTGCATTATAAGATGTATACGTTGGTATGTAGTTAACGTAATAGTTGTTAAAAATTATAGAAGTTAGAGCCTTTATTTATCGGTGTATATCTTTCTTGTCGAAAGTGAACTCCTTTACCCGGCTATTGCCTCGCCTTTCGTCTTTTGTTCAGGCACCTCGTAGGCGCCTTCCCAAGCGGTCCCGAAACTTTTGTAATAGTCGTTCCCTCTACCCTCCCTACCCCATTAGTAACAACCGCCGCAAAGCGAAGTGGTAATAATAAGACTTATTGCATTTTTCTTGTCTCCGTGCTTCGGATCTCCCAACGGTCGACTTTAAAGAGCTCAATTTACCCTTTAGGCCTCGTTTCAATTAATTTCGAGCAGTTTATTTTCGGCTGTTCCCCGGATTTTTCGAGTCGATTAAGGAAGGATTTGTTAAGTATTCGGCGCGGTAGGAATTGGGGGGATTACATGCGAAATTGATCTGGACTCCTCTCGCTAATGGCAGAGTATCAGATATTCTGCCGACAGGTATCCCTTAATTAGACGGACGTTGCTAAGGAAATTTCCGATTGAGAAACTTGTTTCCGCTTAGTGTTGAACCCGAAAGTGTAGTACAGTCCAACCAACAAATAATGAGACGAATTGTCAGTATGTAGGCGCCATCGATCGATGCACAGTGGGGCCAAAGCCTCGCACTTATAGCCAAAAAACAAAAACATAATTTTGCCTAATTAAATTGATTATTATGATTACGTAGGACGTCCAATTTATTGTCGTACGCTACAGATAAACGCGGTTAAGGAGCAATCAGCACGGGACAGTCGCATCATGGCACCATTCACATGCATGGCACCAGTGACTATCGGTATGATTATTTACTCAAACTTGAAACGTGGCTGAAGACTGATCAGTGCGTAATGAAATGGTGCACTTTCAAGCTCAGTGTTACAATGTCTAGTCTGCATCATAGTCATGTATCAGAATCATTAAACTTGCTGTCTGTGAAGAAGAAACTGGTCCGTTTTTACCTATATAATTTCTGTTTTTCAAGTCATACCTATTAAACTTAATATTCAAGAACTCAACCATTTGTGGGTTATACTACCCAGTAAAACTTTTTATTATTGCCTGTAATGATGCAGATTCAAGAATGATATGCAATACAGTGCAACCTCGATTATCCGAACTAATTATTGCAAGGTCTTGTTCAGTTAATCAATTTGTTCGGATAATCGAATTTTAAATCTAAACGCAGTTATTCTCTAAAAACCTTTTTTATTAAACTTCAAGTATGTAATTATAATATGGAAAACATATACAAAAAATATGTATATAAAACATAAACACTCATTCAACTATTAAGTATGTATACAAAGATATATGTAAAAAAAAACTTATAAACTACATATTAAACAATACATATTTAAACATATTTTATTTAAAAAAATCCGTTATTTTTCTTTGAAAGGGATACACTTTCTAATTTCTACTCCAATCTGCATCTCCTTGAAGTATGTTGTGAGACGTTTCGCCATTATTGATTCATTGATTGCGTATGGGGTGGTACATGCCCTTGTGCACTTAAGCGATGCTTATTGTGCCCCCATAGTAGTCATTCCATTAGTCCTGTTTCCTTAAGAAATTTAAGGACAGTTTCTAATGGAGCGTCTGTCACTTCTTTTGGTTCTATTGTTATGGCCCTCAAAGTTCGAATACCCGGCAGTTGCCACGCCGGACATTTGCATAATATGTGGAGGGAGGTTTCTTCCTCTCTCTCCGCACCTTCTGCAATCGGGATCATTTTTTCACCCCGATTGTCGTAAGATGTCGCATGAGTGGACAGTGTCCCGTAAACAGTCCTACTATCCATCTCAGCTGGTTTCTACCCAGTTTTATGAAGTCTTTTGACTTGTTCCAGGATGGTTCACCAATGAACATCCGCGTAGTGTCTCAACCCTGGGACTTTCGCCCAGTGCGATATATGTTTTCTCTTAATAGGTCCTTCATGACCCTCCTGGCTGTCCGGTAAGCCAGACCGCAGGTGGGCTCCGGCCCTATCAGTGGAACTTCCAGCCCCTTTCTTTGCAAGAAAGTCCGCTCTTTCGTTCCCTACATGGCCTTGGTGCCCTCTCATCCACTTGAGAGTGATACTGTTGTGTTCCGCTAGTTTCGTTAGCGAATCCATACAGTCTTTTAACTACCTGGGAATGTATTTCTAAGCCCCAGGGGCTTTGATGCTGCTTGGCTGTCGGAATGATCTGGATCCTCTTATTTGTGTAAGATCACTAGAGGTCTTACACATCTCCCTGCGCGCAAGCGGATATTGCAGTTATTTCTGCCTGAATATGCGGTTGCATAGTTCCAGATGTATGCTAATTTCGCAATCTGGGTCTCTGTTTGTTGCCCATTCACACATTCATTCGCCATTATCACTGGCCCACGTAATACATTTGTCAAAACATTGCACGGCTTCTCCATGAGTTATTTTGTTGTCAGCAGCTCCTTCGGTCTCATTTTCTTCTTCAGCTATTTCCACATTCTCTATATTGTGCAAGATGCCATTGTCAATCATTAAATCTATCGCATCTTCCTGTCCCACTGCCCATTTCCGAATTTCATCTTCTGGCAAAGCATCTTGAAGTTGTGATGTCAGATCAATATTTCATTAATTTCCTTTGTCATTCCTTGCAGCTTTTATTGATTCTGCTAATACAGAAAGGGGAATTGAATCCTCATCTTCCTCTGATTCAACATATCTGAGGGCAAGAGTGGTCGCCATGAACGTTTGATTAAAGCAGCCTTTAGGTGACGCCAAGCTTCCGCTAATTCAAATACGACATCCTTCAAAGTAATTTTTTGTAAATCTTCAGAAATATTTCCGGGACTTTCTAAAAAAAATTTTTTAAGAGATTTTTTGCGATAATGCAGTTTTATGGCTTGGATTACATGTTGATCCATTGGTTGAATTAAAGGTGTACAATTTGGTGGCAAAAACAAGACTGATATTTGAGAATCGTCACTTTTGAGTTCTACTGGATGACCAGGTGCGTTGTCCAAAATTAAAAGTGCTTTTTGTGGTAAGTTTAATTCTTTCATTTTTCGATTTTTTGGCCCTTTATAAATCACGGGAATATCATTGCTTCCAAAGGAACGCGGCTTGTTTGATTTTCCCAAAACAAGAAGCTTTAGTTTATGACTACCTGTAGCATTGAGCACGGCATGAATGTAATCCGCTCTTACTTTGTTTTCTCCCTGGAGCTGAATCCTCTTTTGAATGGGTCAATGTTTTTTGTGGCAACATTTTCCAAAACAGTCCACTTTCGTCAGCATTATATAGCTGGTCTGCAGTCAAATTATATTCTTGAATCTTTATTAACCCGCTGAATTTTAAAGAGATCAACTGCCAATAAGTCACTGGACAACTTTTCCAGATATGGATAATTGTCGGATACCGAATCGCTTTTTAAACTTTTGGAAGCCATCCTGCACTACCTTTGAAATCTTCATTTCCGACTATTTGTGCGTAAAAAACTTTGCTTTTTTCGCAGATAAGCTCGCCAGACACCGGCGTACCTCAACATTATGAAATTAGGTTATAAACAAATATGCACATATGTATTAATACATATTTTTGTAATATGTATTACCTCTAGATCTCTGCTGTAGAAACCAGGTATACACAGCTTTTTCTACATTAGGTAAGAACTTAGTTTAAGGCTTTTTCGATTGCCAGTCCACAATCGGAAACAGCAACATATTCACGTATTTTCGCCCGATTCTTTTTTATATCACAAATTGTGGATTTTCCAATGTTGTATTTTAAAGCGAGACTTGTGATTGTCTTGGCCAGAATCTAGACTTTTCAATATTTCCAACTTTTCAGTTAGTTTTAAGCAAACATGTTTCTTTTCGGCATAAATTTCGTATATCACCCCGAGCTCCGCGGCCTCCCAGTTCGGATAAACGAGGCTCGTTCTGATAATGTCTTGCGTTTTTTTTCCGTTCGGTTGAGTGGATATTCGGATAAAGGCGTGTTCGGATAATGGAGGTTGCACTGTAATTATTTCGTCAGGGGAAATTCGATAAACAATTTTCAACAAGACGCCTTCAGAGCGCTCTGAAATATTTGAAAAGGCCACTCAACCTGCGCGGTAAGCTCAGGGAATTTTTACCGGTACAAATAAATTATACTTCTTCAAATATATAGATGACGTTAGTAAATCTCAGAGAAGCCATATTGAACGCTATAATAATCGTTAGACTGTCGAACGCTATAATAATCGCAGCACAAAACGTTTTGATACCTTTAAATGCGTTTTCTCTCAAAACTATCTACGTTTCTCAGTTTGGCGTACACTGTAACTCGCTCAATTTTTGTCGAATTCACTTGAAATTTTAACTTGAATAACTTAGATAAATTACACAGCCACACAAAAAAAGTTTCTGACCTGGAGGTCTCACTATGTGTACTATATGTGTATAGTTTCATCCCAGCACGTCTGGGTTCGGCCATAACGTCAAAAAACACCCTCAAATTTGCTATATCCGTTAAAACCACAAACCCTATAATTCAATAACCAACTGACCCCCACAACCAATAACTCCATAACCCTCATAACCACATAATCACATAACCCCATAATCACATAGCCCCATAACCCTAAAACCCCGGTAAAAAAAAAGTTTCGACGTGGGGTACACTGTATAAACACTATGTGTTTTTTTGGGTCGCTGAATCTGCATCCGGGGTCAGTTTCATCCCAGCATGTTAGAGTTCGGCCATAACGTCAAAAAGCCTCAAATTTGCTGTATCCGTTAAACCACAAACCCTATGGCTCCAAAAACCTCATAATCCTATAATACAATTCCCCGGATTCGGATCTCAGCGACCTCAAAAACATATAGTACACATAGTGAGACCCCCAGGTCAGAAACCTTTTTTTTGTGTGGCGTTATCTAGGGCACACACGATTTTAAGATTGATAAATAATTAAAATTTTTATAATCAATTTTTAAGGTCGATTTTTAGCAAAAATGAAAAAATCAAACAACGGCAATTTGCGAATTTTCGAAAAAAAATATAATCGTGGTACTGGGTACTTCCCTAGAAAAACTAATGTAGATTAACGACACATTTATTTTTTGCTCTAAGTGGTGTTCGGAGACTGCTATGGTGTACGCCGATTCGCTCTTCAAAACACATATTCAGGTTACCAAGTGCCAAGACACTGTATTGTATCGTAAATTTTAATAAAGAAAATTTAGAATACTTCAAAACATGTAAGTATAATAAATTATCAAAATTTTAACTTGATCCATTGAATAGTTTTCAAGAAAAAAAATCCCAAAGAAGGTTCATTTTTTCTGTGCACCTGGGTAGTATAACGCCAAGATTTTGTATGGTAATCAAAAAATATTTTAGCTAAGAAAATATTGCTCTTACGCCATAAGACATTAGAGTAGGTATGTTGCACGTTTATCAGGTTTTTTAATCCACCCTGTATGTTTCTACTCTTCGCCCCTGAATAAAAATTAAGGTCAAAAATATATCAAGCGCCTCTTAACACACCAAAATAAATGTACCTAGTTGAAAACGTTAGAAGAGAGCTTACAAAAACTGCCCCTAATATCTCCACCTCTGTAACTCCTGGATAGGAAATCATCCCCACAGGGCCCGCCACAAACTCATGGTTAGTTTATATGCCACTTGTGAGAAATATATGTATTTTGTCCACTTAAATTGGTGATTCGTCCCACAGTGCGGCAAAGGTATTGGAGAATCGTGTGCTCATCAATCTCATCATGCATGGACAGCATATGTTTCCACGCCAGTTGTCGTATGCGAACAGTCCATTGAGCATGATGATAGTGGGGTAGTACACTTTCGTAGACTACTCGTACATTATCATAGTGGCATTATTTTCTAAAAGTTTTTTTTGTGGTGATTGTCTCCATTTCACAAACATGTAGCGAAAAAGGTTGTTATCATTATGCGCCAAAGCGATGAAAACACCTCAAGAAGTCTACTTTGAGATTTGAGGCATTTACTAGTACAATATTTGTATTTAGTTTTATATTTGTCAAGCCTACTGAATAATAATATCTATCTGAATATGTCTAACGCGGATCGGATACAATTATCGTCTTCAATTGAGCATTATCAACCTCCTATGGCTGACCACTACCCTCATCATCTTCAGACTTCGTCTCCTCTTCAATACTTTCTGGACTGTCGCTGCACAATGCATTGGTGGGTAGTTCTAGTGGCGAAATGCATTATTGATTCTGTGAACTGTCTCCGCTGTTTTCCTAATTTACACTAAAAAATACGTTAATAACAGTTAATTACATAAGGATTTGTCGAATTCGGCGCAAGAATTGTAGGATTACATGCGAAATTGATTTCGAAGTTTAGCTCCCTCCTAATGGCACAGTATCAGATACTCCGTCGACAGGTATCCCTTAATTACATGGACGTTGCTAAGGAAATATCTGATCAAAAACTTGTTTCGGATTATTGTTGAAGCGAGAGTGGAGTGGGGAAAAAGCTCGCTTCAAGCAAGAATAACTTTGCCTGCGAATTGCACAGAACGAACGTATACACGGTGGGTACAATTGCATAAACCGATATGCTGAATTTATTGGATGTTTCAAACATTTTCCAGGACTACTAGATACTTTATGTTTTATAGGCAAGTTGTTTTATAGGCCCATTATTTTTGCGCCACTAAATGGACAATAAAATTACGATTTCACCAATATGTCACACTTGGGTCCAAATATAAATCCAACATGGCGCCCATAAGAAAATCGAAACTTGGTGATAAAAACTTGAAGATCTAGTAGGCCTTTTGTACAAGCATGCACAATTTCCTTTCGTCACCATACGTACAATTATGCTTTAAAAAGTACCAGTTGGATGATATTGCACTGTCACATTAGAAATTATACTTCTGAAGGTTCACACTATAAGAAACAATGTTAATAAAATTATCTCCATAATTTTTACGAAGGTGCCTAGTGAGAAAAATAATTTAAACCTAGAAAAGGGAATTATTAAACTTAAAAAAGGAAAGCACAAATATTTTTGCTAACCATTTGCGATGTCTTAGAAATAGTACTTTGATATAATTGTTTGAAATTTCAATTTCTTTTTTTATATAGAGTTTTTTGCTGTAGTAGCCTTCTATTTAGATTCAGTACCTCTTACTATAACTAAAATTAGAATTACAGTCTCGCATACATCATTGAAGCATCTTTTAAAAATTTCTGACCATATTAACATTACATATAGATAAAAAAATAAGTTAAGGCTTAACGCATGAAAATTTTTACAAACTCTACACAAATGAAAGATTATGTAATTTTAGGGAGAAATTTTGTCATCTTTGTTTCATAGTTTTTTTTTAAGTAATTTTAAAGCCAAAAAGGTGCATAGGAAAATAGCGAAAGGTCTCCATTTACTACACTGTGAATGTTGATGTTTCTGATAGAAGTCCCCAATGAGATTATTTTATTGAAACACGCTTTCCGTGCAGTATATTGTGCTTGAAATAAAATGTTAAAAAATAGACTATTTTTTTTATGAATCATTACTTTGCAAAGTTGTGTCGTGATCAAATCTGGTTCTTTAGGTACTGTATCCAATGGATATTTTTTTACTTAAGTATCCATTATTTTAATAAGAATATTGTGAATAGAAATTCAGTCTATTCTAATTCATAATCACATCAGTTAAAACAGTATAAATTATACTAGTTTTGGATACTGATATCTTCGAACATATATCATTTACACATAGAACAAAATCTGAACACAATATATATCTAGTATAAATATCTGATTCTAAACTTTAAAACAATTATCTACAATAATGTTTTAACACACTGTTGGTCAAAAGTGTTAACCACATCCTGCATCTTTTAAAAATTTACATAAAAATTTTTCATAATCAACACCGTACGACTGGCTATATCTATGAATTAAATATAATACAAATTTCGTTAACCTAAAATGTTTATGTTATCTATGAAATATCCTTCCAAAAATTATACTCGATGTAAATCCAAAACTAAAATTCTCGGAAAATAAAAAGCTGGTCAAAAAATCAGTTTTCATCGAATAGTATATGGATTATGATTCTATTTCACTACTTAATTGAAAAGTATGGCCTACTGTTAAATATTTTGAAACATGAGGGATGTAGTATATTGTAAATCACAGATATTGGGTCACAACTTTTTTGAGAAATAGTATTTCGAAAATAAATTGCAAATTAAAAAACCTTTCCAATGATACCATAAAACATAAAAGCATGTTTCTGCGCAAAAAAATGATACATGCCACATTCTAGTCTCAGGCGGTAAAAATAATATGTTTCAGAGATTACTATTTCCTCTAAACGTTTAGAGGAAGAAATAGTCAAATAAATAAACAATCATCCTGTACACAAACCTAATTCCAAAACAAATATGCTGAATGTTTTGCTTCGAATTGTTACGAATGCAATTAAATTCTCGGTAAATAAATAAAAACACTTAAAAAAAAGTTAAATGGCTAATTAACGGTTAATTTATTCCTTAGCTAGAGGCTATTTTGGCAAGCCCTTGTATCGTAATCACTTCTACAGTCCCATCGTAGGCTGAGGAGTTGCAAACAATTAATTAATGTAGCGCGTAATTGTGCAAAAAATGGGAAGTAGGATATATCTATTTGAAGAGTATTTTGAGAAATAAACATAGAAAGCAAGATATCTCAAATAAAACTCTCAGTTTGTTATATATTTATAGAGTTGGTAAATAATTGTTTGATTTAACGCTTGTGGAGGTAATTATTTTAACTATTATTATTCAGGTGCGTTAGGGTTCCGAGGAAATTTTTCAACAGCAAAAAAGAATTCTTGGCACTTTAATAAAGGTTTTAAAGTTGTTTGACAAACAAGAAAAAAATGTTCAGCACATATTGAACTAAATTTAAAAAACAAAACACCGCCGAAAAGAGAATTAACGAACTTTCATTTGACCATTTTTGCCATATTTTTAGGAGTTACTACCCCACCCATGGACTTTAACGCGAATGAGGTGAATTTGTAAAAAATATGTGTCTACCGAGCAATCAAAATCGACCGGTTTCGGCGTTTCTATGACAAATTACTAGTTTCCAAAATAATTCGCTCTTTTGGGAATTTTTACTGACCACGAAAATACACAATCGTTTTGTTCCACATTTTGTTTAACTGTCTTTTCCACATTTTGTTGTCTTCCGTACAATTTTGAATTAAAAATATTGAATGGAATCGACTCAAGGGGTCAAAAGAGGGTCGAAAACCTTGGAGTCGAAAGTAAAGTGCTTGACAGTTGACATGTTTCAGACTGTTCTATTCATCCGAAATAAAAAAATTAAACAGAATTTTAAATTGTAGAACTTTGTCTATCGCCTGAACAAGTACCAAATCAAAATATCGAACATTCTGACACGATTTTGAGAATAAAAAGAACGATTTTCATCGGTCTTTTTTCGACTATTTGAGCTTGAGAAAAAAATATGCGGGATATCCTTGTTCAATCCATAACTGTAGATGTTCATGAACACACCATCCAAATCTGGGCAGCAGAATCAATTCAGTAGTTTTTGAAATATCATGGCAACCATTTTGAAAAATGCAGTTTTGAGAAATTGGATTTCCAAGGAGGTTGGTCTGGAAATTGCAAAATAATTAAAAGTTGATGAAATTGTTGATATATGTATTTTTCGTCAAGTAATAAAATTATCTTCAGGAATTGTTTGGGATTTTTTTCACCATCTAGTTTGCGAGAAAAAAATTATCAAAAAAAGTAATTTAACATGGGCTCTTATGGACGTAGCTATTGAATTTGATAAAAACTAAGTTTTGAAGAATTAGAAAAATCTGAAACTTTGTACACGCATAGCAATAACGTCTAGGAAGAACATATATTTACATGGACATGGTTGACCAACTGTGTTGCACGCAATTATCAATTTAATGTTGAGTGTTTCACGCAATCGGGCTGGCGATCCTGTCGACGCGGCAACGCCGCCTCTCCTAATTGTTCCTTTTTGCGTTTCTTCCCTGCCTCAATGCCCACATTGCATTCTCCGTAATTGTTTTGCCGAAATAAAACGACCTTTCCTACATAATCCATCAGATTTCTCATTTGATTTATCAAAATTTCCGCTTGGCCGAACCATTGCCGACAAACTTTTTGAGGTTAGAATTACTTTCCGTCAACAATTTTCACCGAGTAGCCTAGCCCAACAGAGCGAGCTCGTCGAAAGATAAACTTAATATGGAGGCAGACTATTACCCGTGCAAAGCGCACAAGTACAAGATTCGGGTACATTCAGGGTTAGACGCTCTGTTTACGAATCTCCCGATAATACCCTAGCGGATTTCGACATCATTTGTGCCGTTCTCTCGGTACCTATTTTATGCGTGCTCGGTCTCCTTGTTCTAGTCTTCTTGGCCTAGCCAACTGCCGAAAGCAAAACCTTTCAAACCGTTCAACGTTGCCGTACTTCCCGACTATAAGTCGACTTTTAAAAACGCGGTCAATAAATTATTTCATTGTCCAAACTTGGTATATAATAATAAATTATTAATTTATCGTGCATTATAAACATACTGCACAGAGAGTTCCGTCTTAAATTAAAAAAAAAATATCAACATTTCATTTTTGCAAGTTGTAACCCTGATTGCTTATACATGGAAGAGATAGAGTTTCCCCCCTTTGCCCCGCATCTCGGTGACCGACCTCCTTAAATATTGTATTTACGATTAATGTGCTGTGCTAGGGTCAAGGACATCCCTTCCTCATCTTAAAAAATTGATCTGAAGCTGAACTACCTAACTTTTTCTCTATTCAATCTTGGCCCGTCTTCGCGTCATTTCCCCTACCCTACGAAGGGTTGATAAGGCTACGCGCTACCTCGACGACGCACCACCTTTTTTAGGCGTGGTATCTTTTACAAATGTTTTAAAAACCGTTTCATTTTATTAAAAAAATCAACTTGGGGACACTTTTATTCTGTAAACACTTACAAAAACGTGCGAGAATTAAAAAACGATATTGTTGAAGGCGTTTGAGTAGACGACCCCCTTAAGCCAGTTTGAATACACCTAAAGAACTCTTAATTACGACCACAACGAATGCGAGCCGTACCTTGCGGGTCTGCTAATGACGAAAAGTAATATTTCCCGTGTAATTTTAATGGAGTTCGCTCCAAGGTCTGACGCGGAATACGAGTATACTGTCGTTTCCTCCGCCTCCGCGTCGAGCGTGATTGATCCAGCCGATTCCGGGCCGGAATCGCGGCTCTTTTTCTCTTCTCGGAAAATCTGAAATCTAACGCCGTATTGTGTCTGGGGCCCGCGCCGGGTCTAACCGATCCTCCTTCCACACCGCGTCTGGTATTTGCAGGTCGCCGGAGAGAATACTCATCACCAGGTCGATGACCGGAGTGGTGTGTATACCCTGATCTTGTCATTGAGAGAAAGCTCAATGAAATACGCCAGCTAGGTCACATAGATTGTGGGTTTTTTCTTGCGTTGGAATTCGATATATTCGGGCCGTTTCTTGTTTATAGTCCAGCCAGCAAATAATGAAAAGAAGCATCCGCGTGATTGGCGGAAAAATCAGTCGCAGGTCGCAGTTCAGTTTAAAGTTTAACACGTTCAAGCTTGATAACCCGACGATAATATATTCCTCGTCAAAATTAGCGTAACACTTTTTTTAAATTAGCGCCATTTGCGTTCTATTCGAGTTAGACACTTGTGGTTTTTAATTTCGGTAGCCAATAGGGTTGGTTTGAGTGTCCTGAAGGCGTTACGTTGTGACTTAAACGGTTCGCCGTTCACACCTCAAATAGCAACCCCATGTCGAAATTTGAATTCCGCAAGATTTAACGTCAATTTCAGAGACATACAGGATGGACTAAGAAGGACGCTATCGGGTAAAAACTCCATCCTGGCACACATTAAGACCTCCTCCATAAGTTAGGTTTATTTGGTCGCTGTCCCATTTCTTCAACCCATTTCCAGACCCCCCTAAACCATCTCTTTGCATTTACGCAGAGATTGGCGTGATTAAATTGGTGTGGGGTTGGACAACTCGCTTTCACCCTTTAACAACCCAAGCACCCCACCAAGTCACACCTACCCGACCGCCCTCACCCCTGTTCCACAGGCTCCGCCCCTGTAGAAGGCTACGTGAGATATCTATTTGTCTCGCATTCATGTTATGGCTAATTACTTGAAGGCTCTTGAAGTTGACACCCGCTGTGAACGGCCGATTAAGCGCCAAATGTGATATTCCATTTCCAACCCACCCCCTGAATATTTGCCACACTGAGGTGTTGTAAGCAGATCCTGATGCGTGGGGTGACTGAAAACCTTCCTGAGGATGCTCGAACCCTTTTCGCCTTGCCCCCCCTCGAATCGTTCGTCAACTCCCTTCAAAATCCTCTTTTCGTCCCATCGTTCTCTTTTTGACTCCCTCCAAAAACTTTTTGAGTTGGTCAAAATTCCTGGAAAGAAGGCTCGTTGGGTAGGCGAAACCTTTCTTTGCACTTGAGTGAATAGACAATCGCGAAATTCGCGACAAGTGTTCACTGCGATTTAGACTCGTGTATCATCGACTGGGTTAGCGCCTGCGAGGTAGGCCACCCAACATCACTCTCGCTCCTAAAATTAGTGGAAAAAGGTGCTGTTTGGGTAATCTGCCTCACAGTCCAGTAGGCAGGAGCTAAAATTATCAAAAAGTATTCTTGCGACATGCAGGGCAGGGTTCACGGATCCCCATGTTTTTCCCGTAGAATACAATGAGCGGGGTCCGTAGAGCAGCAAAAGTGTGGAACATTGTTTAAATAAACAATTTATGCGAAAATTTTCTTATTTCCGCATATAACTCCGTTCTTGTGCATATTCGGTATATAAGGTACCATTAAGAAAATGTTTCCCTTATTAAATTTAGAAAATTTTAAGCCCAACCTGAAGTCTCTAAATGCAATTGTTAACTAACAATTAGGCTAATAAAGCTGAAAAGTGCTTATTTTTAATTATTTATTTATTCGAAAAGTTAAGCAATTATCAGGCTGAAATTACCTCAGCAAATTTCAGCTCGATCGGTTAACAATTTTACAAGTAATTAACGATCGAATTTTTTGAGAAGCCTTAATTAACAATACTGCCATTTCTTTATTTACAGTACGATTTTGATCGGCTTAGGCTAGAAAGGTCACAAATCTCTTCAAGTTTTTGAGACTTTTAAAAATATTGAAATGGACCAGTGTTATGGCGTTTTATACGCGACCACCTTTTTTGACGCGACGCTAGATGATTAATGACGTCGCGTCAAAAAAGGTGGTCGCGTATGAATCCGTAAAAACCTGCCCTGTATGTCGCAAGAATACATAAAACTCCCTGCCTACTGGACTATCATAGGTGCTAGCCCAGTCGAGGGTTCATGAACCCAACGTGTGTGAACACTTGTCGCACGTACCATACATCTCTCGCGAATTTGGCGATTGTCGATTTACACAAGGGCAAAGGAAGGTTCCGCCTACCCAACGAGTCCTGTAACATGTCGGTAAAATACTGATATGCTCGATAATCCGACAACAACCCATCTGTAATGTTATTGTTTTGGAATTTCTCAGAACTTTCCTATATAATAATGTGTTCTCTGTGTCTCAATGTATCTTGCCTTTGTATATAACTGGATCTTTATTAAAAAAAACGGATTTTAAGAACCTCGCCTCTTTTTTAACCGGGATAGTAAAATCTTGATAAGTCTGTTTTATTCACAACTAGCGACCCGCCCCGGCTTCGCACGGTTTACGACATCACATTAGAAACCTCTAAAATGACCATTGTTTCTCTACTATATTATGCATGTATTATACATACAAACCTTCCTCTTGAATCACTCTATCTATTAAAAAAAAAACGCAGGCCTTCGACGCGCCATTTATAGGCACGCGTCGCCGGCCGGTACCGCCGCAACCGCCATGTCCCTGTATTTTAAATCTGTAATATCTTCGAAAATATTAATTTAAATTACATGCTGTAAAGGGCCATATTGATCTATATTAAATGCACAATGTATTTAAGGTACCTAATTGGATAAGGATTAATGCTGTATTGCTTAAAATCGCTTCGTAAATAAGCCAATATTTCTCGTAAAAAGTAAAGGATAAAAATTATTATTGTGGGTTATCCCCAAGAGATAGACATATACCATCGCGGACTTTTTTGTAGACCTTTTTAAGGTGTACAATATTGTAGTACATTATTTTGATCTATCTCGTCGGGTTCAGCCAGCGTTTGCAATGTAAGCGCAAAATGTGTTTATTTACGACATCACATTAGAAACCTCTAAAATTATCAGTGTTTCTCTACTATATTATGCATGTATTATACATATAAACCTTCCTCTTGAATCACTCTATCTATTAAAAAAAAACCGCATCAAAATCCGTTGCGTAGTTTTAAAGATCTAAGCATACATAGGTAGTTAGGGACAGACAGCGGGAAGCGACTTTGTTTTATACTATGTTATGATTATGATTATGATTATTTTCCGGTAACCCAACAAATTCAGTAATCAAATAATAGGCCAATCCCGACAGTGTTGGATTATCAAGCTTGTACTGTATGAAAATAGTGACGATTTGTTTAAGTGAAGCAGTGTATTGATAATTATTAGATATTAGTCAATATTTGTGCGAAAATTTGGATTAATGGGAAACATTCAGTGGACCGAAAATATTTAATAATCATTATATGGTCCGGTGAAAGACAGAGGACCATTATAAAATCAAATGTATTTATGTTTGTAGCGTTTGTTAGATACGGATTGATTCATTTCTCCTTACACCATGCATGCGCAGAGTAAAAGTAAATTTAATATGAGAGGAGCTTTGGTCTAGCAATATGATGACATTGGATAGTAAAAGCGGTAGATTGGTCTTATTTGCAATTGGTTTTGTACATATTACATATTGTATACAACCGTGTAGACATTTCATATAGCACATACAATGGAGCTTGGAGCCAGTACAAATAGAGAAAACAGTATATTGCTCCCCACAATGGTCGCCAACAACCTGGAAAACAGGTGAGATAAATAATATCGAATACTGACATATGTACGACTATTTGAGAAAATCAATGCTCAGGCGGAGCGACGAAAAGGGTTATATTGCGCGCCACAATGACTAAGATAACCGATGTGGAACGTTTATTACACATTCCTTTAAATGTTACGCCATTGCATTGCCATAAATCACATCTTGAAGGAGGAAGAATGGATGTGGGAGGTAAATTTTAATATTAATATTCTTGTGATCCTCTTATAATTCAGATATGTGCTGATGATTTCAGTGACGGTGGCAGTGACAGTTCCATGTCTTTACGGGATTATATCAGACACAACCATTAAAACTAAAGATCAGTATTTACATTATTTGTATTAAGTAATGATTTAACTGCACTCTCTATATGGTTTTATTGAATTTTATTATCTGACATGTTGTTCATGCTAATAGGTAGTATAGAAGGATTCCGAATATCTTCGCCGGTCTGTAACTCGTGTTTTCTAATGACTCCTTCATTATTTGGTGGTTGGACTGTAGGTGACAAACTGAATCGTCCCGTCTGATTGTGAGTATTATACACGGTACATATCTGTAGGCTGTCTTGTTTTTTTTTTTTTTTATTACGTAGACTCACGAAATTTATTGTGATCCCGTTTTAGAGCAAAAAAGACCTTTCTCTAGTGAAAGAAAATCTGGATTCGTACAGTTTTGAATACCATATATTTTAACCAGTGGCGGCTCGTGGGTGTGTTACATGGGTGGGCACAGGGTGTGTCAGTATGATTACTTATTAGCTACCAATGGCGCCACAGGCGAAAATTTTTAAAATTTCCAAGGTCATGCGTTTTACTGACACTTCAGAATTTCAATGAAAAAATTCTTTTATACAAAAATATAGACACAAGAATAATTTTTGGGATTTGGTAGCTTTTTGAAATAATATTTACGTCACGAATATTGAGGGCTTAAATATATTAAAATAATGGGTGGCAACATGTGAAAAAATTTGATATAGGTATCTTTACCGTTATTTGTAGAGGATATCAGCTCGCCTGTCCTTATTGTTCACAAAAATGTGAATCGCCTTTTCATTGTCCCGGATTTGTTTCACAAAATTTAATACAATTAATTATTTGGTTTAAAATATGTCTGTTTTTATCCACATTTTCATTGTGACGTCTTATATTTTCACGATAAACACTATCAAGCTGTTGCCTTATGTCTACCTTGCCCAACACACTAAAATCTAAGATGTTATGTAAATGTTTTTCATTGTAGCTAGCATGTTTCTTAGCTCGTTCATTTAAATGTTTTAAATCACTCACCCCTTCTTGAGTCCATGTACTTTGGTTGCCACCCATCACTAAACAAATAAAACAAAACAGTTTGTTTCTTGGACACTCACATAACCACTTAAATCTGTCGTAGACACTACTATTAAAATATCGTGAATAATTTCGCGATTTTCCTACGTCTGTTTTGGAAATAATCAAATCGGGTATCGGCCTTCCCTAACCGTTTAATTTCCGTTCGGATCTCGTATGTAATATCTTAATTAGTCAATAAAAAAGTCCACCGAATTCATTTTGAAACGTTTCACAATCAAAAACAGTAAAAACACACTTCTCAGCGAAGAAAATAAACAATAAAACTAAAAACGGTCACTCAACAACTGTGACCCGTTCAGCTGATTTTCGACGGACGATTTAACGACGGACGTTTTGTCTGCAATGGTCGCCAAACTTGCCAGTCACCGAAAAAGCCCGATTAAAAACGAGGGCTGGGATACTGTGTGCCCTCGCCCACGCGCGCGAAATGCGAGAATTCAAACTACGGTGGCTCGGTGCTCTATCGATAGAATGTCATATATATGTGATAAAAATCATTATTTGTGGTATAAAAGGAATAATAATTAGAATATGAATAGTTTGTCGTATACAATTAATTGATATTATTGTAACAGTAATTTATGGTAAATTAACACAAAAGAAATATTTTCTATTGAAATTTGGGCTGGGCACGTGCCCCTGTGCCCTTTATCACCAGCCGCCACTGATTTTAACGCATTTCGTGAACAACTAATGCAGAGATCAAAAAACTGTTTTTATACTTTGTACAAAATAAAAACCGATGCACGTCACCGATGACGCTATTAAATGAGTGCAGTGATACCACCACCCAATTATATTGAATTAAAACTCTAATAAGTTTTATTGAATTTTTAGATTTCGCGCTTGATAGTCATTGTTATACAGTTGGCCGCAGATACGAAGTTGCGTCGTATTGCTTGACATTTGTTGACAATGTGAAATTATCTAAACCTTACATTGGCTTTAATAGTGGTTTGAGTTTTTTTTTAGCTTCAAACTTTGATCTTGCATTGAAAAACTGTATATTGAGAACAATCAAAGTGTCAAATCAATCAAGTTGTCAGACTTCCGTTTGCGAAATGTCAAAATAGTTAAACAGCTGCTGTCAAAAGTTACCATTAGTTATCATCTTTGATACGCTATTTTGAAAATAAGAAATAGAGAACTCTATTTTGAAAACGAGACAATAATGGTCCGTTGTTACCCTTAACAGCTCTTAGAAAGGGTAATTTAAATATAAAATTAAAATAGTAACTGATGCTATTAAATAAAAACACAATTAACATTTAATTTCAAAACTTCTGTGTGCCCTTTTCTACTAGTTTTTCCTGCTCTTTTTTGTACTTCCATATTTATGCACCAATGTCTTTTAAAATATTATATTTTAAAATTATTTCTCTATTTAATGTTGAAAAAAAGATTAAATTTTTAGTAATTGAATATTTATTGTTAAAAAAGTTATTTAACAATAAACAAACACAAATAATCCGTCCATATTATAGTCAAAATCATTTCTAAATACTGAATAATTTTATAACAATCTGGCATCAGTGCGCTCTAAAACTTAAACACGTGTTTGATGACGCGCATCAGTTTTTAGTTTGTATGAAATATATCTCTTATTACCTCATCCCGTACTATTCTCTAATATTTACCTTATGCTCGACTGTTTACTTATCAAAGTACCTCCCATTTGAAAATTCCAAAAAATGGTGAATGCGAAAGTGTTTTCATAAAACTAGAATTTATAAAGTGAATGGCTATATCATTTCCTTTAATAATTATTTACAGCCTTTATAAGCTTGTTTAAAAATTACATTAAGAAGCTTGATATTCGTTGGACTTGATACAGAATATACAGGACGTCCGAAATTTTTTAATGGGACTCATTCTGCTATTAATTTCGAATCGTTCAGTACAATCCCAGTCGCACACTGAATGCGGAAACATGCGGATTATTCAGACGCGCGAAAAATATACGCATGTATGCGCACGAATCAACCTACTAGTACTATAAGAGCTTAGTATTTACATTAGTAGGTTGGGGTTATTACTATCTAAATAGTAACAGGGCTAAATATTACCTCTTACCCTTATATTGCATTTGTTTTTAAAACGCAGTGGCGGCTGGTGATAAAGGGCACAGGGGCACGTGCCCAGCCCAAATTTCAATAGAAAATATTTTTTTGTGTTAATTTACTATAAATTACTGTTACAATAATATCAATTAATTGTATACGACAAACTATTCATATTCTAATTATCATTCCTTTTATACCACAAATAATGATTTTTATCACATATATATGACATTCTATCGATCGAGCACCGAGCCACCGTAGTCTGAATTCTCGCATTTCGCGCGTGGGCGAGGGCACACAGTATCCAGCCCTCGTTTTTAATCGGGCTTTTTCGGTGACTGGCAAGTTTGGCGACCATTGCAGACAAAACGTCCGTCGTTAAATCGTCCGTCGAAAATCAGCTGAACGGGTCACAGTTGTTGAGTGACCGTTTTTAGTTTTATTGTTTATTTTCTTCGCTGAGAAGTGTGTTTTTACTGTTTTTGATTGTGAAACGTTTCAAAATGAATTCGGTGGACTTTTTATTGACTAATTAAGATATTACATACGAGATCCGAACGGAAATTAAACCGTTAGGAAGGCCGATACCCGATTTGATTATTTCCAAAACAGACGTAGGAAAATCGCGAAATTATTCACGATATTTTAATAGTAGTGTCTACGACAGATTTAAGTGGTTATGTGAGTGTCCAAGAAACAAACTGTTTTGTTTTATTTGTTTACTGATGGGTGGCAACCAAAGTACATGGACTCAAGAAGGGGTGAGTGATTTAAAACATTTAAATGAACGAGTTAAGAAACATGCTAGCTACAATGAAAAACATTTACATAACATCTTAGATTTTTAGTGTGTTGAGAAAGGACATAAGGCAACAGCTTAATAATGTTTATCGTGAAAATATAAGACGTCATAATGAAAATGTGGATAAATACAGACCACATATTTTAAACCAAATAATTGATTGTATTAAATTTTGTGAAACAAATCAGGGACTTTAATGAAAAGGCGATTAACATTTTTGTGAACAATAAGGACAGGCGAGCTGATTTCCTCTACAAATAACGGTAGGATACCTATATCAAATTTTTTTCACATGTTGCCACCCATTATTTTAATATATTTAAGCCCTCAATATTCACGACTAAATATTATTTCAAAAAGCTACCAAATCCCAAAAAGTATTCTTGTGAAAGTCTATATTCTTGTATAAAAGAATTTTTCATTGAAATTCTGAAGTGTCAGTAAAACGTATGACCTTGAAAATTTTTAAAATTTTCACCTGTGGCGCCATTGGTAGCTAATAAGTAATCCTATTGACACACCTGTGCCCACCCATGTAACACACCTACGAACCGCCACTGCTTAAACGTCGGCTGTTACTTTAATGTTCAGTAAAGTAAATCAAAGTAGGTTCGTTATTTCCAACTTATTCATAAAATTATAATAACATTCAAAATTCACCGCAATGTTCTTTTAAGAAATTTTGGAATTTTGGCCACCATTTGATCTCAATCACAAAGCGGTTGGTTAATAAAGGACATGCAAATTTGCCAAAAAAAAATCTTTACTCAAAGATCATTTTGTTGAGAACAAAAATTACTTTCTATTTCAAAGTTTTCGGTTTCTTGTTAAACCTGAAATGACTGCAAAAGGCTAATGCAAAATGTGCCCAAAACTAAATCACAAAAGGAAAACTACGATTTCATAAAAAAATATATGTGTGTATTGTGTAGCATGAGAGTTGCCACCGTGTATAATCCTGCCATATGAATGAAACAATATAGGTCAGGTTGAAATAAAAAACGTACTTTACAACGACCCACAAATGTCGCGCAAGTATTTTTATTCTGTAACTAATTACGTTTAACTACCTCGAATTCCGTAAATGCACTGAAATGCATCCGTACAAATCACCGTCAACTGTGTCAATGAATTTAGCTTTTTTCTTATACTTCAACTATAATTAGGGTATTTATTAAATTAGAAAAGTAGTTTTGACATCCGAATACGCTTCGATTTTTCCCAATTGTTTTCGAGGCTATACAGTTTTATTTCTGTTTTACGTATTACCTGATTATCATTACTATTACCAAGTGAATATAAAACCCTCTTATACTTGTGCTTTTAGCAAAAATTTCACTTTGGTTTTTTTTTTAGAAAACTATTCATTTCATTTTTTATCTTTTACACAGATGTTGCATATTTAATTATAGGTTTGGTATTTATTTGTCGATATGACAAAAAAAATTATGGTGAGGCACACATTTTTTTTCGATTGAAGTTTTTGTTTTGCTAGAATAGCTGTAGCCTTCTACTTATGTTAGTAATAACCCCTAAAATCTGGGTGTGTCCCATGCTTCCTTATGAAATATAATAATTCAAATTCCACCAGCCGCCACTAATACTTTTTTAAAAATTGTAGCCAGTTTTGGTATAACTTTAGCCTAAACGATTGTTACCGACTTGTTAATTAACCCATTAACGCCCAAACTTTACACAATTCTTCAGTCCTTTTTGGAGCGTCAATCTCGAAGGGAAATTAATGAATTCACTCAAAAAAACCACTTATCCTAATGTTTTCGGATGTGATTCTTTCGATCTTTCCGATTCAGACTTGTGATTAAATGCTCTAGAAAAAAAAAAAAAAAAAATATGGCTGACTTTATGGAGAAAAGTACTGAAAATTTGGGGATTATTTTTTTATATAATTTTTTTTAGTCCAAAAAGTACTCAACCTACTCCGAATTGTGGAGGGAGTGTGGAGGCAATAGTTGGAGTTGATGATAGAATTTTTTGCCGACCTACCCGACCGACTGTTTTTTTAATTTATTTTATAGAATTAAAATGTAGTATTGTGTCCTTCAAAATTACTTGCCTTGAGAAGCCACACAGCGCTGGGGACGGTTCTTCCATTTGTCATAGCAGTGTTGGAACTCTGGAATATACTGGAATAGCCTTCAGCTGGTCGATTACAGCCGTTTGAATGTTTTCTATAGTGTCCCAAAATGACGTATCTTGAGGTGATTTTTCAATATCGGGAAGAGAAAAGTCACAAGGCGAGTGAGGAGGCTGATAAGCCACAGGAATGTTTTTACCGGGGCTAAAAACTCGTTTGCTGCAACGGCTGTGTGAAAAGGCGCATTGTTGTGATCAAGCAACATCCAGTTGTTCTTGATGTTTGGTCTCATACCCATGACCCATATTTCGAATTTTTCAAGAACCTCTCTGCAAAAGTGTTGATTTACTGTTTGGCCTGGAGGCACAAACTCTTTGTGACCAATTCCCCTGGCTATCAAAAAAGCAAATCAGCAAGCATTTGATATTCGACTTGCGCATTCTTGCTTTTTTTGGGTCTTGCGGCGCTTGAAGTGTGCCTTTCCATGTTTTGACGCTTGGTTTTCGGGTCGTACTAAAACACCCGTCTCATCTCCAGTAACTCACACGTTCCATAAAATGGGGACCATTTTCAATCGATTCCAAGAAGTCACGACACCTTTTTCTCCTGATGTACTTTTGTTCCTGCGAAACGTTTTTGGAACCATTTATGCGCAGATTTTTCTCATCCCCAGTTCTTTAGTTAAAATCTGATGAACAGTGGTGTGATTCAAATTTAACTCTTCCCCGATAATTCTTGTCGTCAACCGACGGTCTGAATGCACAAGATCCCGTGCTTTATCGACATTTTCATCGGTTCTTGAAGATGAAGCCTTTCCGCTGCGTAGTTCATCTTCAGTCGACTTTTTCCTTCTGAGAATGCCTTAAAGCCTTAAACCACTCCGTTGGCGTGTTGAAGTTTTGCAAAAGTATTCGTTACGCTGTGTCCAAGTCTGAAGCATAACCTGATAGCACACCGTTGCTCAAAATTAATGTCACTCATTTTTAAAACGCACTAGAAAAAAAACGGTTTACGAAAACAGTCACAAAGAATAAACAAATGACTCCCCTTCCAAGTCCCGCCTCCGCAGTGTTGCAGATCGGGTGCTACGTTGCTAGGTCTCATTACTTAATTTACACACCTCGTATTTAACAACTTAAACAACGTACTTAAACAACTTTTCGAAATTCACGTTGAACGGAATGGCGTAATTTCTTTGTAAACACAAAATATAATCTGTCGGTATAACTGATTTAGGTATATTTTCATCTGTTTACATTTACTTACTTTTTTGCGATTAGAACGCGAATCTTCGAACATTTTTGTAAAAAACGCCGACAAAAAATGTGTATTTATTCGGTACAGTAAACAAGTATTTGTTTTTATTCTGTAACCGAATCTAATCGGTATACCAAATAAATTACGTAATGTCCTACGATTAATTCAGTGAAATTGGGTTAAAATAATTATGCAAAGTAACACCAATCATTGTTGAGAACAGCGTAATGTAAACAAGAGTTAGAACTTCTAAAATGTTAGTTTACGCATGATTTTCCAGAGTCTTATGATTTCAAAGGCGAATAGGTATTTTATAAATTAATTTTTATTTTTTTTTACGAAAAGCTGTACAAGACAAGGGATTATAATATCAAAAAATACGTTTTCTGCTATGTTTCATAACTTTAAACGCCCAGAATCGCAAAGAAGCTTCCTCACTTCGATCAATAAAGAGAAAGATTTGTACGCAGACTGGCCTCAGTCTTATTTTCTCAATATTGGAGCTTATATTTCATCACAATTTAGTTAAAAATATATTGTTTTTCGTATTACTTTCGCAATAATCTTTCTTTTTGTGTTAATTACCATTATAAATACACATACCGTTTAAATTTTAATTGTAACATACAATTTTCACCACGTTATATAATTTCTAATTTTAAACGCTCTAAACGTGTTTTATTCAAATCGCATTTTCAAAATCGATAGTTCCATTGTTATAAAAAAACGCCTAGCTCTATTTTCTTCATATCTACTAAGTCCTATTTTAAAGAAAACTTGCTCTTAAGAGCAAGTTTTCTTTGACGCATAACTTTCTCACTGATTATTTTCTTCATCGTTAAGCAAAAACGAATTTTCTAGAGCTCATCCGATTGATCGTAATTCTTTTAATATTAAAATTGTACTTTGAAGTAAACTCCATATCGATTATTGTCTGCAGATATATCACTATATCGGCAGCAGATGTTTTCTCTCGTCGTTAACAGGAAAATCAAACACCGATAGCGGTAATTAAGACGTCTTCACAAAAACAAACCCCATACATCCCTCTCGCGTCCGCCATGACCCTCGGAAAGCCATCACCCCCATGATCAAACTCACTGTTGCCAGATGGAACACATAAACGACAATACGGTGTTCTTTTTTTTATCTGAAGCGAACAAATTTTCGTCTACTTCTTGATGCTTTTCGACTTATTTGGATGTTCATCCAATAAGCAAAAGCACTTATACATATATACACTTAACGTTAATTATAACTTAAAAAAAAAAAACGTTAAAACGGTTGGTGAAATTTTTTTACGTTATTTTTATTTTCTGTAATAACATTGCAGGATTATTGTGGTATTCAGTATCTGTTGGAAAATTAGTTGCGGTTGCATTTTGTGCTTTCCTGTCGCTTATGTTTTTGTGATTTATTTTGTTTTTAATAACATAAGCATACGGGAAAAAACATGGTGTTCGCTAGACTATATCACCATACCCACATGTTTTCTGATCTAATCTAAAATCTGGTTAAAAATGACGAAATCTGCCTTGTCAAGTTCAGAAATGAAACCTGATCTACATGTTTTCATAGTCACTGATTCCGAATCCGTTATTATTTTAACTCTTATTACATTGCATGCCGCCCCTAACTTCAAAAAACACTTCAGAAATCGCAAAGCGGCTCTTTTAAAATTGAGAAATGAGTCCTGTATCCGAATTCGTTGTCCGATTAGACATATTATTGGACTACTATTTGTCTCTAACCTCGCAAAACTAGCGTTTTTGAAGCTGAACAATGAACACTAATGTGTGAAATATATGGGTCCTTTTTTTCCCGTAAGCCCATATAATTATTGATCATTGAGTTTTAGTGAGAAATTTTTGCAATTTTGACAATTCTAAAATATATAATAATTAAAAAAAAAAAAAATATTTTTAAATAAAATTATATTAATTAGAGTGATGACGTTTTTTTTTGATGTCTCCATACAATAACAGTCATATCCAAAAAGTAAAATAAGGCAAAAAAAGAGAGAAAACCACAAAATGCAACCGCACTCAACGAGAGCTAAACTGTAGCCGACAGGTGTCAAAGTGACGTGTGTACAAATTAGGTGTTGTGCAAGTTTTTCACACTTTACATCTTCTATGCAAGACTAATAAGGAAGCATATGAAGGTGTCCCCCCTCCGGAACACTATTTTTTTATAGCGGCTCCATTGAATTTGTGAAATTGGGGTTGAAGTTCACCCCAAAAAGTCATTATTTCAGAATATCTCGGAAGATGGTAGAGGTAGAACAAAATTGTAAATTGACACAATGTTTCCCTTCATGAGAGCTATCTTCTAGATTATATAGTGTGGCTACTTTATGGGGGCTTAAGAGTGAACAAAAAATTACCATTTTTTTACCCCCGCGAACATATACAAGAATAAATCTAATTCAAGTTGCGCCTAGAGCAATGTTAAACAAGAGTAGACAGGTTTTTGCTCCCGGCTGTTAGATGTATAGTTGTAAAAATATGTACAGCATGTCCCGAAAGTTTATAAATTTGTATGTTGCTTTTAAACAACAAGTAATATGACCATAAAATAAAACGTACTCTTACAAGGATTAAACCTTCGCTACTAGTTATACAGATTCCAATTACGTAATACTGTACATAGCATACCGAATTAACCCAACCAAGAAAACGAGAAGGCCCTTTTCTTTAAAATTAATGAAACTCGGCAAATTTCGACCTAAAATTATGCGACACACATTTTTTATGAAGGTGAACCTAAAGTCCTAAAATTATTTTTAAGTTCTCTTTCACCCTGCCAAATTTCATCGAAATCGGAGAGGGGCAGCTCGACCCCCTGTAAGTGCTGCCATCTACTGTGTATCGAACTGTAGCACCGGAAGTATCTCGAGAACTAGAAGTGGGAGCAAATAGAGAATAATGTCATTCGATTGAGCTCGTTGTGTAGTTGCTATATATTTTTGGTTTTTGTCGAAATCTCCGGGGTATAAACCTTTGCCGAACATGGATTTATTTTTTCGTTTTCCTTTAGATTTAATAAAAAGTTTTATGAAAAAATTTTTCCGAGGTCCAACCCTGGATGTCGGCCAGAATTCCGAAGTCTCCGACAAATATCGGCCGAATCGATTTCGGCACACGCGGCAACATCGCGCCCGACCGATGCCCCAAGATCGGGCGACGCCGCGGATAAGCCGCATATGGCGTTTTAGGTAAGCAAAGTCGTGTTTACGCTCGGACCCCTGTGCACGCACCGTCGGGGGCGACACCGCACGGCAGGCACGGCCGAGGCGCTGCGAAACGCGCCCCGCATTTTCGGCATGGGGTTGTCGGGCGCGCGCTGCCGCCTTTTCGCGTCTAGACTCGGCTTCTAGGGGCACTAACCCTAGCCGTGACCCCGGCAGGCCGTCCGTCAGGCCGAGACGTAGCAGCAGCGTCATCGCTGCGCTATTGGGGACCGCCGCAATTGTTGGAAACTTTGTGGAATCTAAACTTACGATCCAATCGACAAATAACACAGCTATTTAATAAAAATAGCAAGTGTTTCTGATTATTTTTTTACGCCGAATCAAAATACTAAAGAACCACGCACACAATACACAGGATTCCGTATACCGGTTAAATTTTCCGGAGACGGACTATTTAGGGGTTTTTTAGGTCGCAGAATTTATTTTTATGGTTTATTTGATCATATGAACCCTGGTAAGATCATGGATCAGATTTGAACATTCAAAATTATTTCTTAGAGATTTTTTATCGCTTATTCTAGTTTCGGGTTCTATTTGATCTTATGCAACTCTTTAAGCTGATCAAATCGGGATTGTACATGGTGAAAAATGCAATATTTTTAAGGGAGATTGATATAAGAGAACTTCCAAAACTGGTTCTGCGGTTTTTTTTGTCATCTACACAATTTTTTATGGTCCATTTTATTGTATGCAACCTTTTAAGGGTATGAAGTAGGTGTACATGGTTATAACGTGTTAAGAACTCGAAAAAAACCTTTAAAGGAAAACCTGTGTGACCTACCAGGAAAACCCACCAAGAAACAGTTTTGGAACAATGAATTTTCAAACCCGACCTTTTTTAAATATGCTATTTTCACCCTATACAACCCCTATTTCACCCCTTACCAGGGTTCATATGACCAAATACACCAAAAAAATGATTTCTGCGACCTAAAAAAACACTAAAGAATCCGTCTCGAAAATTTAACCGGTATCCAGAATCCTGTGTATTGTGTGCGTGGTCATTTATAGAGTTCCAATCGTAACCCTGTAAATGATGGGTACAAATGCAAAACTCACATTATCCATAATTTTTCGAAATAGAGTTAGTGGCGATATCTTGTTCATCGTTTACAAGGGTACGGGTAGTAAAAAAAAAACGGGGCATTGCGGTCTTTTTTTTGTTTAAAGCCCCCCAACTGGGGGTGCCTTGGCTGTAGTGACCTTTTTTTTTAGTTATTTGTTTGAATGATTGAGCCCCCCCCCAAAGATAACTACCGGCTACTCCCTTGGTTGAACTACACCATTTTAAAGTTTATAGAAGTGGTACAAAACTCACATTTTCGTATTTATTTTAAATTGTGGAATCTGTAAATTGTTTCAAAAATCACATTCTCCTACGATCTGAAGTTGTCAAAACTCACATTATCCATATCCAACAATGAAAAAGCTTAAAGCGATAAACCAATATGGCTGACTACCTAAGGAGAATGTTTTGCTTTCCTAGTTTTGCTTCTCTTCTTGTTTTGCTTTCCTAGATGGTTGGTTCCGTATTTTTCCCAAATTTCATTGAGTTTGTTCCCAAGTTCCTTTTCTTAGCTTAACTTTTGAACACAACATGAATTTTAGTGTAAAAAATAATATTATGTAGAATAATTTGAAGCAAAACTACCATTATCAAAAAAGTTGTATCAAAACTCACATTATCCAAATTTTAATTCACTTTCTTGGAGTCAAATATTGTGGCGCTGTCATTTCACCAATTGAGAAGCAAATTTAAAGTTCTAATACAAATACCAAAAAAATAATTCAGAGCCTTAAGTCACTTGAAAAGTGAGAAATCAGTTATTCCTTCTTCCTGAAAAAATTTTAAAAATGGATAATGTGAGTTTTGCATCTATACCCCTCAAATTTAGTATTTGGTTTTTCAACTAGCCAGTCATGACTACCCGTCAGTTACGTAGAATCCGAATCGGAGCCTCAGAATTTATGTCAATTAAAGCCTCAGGAAATAGTCTTAGAATGTATCCATCTTCTCAAGATATTGAGATACCTACTTATTTGAGGTTTAATTTAAGGTCATGTAATAGTAAATAACGAAAAATATAGTAAATAACGAACTCTTTCCCATCGTAGGTAATTGCATCGTATATTACCACCTTTTTTTTATTTAAAATGATTTTTTGATTGCTCATCTACATGCCTTTTAAAGATGAATGGCTTTGATTACTTGTGATTAAAGTTCTAAAATTTGTGCTACAACGCAGGGCTCGACACTATAAATCTCTATGATAATGAAAGCATAAACCGTATTTTTTAAGCGCTTTGTGAACGCGCCTGCATACCCACGCCACTGACCGATCCTTCCCGATGTCACGAGACTCACGTCTGCGCGGTAATACACCAATTTCATGCGGGAACGCTGGTTGGGTAAATGCAGTTTTACATGCGGTAAGCCGGGATTTCCGCGCACTACTTATAATTGAATAAAGTTATGAATGAATATGTGAATTTAACATTCATCTAATTATCCGACTTTGATGAAATACGGTATGCAACGGTTTTTGGAGTTGCTGATCATGAATCCAGTGTCAGATTTACTAAATCCGAGATGGAGGATACAATTTGAGTCATTTTAAAATTTTGCGGTATATTGGATCCACCATCTTGAATTTAGAAAATCTGACACCAGATTGATGATCAGCGATGATCATATTAATACGAACAGTAAAAATTATAGTAATAACAGGTCATCATTTCTTTTCTCTTAATAATTTTTCTATAAATTGAGTTCACAAATGACACTGACAAATCTGGCATAGGTCGACGAGTGTCTACAAATCTATGATTGTTTCAGGTTATTCTTGTTATTTAATATTTATGTATTTTATACATACCTTTTAACAAAAGTACAGTACAAATCTTGAGTTATAAAACAATTATGCCCTCATGGAATTGAATTATAGCACCCACTGCGTGGCTCATCTTTTCACAACTTTTTCCACTCGTGCCAAATGTGCTGTTTACAATTCTTGTTACGGTTACGTAATATACTTTACTCTTAGGTTTACCAATGTAACATTCTAAATCGCCCACAGGAATTCCCAAACACCCTCTTTTTACCCACTGGCAGCCTGATTTTTTCTCGGCGCATCCGCCATAATATTGACATATGTCAATATTATATATTTTATATTACGAGTATATAAAGGGTCCTAATTGTAATTAGGACCTTTTGTTTCTAATATCTATTAAGTTTCTCCGGAAAAGATTAAGTACTGTATTCTTTGTCCCTACTATAGTGTTTTCTTTGAAACGGACGTTAGTTTCATCAAATATTTTGTTTGGTAGATTTGGTTTCCAATTTCAGCAACGTTTCTATAATTTTAATAGGTAATAGATTCTATAAATCATTATTTTGCTTCCACATTCACGTAGTGAAGTGGAGGTATTGGTATAGTATTCATGAAAAAAAAATATCTATTAGATATATAGGCCTAAAATATTCTGAACCGTAGAGATTTTTAATTTAAACGAAAAAAAAAACGTCTGTCTGTTTGTTAACATGTTTTGTATACACACTAACTCTAGAACGCGTTAAGATATGAACTCCAAATTTGGAACACTTATCTAGCATGATGAGATCTCGACCTGATTAGATTTTGAGCTTAATCGGTTAAGAGGTTGGGGTTAAATAACGGTAACATACTTTTTCTACAAGATATGCATTTCAATAATACAAACAATTAAAAATATTTTTGAAACAGATACAAATAAGAATAGAACAGAAAGAAATAATTCTTGAACAAGAAAATTATTTTTACTTCAGATAATATCGTTTTTTCCGTAGTTTTAAGAACGTAAAACTAACTTTTTCATTAATATTCGGTAGGTTAATATAATACTCTATTAATATAATACTCTATTTCTTCTAAACTCTGCATTTTATCATTATACTGCATAGGACCTTTTTTATAGGGAATTAAATTTCCTACAAAAAACTCCTTTGCAGTTTTTCTGTAACTTTGACGGTGCTAATATGACTTCAGTGAGCTGCAGTGAGTACATATCAAAATATATGAGGTAAGGTAAAAATGTTGTAAGTACTTTCAAAGAGGAAATAATTACCTTTAAATCACACCTAAGTTCATTGCAGTAGCGTTAAATGCCACCAAGTTGTAGGAAATTGAAACAAAATTTTTAAATTTTCTATGCATTTTAAATAGGAAATCTTTAAAATTAAAAAAAAAGTACTTAGAATTAAAATTATTTTTCGGTATGTAGAACAATATTTTGCTGTGGGAGCGAAAAAACAAAAATTGTCGTTCAAAACGAATCACCCTAATACATATACAAGAAAAACTTGTTGACTTTTGAGTTTAAAAGAACAGTTGTTAAATAGTTGTTTTATAATATGTAATATAGAATATGCATTTGAATTAAAAATATAATGTAAGAACAATAATATATGAACTTTCTAAGTACAGTAATTTACAAAATTTAGTTTCTTACACCACTAGTTTGTTTTTAAGTAATATCCCGTCTTTTTATTTATAAAGTTACCTAAGACAAGTATCTAAGCAGAAGGTCAATACCGCTTTTATTTATAGAATATCTGAGAATGTTGCAACGTTCCCAACATGAATATATGTACCTACATACATACATATATACATATAATAGTTGCCGATGTGTAAAATAAATCTTAGTGACTGCAGTTTTCTCAAGGTACAAAAGCTACTATTACTACGTATATATTTTTTTTATAAATTTTCTTTCATTAATAAAATAACGTACGCTATAGAATAGACCAAGAATAGTTAGATCGTAGGTACTAATAATTGACATTTAAAATAGATTTGTGTGTATATATAATATGAAAGTAATGGCCTAAACATTTACTTTTCATTCATCGTAGATACTTTTTCATAAGTCTCTCCTCCAGCCATGTTATCTATTACTTCGTATTATTTCATAGTAGTACATATTTATTCCAAATATTTTTAAAAAGTCTAATAACCTGTTTAACACCCCGTATATTTTTTACAAATGTACAAGAACTCTTCCCTCCGATTTTAGCAATGCATGCTTTATAGATGTTTCATTCAAAACTTGAATGAGCGAATGATTTTAATTTAAATTTTAATAATAACATTCACTTTCGAGCTCTAAATTGCCAGGAAGAAACAATTACTGCATATTGTAATGCATTTTGACGTTTATAAACGTATGCTCTTGTGTTATTCTCAAAGGCCTGAGGGAGTTTAATTCTTGCTTCGAAATATGTCGTATTCGAAGTATATGGAGTATATGGAGTATTCGAAATTAGCACAATACGAAATAAATCATCCGTTTCATGCAAATAAAAGTAAAACATCAAAAATTCAGCACGAATATAGACATAAATTTGTTAGGTAACGAGTACCGTCAACAAATACAATAAAAAAATATTATTAAGAAAATATACTAGGCGCAGAAATTAAGATATAAAAAAATCCCAAATTTTTAGGTGATTTTTAAAGAGCTGTAACTTAGCGAATGGTCGTAGGGAAAAGAAAAGAAAAGGGAAATTGAACCTCCATGTTTATAGTTTTTGGATCTTGAGTTTTTGAGTAATCATAAGAAAACCATCGAAAAATTTTTTTTTCGAAATTTTTGCTTGTCTTTTAAACGATAAGCCACGGACCTCAATAAATGTTTTTCGATATGTTCATCATAAAGGTCTTTTAGATTATTTCATTCACTTTAATTTGATCTAATATTGAGCCCTGTAGTGCCGTTCAAAGCAAAAATGTCATTGTTGACTTTAATAATCAATTACTCCAGAAATAATAAACGTACAAAAAACTCAAGTAGGATTTTGAAAACTGCAAAGTATCCTTTACAAGTGGTACTGATTGTTTTATTTCTAAAAAAAAAACGAAACGAAAATGTTGATTGAAAACGAGGTAAAATTGGAAATAAAAGGATCGATTTTTCACTTTTTTCGATGGTTTTCTTATGATTACTCAAAAACTGCTGAAGCTGAAAAAACTGCAAAAAAAATTTAACTCAACATCCAAAAACTAGAAACTGGGAGCTTCAATTTCCTTTTTTTCCCCAAGTGACAACTCTTTGAAAATCACCAAAAAATTTGGTGATGATGATTTTTTTATATCCCTTAATTTCTACGCCTAGTGTAATTTAAATTAGTTTAATGTTAGAATGTCTTCAGTGGATGAATGTAGAAAAAAAGAATAACATATATGACATTAATATTTATATACAAAATTGTACATAATATGGTACCAGCATACTTAACTGACAATCTAACATATATAAATGAAATACACGATTATGTAACACGGAACAGAGAAAATATTTATTTGGAAAGAACTAGAACTAAAAAGATTATGAAGTCGCTATTTTATAAAGGAGTTAGTCAGTATAATACATTACCTAATTATGTTAAAGAAAGTCCATCACTTAATATTTTTAAAAGACGAATTTTAGAATGGCTCAAATAAGGATATAACTTATCAAAAAAAGGAGCACTTATTAAGGAACAATAAAGAGTTTAAGAATTATCTTTTTTGTATGTGTTCATGTTTATATATTATGTTTATATTTATGTGCTCATGTATATGAGTTTGTATGCGTGTGAATATATATAATTTGTATATAAAGAAATTACTGTTTGTATATTAGGCTTGCCTATTTAAATAAATAAATTCTTCTTCTTCTTCTTCTTCTTCTTCTTCTTTCTTCTTCTTCTTCTTCTTCTTCTTCTTCTTCTTCTTAAATACTTGCAGAAATATCGAACTGAAGTTTCTAACGTGAAAAACGACCCCCTTGATGTAAACTTAATACGACCACTCTTCTGATAAAGTATAGACTCTTGTTCTGCCGACTAACTCGCACCCTACCTCCGATCTGTCGGCAACTCTCCGGCCCGCAATTAAGGCCTCCCCCTTCGGGGGCGCACGCCAAAGGAACTATCTGTCTGCAACTGCCGACACACACACATGGGGGTGCATCTCAGATGTCCCACAAGAAATAGCGTACTGGAACAGCCGAGTTAAAAGTCGAGGGCGTTTACCCGTCTACCTCCCCTCTCCGTCTCGCGCGATGTAAATGTAACCCGGTGAGTGATCGGGGTGATTTTTTTTTCTTCATCCGTCCCTTGCTTGCAGCGGTGGCTCACGAAGTTGCTTCACGGGCACGATTGGAATAGCATCAAAATAATACTAATCTCATAATTATATTAATAGCTTATACAAAATAAATGGCGGTTTTTGTTGCTTTGACTTTTAATGATGAATTTTCATATAAATGATTAAACATAAATTTATACACAGTGTCCTAAAATTAGCCTGCTTAAATATTTTATTGCGTTCAAAAATACTCCTAAGATATTTTTTTCCTATAAAAAAGACGTCCTGAAATTGTTCCTAAGGGCATGAAATTGTTCCATACAGCCCTTTGAAGGTTACGTAAGAAAATGGCATTCTTCAGAATATCTCCAGAACCATCAGAAACAACTTATATAATTTTTATATGAGGTGTTGCTATTAAATAACCGAAACTGCTGTCATAACACTTTTTATTCGTTACCACTTACAGTAGCAACTTTTTTCACCTTCAATGTACTCCCCCTTGGAGATCTCTACACCGCTCCATATGACTTCTCCATTGTTGAAAGCAGTGCTGGAAGTCCGCTTCTGTCAGCCGGTTCAGAACCTCCGTCGCTTTTGCTTTAACCGTTTCCACACTTTCGAATCTTGTCATCACAAGTAATCATCGTGTCTAACAAGCCTGGATCAGTGTCAATGTTGTTTAGAATGTCAGCGCAAATGTTCATTCTTGATTCCTTTTGCTCGGGAATGAGGAGTTTTGGCACCATTTTTGCGCAAACTTTGCGCATGTTGAACGATTCATGCAAAATTGGCGAAAACATTCTTTGTCGATTCCTGTTATATCTGCAAGCCCTCGGATGCTTAGACGACGATCTTCGCTATTAATATATCAATTTTTTCAATGTTTTCGTCCATTTTTGACGTTGAGGGCCGTCCGGGGCGGGTCGTCTTCGGTCGTTTCACGTCCCTCTTTAAATATTTAAACCATTTAAAAACTTGTGCGCGGGATACACATTAATTCCCATACACTTCTTTTAACATTGCATAAACTTCTGTAAAAGTTTTCCCCAGTTTAACAAAAAACTTGAGATTAACCCGTTGCGCCATCTGAACAAACATTTTTCCGACGCGTCAGTGGTGCGTAGACTAAATGACTGCTACAGTCAAACTGAGCGACCCACTGGCTTGTCCAGCGAGCTCAGGGTGAGGAAAGTATCACCAGACACAGTTCTGTTTAAACCCGACACGCTCGCAGCACGCTGGGAGCAGCATCAGTTCGATTATTTAATAGCCACACCTCGTAATTACTGTAAGAACAAATGACCTAAAAACTATTTTAAAATTTTGCTCAAGGGCGTCCCAAAATGGGGGGATCAGGACAAACTTTATCATAACTTCTGTATACACACTTTTTATGTACTTTTAAGTAAAAAAAATTGAAATTTTTGAGTTTTTTGACGATGCAAAAGTACTTTTGAATGTTCATTATATAACGCAGGAGTATTCAAAATTCATGGTACCTGAACCCCATAGCTCTGAGGGTTTGAGAATTAGAATTCTGACTTAATAACCCCCATAACCTCATACTCTTGAACCCCACAACCCAATAGCCCTGTAACTGCGTATTTAGAACTAGAAACAACGAATCTCGAACGTTTTTTAGCAGACAACGTCAAACCCAATAACCCCATGCCCGAAGATTTGTTAGCAAGGGTTCTTAAATCCCATAAACCTTAACCCCATTTCCTCAAACCTCGAACTCCATAAAGAGCTCCACAACCGTGGGGATCAAATCACCACAGAAAATAATTCCATTTCCGCTGAATCTGTGACCACAGAGCTCTATGAGTCGAATTCATTTGAAAGGATCTATAGATCCGATACATTAAGACCATGTATCTTGTGACCAAATAAACTTGTCATTACATTCAGAGGATTTATAAGTACATGTTCTTCCAGTAATATTTGAGAAATGTTGACATGCGTTGGATTTCAAAACATTTGCTTACAGATCCTCAGGCTCTGGGGTTATTGGGTTTGAGGTTGTCAGTTAAAGAACCTCCCAGCTACTTGGTACAAGGGAATGTGGTTAAGGATATGGGGTTATACGATTATGGGGTTCACTCTGGGATTCTGTTGACCCCTAAATAGTAGCTTATGAAAACAAGTCACAATATATTTCTTTATTATATGCCCTGATTCTCGATTCAACCTTATAAATATGAACGAACTATGACATGACGAGTTAACGCCCACTTCAGATTCTGAGAATAATTTTTTTTATATGCCGGTGTAATTAACAGAATTTTTTTTGAAATTTCGTAATCAATAAAAATATGGTTTACGAGATTATAATAATAATAATAATTTATTCATCTCACAAGTCATGTACATTCATGACAAATTGATTAAAACCGAATTGATGGATTCCAAATAAATTCATGTTCATATCCCAAAGTCGAAAGAAAAATACTTTAGGACTAGCAGTATTTCAATAATAAAAGTAAAAAAAAAACGGTAATTTTCGTCAATAAAAAAACGATAATTCCCTTTTGTCCCTTAGGGACAGCCGCCTCTGCTCTTCCACACTCAATAGCATACGGTTCGTCGTTAATGGCTTGGCAGATTTTACATTTCAATAGATGTTGATCTCTGGGCGATATCGTGGGGCGCAGAGGGGCCAGGGGGTTGCCTTCGAGGAAAGACGCGCTTTTCTTTCAGACATGGTAATTTATTCCCTCATTATTGATTGAGGTAGGGTATCGGGTTACGAGAAAAAAAAAATGGCGTCGGAGCGCAGTCATTAGGGGGTACAAAACTTGAGACGCAGATTTCCTGCGATTGCAGATGGTGTCAAAAAACTGGGACGCCTAGTACGGTAAACTTTTTTGTCAGTTTTCCTGGGAAAGGTCAATAAAACAGAACAGGTGTCCAAAGAATGTTCCTTTCGCAAAAAATACATTTACCTAAAAAAAATGTGGAAAAGGTCTACAATCATTGAAATAGGAAATTATGACCACGCGTAATCTTATTTTTTTCTCTTTCCATGTCCACGTAATAACTAATGATCAATACACGCACCTAACCTATATAACTTTTTTCCACAAAATAATGTCATGTGAAAGAAGTGAAGGCATTTTCAAAGACACCTTTCATTCCACTTGTGCAATTTCTTTTCGAAGAAATTGAATTCGTATTTATCAAATTGAATTCCAAATCAGTTTGGTGAAGTTCGAACTCATACTCAACTGATCGTATTGTTACGTATTTCTCTCTAAATAATTTACTTCTTCACTTCTAAACACTTTTATTAACACTTTACAATTCGTCGACCTTAGCTGTGTTACATCCAAATTGCAACTAACTAACTCCTAGCAACAACACCAGTATTTATAGCTTCTACATTTCTAGAAAATTCTTTTGACATCCAGAATATTCAATATGTAATTCCATACAATTCTTTACTAATAGCTAGTGTGTATAAACTAAATAAACTAAATATGTAAACTATAAAACTTAATAAATGTCAGCTGTCACAAATGTCACTTTTACAAATGTCACAGTATTATAATCTTTAATTCTCTTTTAACTCAGTTAACATCATACAATATATGCAACGTGGGTTTGATAATACGGTGTACATTTTTGGATGAAGCAAGTTGCAGTCAACATTCACTTTTCCGTATTTGGTGCCCATTTTATTTTATTTAAAAATAAATAAATAAATAATCAGTTGCATATATGGAGACATCCAAAAAAAACGTCATCAAAGTTGGCCGAGAAAAAAAAGACGTATGTATTTCTATTCTTGACCGAATTTATAACCTTATTTACTTGTCAAGACTGTCACATCATATGACAGCCATTGTTTATTTTACAAATTGTGACAGTCACTTGTCAAAAGTTTGACATAACAGAAAAGCTTAGACATGACCGCTATTTCCATCTCTCTCGTTCATAGCCAGAGTTGATGACGTTTTTTTTGGATGTCTCTATACTATGTTATTTTTTCGCTGAAATGGTTAATTGGATTTTTTGTTTCAGCTACTACTACGGTAGCAACTGGACACCATACTTTCTGGTAAGTTCGAGTTTTCTTAGCGTAATTCAAAATCACCATGTTTTCTATTTCGTGAATAATGTTTAAGCCGCTTGTTGATTCAAGTCTCCATAGTAACAAAATCTAGAGCTGATTGGTGATTTTTTGAGCTAATTAGTTGAAGTGTTGAGGGATAAGTGGAGGCGATACATTTTTGGCTAGCCAACAGGTAATTTCTTAGCGTTTGAAGATATCGTCTTGAAATTTGATAAGCAGATGAATCATACTAGGTTCTAGAATTAGTTATATTTTTGCTTAATTAATTGAGGAGTTGGGAGTTACAGGAGGGTAGGTTTGTAAAATAACCCTTTTTTATTGCCTTTATTTTTAAGGGGGCAAAGGTCAACGTCTTTATTTGTTTGACCGAAATTCACCCACTTAAAGTTTTAAATATGAAATTCAGTATCTACACACTCTCCACAACAGAGTTCTAAATATTTTGTAGTCTTAATATTTTCTAGTCTTTCCTCTGTAGTAAGGAGATACCATATTTTGAAATAAAATAAAATATACATATTGGTACTACTTTATTTTTTGTGGGTTTTAGGGTTAGATGAATCCAAATTGTTACATTATGTTTATACTGTAACATTTTTTCGAACTAAATTTAGAAATATGGAGAAAATAGTGAGGAAATAATAATTTTATAGTTTAGGCAGCAGTTCCACGGCCATATTGGCGTTATTTATATAATGGATTCTGGAATAAATAAAATTAGGTAGACTGCAAAAATAAAAATGATTGTGGAAAAACTTATATATATATTCTGTTTTTTGCGAATCAATATATTTGCGTCATCCCAGTAATCGACACGATCATATGACAGTATTGTTAGTGTCTGTCAAATTTCTTTAACTACTAGCGTCTTTTGACATTTGTGAAAATATTATTTTTTCTTAATTAATACTCTTTTTAACTCTTCTGTATTCAGTTATTTTGTATTAATTTGTTAAACTAAACTAAACATTGTGTGTAGTGAACTCATACACAAGTTCTTAATTTTATCTTACTGAAAATTAAAGCGTGAAGCGTTGATTGTGGGGATTGCGGGGAAAACCCTTTACAATTTTCAGAAAATCGATTTTTTTTCTTATTTTGAAAGTACAATATATTAAGAGTATATTGAAAAGAGAAAAAATCTAAATATGAATTAAATATTTACGGAGTTACATATTCGAGAGAGCCGGGGCTCTACCTCATACCACATACCGTAAACTAGCGAGTCGGGTAGCCGGAGCGCTTGGGGTGGAATAACATTTCTTTCATAATACCTTTTGTGAAGAAAACAAGGTCTTCGAAGAGGCTGAAGGTTTATTATATGCACCTGGAATCGCTGATTGATCGGTAAGTCACTAAAACTAATAGTTTTAATTTTGTAATTAACTTAAAGTATTGGAACTTTGAACGCGATTATCTGGGAATTATATTTTCAAAAACTCGTGCTGTAACTCAAAAAGTTATTGATCGATTTCGCTGAAATTTTGTGAGCCTTTTTTGTCTATATTATCGGAAGGATGTCGAAGGAAAAAAATAGTAGAAATTTTGAACATTAAGAATTAAACAGCCTACTTAATTTCCGGTTTTATACATTTTTATAATTGTATAGGTTTATCATTCCCTTGCACATGTCAATAACTGAAAAAAAAATTGTTTTTTTGGTTTTTAATCAATAGAAATATTATGACAAACGCAGCACTTTTCGATGTCACGCCAAAGACGCCTGAAGGAATAAAAGCAAAAAAAATGTAAAGCCGCCATTTTGTTTAAAAAAAAAAAAGAAAAAAAATGTTTTGCTACTCTTCAAAGTTGTAAAATAATAAAATGATGTTAAAACTTTAAAATGGTGTGATTATTTTATCACCTTTAAAAAACTTCATAAAAAAATACTCATTTTCGGGCGTCCAAAGGGTTTTCGCCCCTTAAATAGCAAAAGTCCTCTAAAATTCGGTTCGATTGAATTAGAGAGAAAGATTGCTCTATATTATTAATGAACACACACAATTTTTAATACATCGTGATGAGCAGTAAATTCGGAATCATTGTACAAAAAACACAAACCTATATTTATTATAAGCGTAAAACATGAAATAACCAGACTATCTAACTGTATTTAGACGATGAGCTAGTTAACCGTACTTGCGTGCGGTAAGGAATGTTAAAGAAGCGCAAAATACGAGCACAAAAGACGTGCAGCCTGGATTACACCGCGTCCCGTCGTTGTGCCTTAGCTTAGCGCATTGTTCTTATAGAATTTGCGCTGTGTAATTCTGACTTCGCTGAGAAGTTTTTCGGATCTCTTTTTGACGCGGTGCTTTGTGATGTTTTTGTGGAATTTTACATCTACTATAAGTTTAACTTTAGAAGGATAGCGCTCTTAGTAGGGTGCTTAAAAAGCGTTTTATAAAATTTACAAAACGTCTCAAAACATTGCCTGGTATAAGGCGAGAACGGCGCTGTGTACATACAGTGACTCACAGTGAAAATCATGCAGTCTATTAAAAATCAATTTTTCAGCTATAGAGACGCCACCTATTAATGTTTGTCAAATGAATTAATATTTATAAAAAGGTAGTTCTATTATGCAACGCTACACACAGACAGATTGCCATATAAGCTACGGAGGTAATATTTATGGCGACTAATATTCACTCATAACCAAATATTAGGTCACAATGAAAATCATGCACAAACGAAATTACAAAACAGCGAAATAAATAATATTTCCGTTTATTAAACAATCATCACATTAGTATTTGGAAGGGTTTCCGCCATTACGTTCGATAGCTTTTAAACGGTTTGGCATTGGTTTTACTAGTTTTTCTGTATATGAAGAATTTATTTTATTCCATTCTTCTATTAACGCTTTTTTTAAATCGTTTTTATTTGATACGTGGTGTTTCCGTATTCGCCGGTCAAGTTCGTTCCATAAATGTTTCTATAACATTCATGTCTGGAGATTGTGGTGGAGGATTTACAAGATGTGGGCAGTTATACACTAGCCATTGCCTCACTACACCTGACGTATGCTTCGGGTCGTTATCTTGATAAAACCAATAATTGTCTGCAATGCCCAGTTTTTCAACAGAAGCCCGCACATGTTGTTTTAAAATGTTTAAATACGACCACTTATCCATAATCCCCTCTATAAACTCGAGCCTCCCTACCCCAGCTGCACTCATACACCCCCAGACAAGTACTCCTCCGCCACCATGTTTTACAGACGCACGCAAATTTTCTGTTTTCAGTTCTTCATTCACTTTTCTCCATACTATAACTTTTCCGTCAGATCCAAACACATTGAATTTACTTTCGTCCGTAAATAACACATGTTTCCAGAAGTCAAATCCTTTTATTTAAATACTGCCGTGCAAAGTTTAATCGTGCCTTGCGGTTCTTTGGACTTACATACGGCTTTTTCTGGCCACCCAACCATTGTAGCCATGTCTCCTGAGCACTCTTCGAATACATTCGGCATTAACACACTTATTTAAAAAAGTTTCAACCTCACTGGCTAATTTTGGGGCGCTTAGCTTTGGATTGGATTTGATTTTTTGTATTATCCAACGTTCATCTCTAGGTGTTAACTTTTTTCGCGGACTTGTGCGTTGCTTATTAGCGATACGGTTTTCACTTTTGTATCTTTGGATAATACACTGAACAGTAGCGTGGCTTCTATTAATAATATTTGCAATTTGCCGTTGACTTTTTCCCTGTTTGTAATGGTATATTACCAACTGTCGTTCTTCGACAGTTGTATGTTTTCTTGTTTTTACCATTTTCACGATCTAATTCTTCAGTGCTCTAATTTACAACTCTAATGCTCTCAGTAAACTGCCTACAGTGCCTACATGTGAGTTGCACGGGGATTCCCCTATTTCATTGAAACTATCGTGTCAGTGGTATTGTTAATGCGCAGTGCATGATTTTCATTGTGACCTAATATTTGGTTATGAGTGAATATTAGTGGCCATAAATATTACCTGCGTAGCTTATATGGCAATCTGTCTATATGTAGCGTTGCATTATAGAACTACCTTTTTATAAATATTAATTTATTTGACAAACATTAATAGGTGGCGTCTCTATAGCTGAAAAATTGATCTTTAATAGACTGCATGATTTTTACTGTGAGTCACTGTATATGTAAACTTGCTTGAGGTTGAGACACTACTAACCAACGGAGGAGTAAGGCAAAGAGAAGACCACGACGGTGCCACTCAGCTTGACGGGGCCCATCATTGTTTAGCCGAATGTGTAAATTTTGCACGCCCCTATCCGACTAGGGTTAAGGTTTACCGTACCTTACTACGAATATTACCGTGCGTTTAGAAAGTACGTGTTCGTAAGCTATTCTGGCTGCGTCGTCCGCGTCACAAATTAGAACAGAACGCGAACTTCTACGTAATTGCTTTCCCCGAGCGTGCCGTACTGTTTCTGATAAATATGTCATTAATTAAGCAGGTATCAAATTAACGGTTATTTAAGCGTCCCATAAACCGACTGTGTTTATACAATCCCTTTTATAATATTAGAGGCCGGCGCGATAAATTCTTGCGCTTACATAACTCACGTCACCGTCGGCTAAAGTTTCCCACGCTTTGGGGGTAATTCGATTCGACAGAGCGAGAGAAGAATTCGTTGACTCGAAGGAATACACTCAAGCCTGACTTAATGAGCTCGCTAAAAACCGCTTATCTTATCCTTATCAGTCTTATCACTAGAGTATTATCACAGATTCTCATTTCACTTCCAGCGGCGTCGACCACCTCAAGTGGAATCACGAGCGAGCGTTTTTACCTGGTGTACTCGCATTTCTTTTTAGCCATTCCACTCGGATAGCTAATAATTCCTATAGATATAAATTAAGATGTGTTACTCTACTTATCACATCACAGGTTTTATTTTACATGTTTATCTTGTTTTGCACTTACCCAGGTCGAAAAAACATACATACGAGGTGTGGCTATTAAATAACCGAACTGCTGTCATAACACTTTTTATTCGTTACCAATTACAGTAGCAACTTTTTCGCCTTCGATGTACTTCCATTGGCGATCTCTACACCGCTCCATACGATTTTTTTGTTGTTGAAAGCAGTGCTGGAAGTCCGCCTCTGTCAGCTGGTTCAGAACCTCCGTCGCTTTTGCTTTAACCGTTTCCACACTTTCGAATCTTGTCATCACAAGTAATCATCGTGTCTAACAAGCCTGGATCAGTGTCAATGTCGTTCAGAATGGCAGCGCAAATGTTCATTCTTGATTCCTTTTGCTCGGGAGTGAGGAGTTTTGGCACCATTTTTGCGCATGAATGCAAGGCAATGGTATTGAGAGCCATCCGGGGCGCGGATCGTCTTCGGTCGTTTCACGTCTCTCTTTAAACCGTTCAAAAACTTCCTAAACACTTCATAAACACTCATTCCCGTATACTTCTTTTAACATTGCATAAGCTTCTGTAAGTTTTCCCCAGTTTAACAAGAAACTTGAGATTAACCCGTTGCTTCATGTGAACACTCGTTGCTCATGCGTCACTGATGCGTAGACTAATTCAAACGACTGCTAAAGTCAAAGTGAGCGACCCACTGGCTTGTCCAGCGAGCTCAGGAGTGGGAAATGTATCACCAGACACAGTTATGTTCAAACTTGTCGCAACACGCTCGCAGCAGCGCGCTGGTAGCAGCATCAGTTCGATTATTTAATACCCACACCTCGTATGTACATACATGTCTCTCTTATACAGAGATATTCATAAAATAAAAATAAGTACAACTTTTATTTAGACATTTTGTTGCTGTGGCGGTTCGGACTAGCATTGCTGGTTCTTCTGTAAACATCCTGTATATAATTGAGCAATAATTAAAGCAGCGTTGCAGTTTTCAAATTTTACTAATCACAGGAATCACAAGGTGGTTACTGCTCAAAAAAATATATTTTATGTAGATACTGATAAGTGTGATACACAAAACTAAAAAAAAATGGAATCAAACTGAACACGTTCCTTAAACACCGTTGTAGGCCTATTCTCAACAAGAATAATTTCGTCTATTACAAAAAACGGACGCCCAAAAAAAAAAATCTATATCGAATATAAAGATAATGGCGTTACATAGTTTTCGTTTTAAACTTGCCCTACTAAAATATTTTTGTGGTATATTTTATCTGATCGGCCATTAAATAGAATAACTCAACTAACGCCTCAAGCTTGCAGAAGTTCCTCAATTTCAAGATAACACTTTTGTAGAAAGAATGATTATAAATAATACAATGCGGAACGCAAATACAGGATAAGACAACGTACATCTTTATACGACAAAGCGTTTCTGCTTATACGAGGGGGTACCTAAAAATAACCGGAAATAACCGGCGGAGCTTGTGTAGCACGCATTTTTGCCGCTAGGCGTATATAGCGCAACTCATTGTCAGTTCAGTGCCGCCTGTGTTGTCGACCTGGCATGTTCTGTTCATCTGCAATGATTGTTTTTGCTAGCGCTGTTTTGTTCTTGTTTCGTTTTTTATGATGACAAGCTTAAGTGAACAATGCGCAGCTGTGAAATGTTGTTTTCTACTCTGTAAAAATGCTGCCGAAACTGTTTTAATGTTGAAAACAGCTTACAAAGATGACGCTATGGAAAACTCAAATGTACGAGTGGTTTGCTCGGTTTAAAAATGGCGACATGTCGATTGATGACAAATCTCGTTCTGGGCGTCCATCAACTGCCCGAAACGACGAGAATTTTGAAAAAAAATCGAGAGCTTGTGCTCACAGACCGTCGACAGACAATTGATCAACTGTCAGAGAACTGTCGTCAAAAAAGACCCGATATGTGGCAGACAATAGACTGGTTTTTCCACCACGGCAATACACCTGCACACACAGCCATCTCTGTTCGCCAGTTTTTGACTAAAAATGGCATGGTTCCGCTGCCCCACGCACCTTACTCGCCTGACCTGGCTCCGTGCGACTTTTTCTTATTTCCACGCATGAAAAGGGGCATGAAAGGACACCGATTTGACAACATTGAAGAGGTCAAGAAAAAAAAAAAGGGAGGAGCTGTCAGTCATTTCTGATGTCTACAAAAAGACACTTATAAAAAATTCTCATATCTATTGAAACATTTCAAAACAAAAAAATAGTATGGAAAAGTCATCTCCATCGAACTAAGATGCCAAAAGATTCTGAAGATGACTACAAAAAATGTTTCGAACAGTGGAAGCACCGGTGGGACAAATGTATTAGTTGTAATGGAGAGTATTTTGAAAGGGATAAGGTTGCTTTGTAAACAATTTGAAAATATATAGCTTTAAAAAATAATTCCGGTTATTTTTGGGTACTCCCTCGTATATATTAGGTATACTCCGTCCGTCGTAAAGCCCACCTGTGTCGATCCGTGTGCCAGCGTGTCGCGGTATTTCCAATCCGCGCTCAAAGGGTGGGCAGCGGAGCATCTGCATGACCCATTCCACACCGCCTTCCCTTCCACATAGAATATTTTTAGATGGTAATATTCGCTATTTCTAAGCCTACTTGGGCCAACCCTGTAAATGTATGTACCTACTTCATTACCTTACAAAATATTACTACATACATAGGTACAGCACCAGGATTCCTTTATACAAAACAGCTGTAAACTAAACGAGACAAATCCATTTTTATTAGTTTTAGCTTTTTTGATTCTAATATTTTTATAAATTTAACCATCCGTCTGTAAAGGTGGGTCATTCGTGTCCCGGGCAAAATTACTTTCCCCCCGTATATGAATAATACGCGTTTCAATTTGCCGATTTTCGTTGTTCAAACTTAAGCACTTGAAATTAAATTAATCAATCGGCACATTTTTTCTTAAAAACTACATCCTTCAGCTTTAATTTACCGCTTGGTAGATTAATTTATCTCTATTTTTCGCGAAGTTGCGGCTATTTAAGTGCAATTCCATTTTTTCGCGAGGTTGCTTCAATTATTTAAAAAAAATTGTTCATTTTTTTTCCACTAATATGATTATTGTTTCATCAAGTACAAGGCTTAAAGAGGTAGCATGAATTTTTTCAGATTTTTTCTATCATAATAAGTTGGGGAACAAAACGGTGGGACACGAATGACCCACCTTTACGGACGGAAGGTGCCAAAAAAAACATTATAGACGAAGGGTTAATGATGGTGAAATTTACTTAATTATCCCAAAAATACGGTGATTCTTAATTCAAAGAAATTCTTTCTGTGTGTGTGTAAATAATAAAAACTAATAAATACACATAGCGAGCATTTACTCTTTATTGAATTAAAATTAGTAAATCGAGACCTAGTAAGTACATAATGCTTTTAAAGTTACCACAATAGTATAACAATATCCTTGTTACAATGTATAGAGACCAGCGTTGTTTGTCGACTTGTATACAGGCTTAAATGATCTTTGACGCCTTCCTTCTCTTCATATTTAGAAAGGGTTACGTTAAAGATACATAACGATTACTTGAACTAGTAAAGGAGTGTAATTCACTAGTTGTATTCTACAATTATTGTTGAAACTGCCTGATGGTAATAAACCAATTGAACTGACATCTGATATTGATATTGATAGTCTTTTTCCCCCTACGCAAAATTTTAGCGATGATTTCTAAGCTCATCTCAAAAGTTATTTTTCAAGTAATTAGATTCGTATTGGGCCTCAGTTTCAACAATTTAATGATTTTGAAGTCGCTTCATTGAAGTGAAGCTAGACAGGTTTCGATTTGATTCCAAACAGATTCCAGAGTCCAGATAGGATTTCTTTTGTGAAACTGAAACAAAAATATTCGCCAGGTTCATAATTTTCTTGTTACACTAGAAATTGCCAGAGGCCGGATCTCTACCATACAAGAATCCATCACCAAGTCTAAAAAAAATGGCAAGAACCTTTTTTTTTAAATTACGCAATATGTATATTGGTTATAGTGCAGAAGTTGTAAACGACCTCATAAACAAGTGTATTTAGATGTCTAAGGTAAACATATTGATAATTATTTCTAGGCTCCTTGATACGCGAGCTGCGGTCCTAACCTAATATTTGACGTCATATACTATTGAAATCCGGGCTCGGGAAATTACATGAAAAATAATTCAACTGGCCTAGTGTTCATTTTGATTGTTGCCGCTTACTAATTTTTTAGGATGCAGTAAGAGAGAACACGGTATTATGAATAATTGAACTTTAATTGCTTAATGTGTATATTTTGTTATATAATATACATACAGGTTTTGTCCGGAAAGTAATGTCAGTGAGCTTTGAAAAATGGTTTTTATTGGTTCTATGTGTACAAATCTTTATTAATCGGCCACGAGGAATGCGAAGGCGCATTGTCGTGGTGAAGCTTCCAGGATTTTGAGATGTCTGTGCGGACGCGATTCACCCTGTGTTTCAGCCGCTTCAGCACCTCGACGTAAAACTTTCCGGTTACGGTTGTCCCCTGCGGAACGAACTCATGATGGACCAATCCCCGGCAATCAAAAAAGACAATCAGCATTGTCTTGATCTTTGACCTGGACATCCTGGCCTTCTTGGGACGAGGGGAGTTCGACGTGTGCCATTCCGCACTTTGCCTCTTCGTCTCCGGATCGTATTCAAAGACCCAACTTTCGTCCCCGGTAATGACGTCATCAAGGAAAGCGGGGATGTCTTCGCAGGTGTCCAAAAATTCTTGGCAGGTTTCGACGCGCCTCGCTTTTTGATCGTCCGTTATTACTTTTGGCACGAGCTTCGCGCACACCTTCCTAATTCTTAAAGACTCGGACACAATTTCGTGAACAATGGTTTTCGTAATGTCTAATGTTTCGGAAATTAAACGGACACTTAGACGACGGTCAGTGTTCAACAAGTCACGCACACGTTTCACATTGTCGTCGGAACTGGAGGTTGATGGTCGTCCAGCGCGGTTCTCGTCGTTGACATCTTCCCGACCTTCTGCGAAGGCCTTGTGCCACCGGAAAATTCTGCCTTGTGCCTGTCCGAAAGACAATCGACGCCGAAAGCCTTCTTCAACATTGGAATGGTTTCCGCAGCACTCTTCTCCAGTTTCACACAAAACTTGATCGCCATCCGTTGCTCAAGCGAACGTTGCATTTTTTCTTGCACCGGGTCACTGTAACGACTCTCAAAGAACGAGTGATGCGACCGCTACAACGACCGGTAGCCAACTGACGCTTGTTGGATCTGGTTGCCTGATCCCCCCACCACAATCCCAGCACGTAAAGCGCGGGCTGGCGCTTACAGTCTCGGGAAAAAAAAATCACTGACATTACTTTCCGGACAAACCCTGTACGAGTATGTATGTGTACATTTTGCTTAGGTCTGGGCCGCACTAGGCGACAGGTCGCGGCAGCCAACAAGAGTACAGATTTTATATTGGAAGCCTTGGCCGCGGCGACCCGTTCGCAAATGCGCGCGGCCAAGTGTGCTCTTCCAATATAAAATCTGTACTTTTTTTGGCTGCCGCGACCTTGTCGCCTAGTGCGACTCAGGGCTTAGGTAGTCATGATAGTCATAGAACGGTTAGATATTTTTCAGGTGAAAAACTAAATTTTGCCCTCACATTGTCACCAGTAGACCTTCTGATTTCGTATATGTCTTTCAGAATTAGAAAGCGTTTTAATGAACGCGGTGGATCAACCCATCATTAAAATTTTCTATGCGGATATAATTTGATTGAACTAGGGCCCCATTCATTTATTATAAGCATTTTGACTTGAGGTGTTCTACTAATCTATATTAAATTCTTCATTCATTGGCAGTCTATGAATGAACATTTCGTATCTAAAGGTTACTTATCTACACATGCGATTTTTAGTTTCTAAACATTCTTAAAATATTTATAGAAAGCGACCTAAGTCGTTCCATCACCAAGTCTAAAATACATGATTAATTGTCTCTCTAAAAATCATTTTCATTAGCGCTTACTTTTCAGGTACTCAACAAGTTATAGTCTTCGTTTCCACCACATTTGGATGTTAATGTTTTTTTATATATATCTACAATGATCTGATTATACATTTGCATTTACATAACGTACTTGTATATATTTGTGTAAGTGTTTTAATTAATGTTTTACTTATTTGTCATTTATGTTTGTCATTTTCAAGTGATGTATATATCACTTTAGTGTAATTTTTAGTTTATTTACATCAATTGTATACTACTGTTAAGTATTATGTTTTTATCACAAACATTTTAGTAAATAAACATTATTATTATCTACTCTTTCTAATGGCCACACAAAGTTGAGAAACCTTGTAGGTCTACAACAAATTAATTCTTTTTTTGGCATCTTAGTTCGATGGAGATGACTTTTCTATACTATTTTTTTTTGTTTTGAAATGTTTCAATAGATATGAGAATTTTTTATAAGTGTCTTTTTGAAGACGCAAGAATTTGGTCTTACCGAATTAGAGTTATGGTAACCTGATTAAATTACACTGAGGATTAGGTGTAGTAAAGACATTAGTGGCTCAAAATAAACATAGTAAACAACAAGTTTTGTCGCTTGTTGAATGAAGTATGAGATATCTTCTGATGAAGTAGATCCACAATATGACATTTTTTGAATAAGCGTAGTAGTCTGAGCCAGACACTTTTAACGAGTTCCAGCACTGTACGGGAAAATGCCTCGAGAGACTGCTGGTTCTATATAATCATTAAATTGCGTTTTTAAATACGAAGCTGTGCCCACGTTGGAGGCCAAGAGTATTATGAGTGCAGGCCACCCCGATTAAAAGTGTAGGCGGTAAAACAAAAAAAAACGGATGCAAATCGGTTTTATATGTAGGACTACCTACCGCGTCTGCAGTTTATCATCACGCCTACCGGATCGTCTCATTATAAGCGACGCGATGATTGAGAGGCAGTGTTGCCGGATTTCTTTCAATTTTGTCTTTAGTTAGACCATTTCCAAATTGAAAAGTTTGTATATTGGGATGAAGGAAATTCAATTCGAAAAACACGAAGACATTTTAAATATGTACCTACTCGTATTTTAAAAAAATCTATTGTACTCAGATTGGTCAAAAATTTTTGTAGGGCATGGTGGATTCATCCACGGAGAGATTATGGTAGAGTGGATCACATGATAGTAGTGGATAAACATTCTTGTTTTCAAAGTTGTCGCAGAAAAAAACGTCACCTAAAAAACGGCAAAAAACAGTATGTCTACTACTTGGTAAAGAGTAGTCACCGGATGTTAAATAATATAATGGTTATATAGAAGAGTTTGAAGAGTTCTTGGATATTAAGAAAATGTGATATGTCCTCTGTCAGTTCATGAACTAAAATCATTGCATATGAACTATGATATTCCTCTACTAACAGATCACTTGCTTCACAACCAGATCTGGCATAACGGTATCTAAAGGTTATCACTTCTGAAATCTCTGTTGGACTGACACATCCAACATTAAAAAAGTGACCACGTTCTCTGTGGATGGTGGATTTTTTGGATTCAATTTTTTTCACTTACATTTTCATTTCAATGTATTATTCTATCCTTCAGTTAGGTCTTACTTCCTTTCATTTTTCTTGGCTGGTTACTAATTTCAGAATACATGCTGTATACTGCTGTTTCCTTCCTTAACAATGTATCCTTAAACAATGGCTATTGTTGGCATATTTAACCACGTACATACCTACAAGTGTAACAAACAAAAAATAGTTTAGTTGTTTTAGGAAATTTATTAAAAATGTGCTTTCTTTTTTGTTTATTTTCCTCAGCTAGCCACCAGGATCGAGATTAAGAAGATGGTTGGTTACGTGTGAAGGTCTCTTTGGTTTACGTTCCCTGCAAGCTGCACATGCAAATTTTTTCTCTTCTTTAACCGTCCTAGAGAACAAAATTGTCGGGCCATGGGGACAATGTGGATGATTGCTAAAGTCTTCTATTATAATATCTATATTTGCTTTACCACTCATTTTCCAACAGTTTCTTACTACAAAAACGCTGAAAATATCGATAACCTCACATAATATAACAACAAAGAGAATAAAAGCATAGATACAATATCGTAGAGAATGGAGAACAAAGAGAGTGAATGAAAAGGATGGAAAAATTGTGTCAAAAAAGTCCAAATCATGGCACGTATTCTGGATTCACCGATTTTCAGCAAAAATAAAGGATGGAATTCATAGCGACCAACACGGAGCTCAAATCAACTGATCCCCGTTGTCAACAAGTTTAAGTGTTGTCAACATAAATAAACTATCTATCATCAAGCGATAGAGGTGTTGTATTATCTTTTTATCGCGACTTATGTCCGATGTGGTACGTCGAACATTAGTCGCAGATTTAGCGGAAAACGGGCAGGTTTGGCAACGCGGCGCGGTATCATTGTCGTCTTCGTCGTCGACGGCGGCGGCGAATATTTGCGAAATATCGGAGAGCGTGCGCGCGGAGCTCTGGTGGCGTGTCGGCGAACGACCGACAGGCAGATAACCAAGATGGTGTCCGGCTAACGAGGGGGAGTGGCGAATGAAATCTTTAGTTGCGGTTGAAACGAGTGCCGGTCGACCGGTAAACAGGGCTCCGTCAATCTCTTCGGCCCTAAATAATACCAAACAAGTGCCGTGAAATGACCTCATTCTAGTGTGCCATGACATTTAATACCTAGAACCATAGACACACCCCTATATTTCAACTCATCTGTGATAATAATAATAATGGCCGTGCGTATGGATAACTCTACACCCAACAGAAAAATTAACTATAAGGTCACGGTAGGTACACGATCCCTTGTGATTTTTCTCTTTTGCGATAGTTCCCGTTATTTGTTATTTTTTTAATGGTGCGTTAACCCCGCCCATCTTCTCGTCCCGTCGTATTTTCAAAACATATGATTGCGTAATGACGGGGCACGATTCTGCGGCCCTTTAAAATTTAAAAAGCTAGTTATAATCATCGCACGGCTCCGTCTGACCGGCAAGATCCACTCGTTCACGCTCAATTGCCTAATTCCGCCGCCTCTATCTCCGCGGTACAAAAAGAAGAGCATCGCGGCACCCTCTGATGAAAACGCGGACGCACACGTACGGATTTCCACGCGCGATTGCCCGCCGCTAAGGACGAAACGCCGCCGTCGCGGTTTTGTTTATATTATTTCGCTCGCGTGACCCGAAACAAAATAGCGACTGTCTCGGGGTCGGGTGGCTAGATTTTAATGAGCGTCGCCAAGGCGTGAAATGCGAGCCGGAGATCCCTCCCGATAAGCCATATGTTTATATGTGATGTGGGTGTCTCGTATCGGAAATCGAAGAGGACAGACTGTAAAACCGCCCTCGTGAGCCGGAAGTTGTGACGTAGTTGTAAAAGCTCGGCCGCCTCTATTCATCTGTCTCGGGGAAGTCGCGACGTCAAGACGTGCACTCAGTCTCGGCGAGGTCGTGCCCGTTATTACGTCGTTTCCCCGGTGAGAGGCCTTACCCTTTGGGAGACAGCCTCCGAAGGTGATTAATTTCGCGACTGAACGCGCGCCGCTATTGTTTTTTGTGCGAGACGACGGCGACGTCTTTCGGCGTGCGTAATTCGAGTCGGTATAGTTGGTGCGTTGATTAATTTCGTGCAGTTGCCGGCACGAAACACGAACATAAAATACCCCAGGTGGCACGGTGATGGGAACTCATTAATATTTATAGGTACTTATGTTTATTTTTCGCTTATCTCATTCGATGACATTGTAGCGTGCATTTTTATCCGCCATAAAAAAATGGAGTTAGCCTGAATATTGCGACAAGGACACTTAACCAGTCCGCAACTGCATAATTTTAGGCTATCTGTGACTTTTTTCATCCACATGTTTTTGTCCACACTACTTTAATGGTTTTTTTTTTTACAAGACTTTGTACTATTAAGAAGTCGTGACTCAAAGAGTGAAATGAAGTCAACAATTTGGATTAAAATATATTTTCTTGTTTTGACATTTCTAGAAGTTCAGAGAGTATTCATTCAGAGAATATTTTCTGAAAATTTGAGGCTAATCCGATTAAAATCGATGGAGTTCTCGCGATCAAAGTGTACGGCTCTGCTCTAGCTTTTCCAGTAAAAATATAGAGTATTATAGGAGAAATGATTGAATTGAACACAGGAAGTTGCCAACAGTTTCGTCGTTAACACAAAATGTTTTGGAGGTTACAACTAGTGCAGAAGACCAATTACATTATTTCAGCCTGAATGATATCTAAATACTCGTAAGTTGTAAATCTGTTGGGAAACTTGTGAAATGTGTTTCTCCCGCATCGTAGTTTCAAAATGTCCCGAAATCTACAGGATCGATTTGATGGTCATCGATTAACTTAGTATTTGAAACTAACTTAAACCACCCACTATTTTGCTCTAAATCAATACTTCGGAAAACTGTTCGATCAACGACTAGATAATTGTATATACGGATATTAAATAAATATACATGAAACCAGTAAAATGTTTATTAATTGAGTTTGCAATGAATATGAAGTTCTCATTTGATGACTGCTGCTGCTGAATATTTGTTTTACAATTAGTGATGAAGTAAAAACCCTCAATAACAACAGTAAAATATGTTATGGAAAATTTAGCCACGTGTATTCAGATTTAGTTGGTCGTTTTCATCTCTCCCAAAAGTTTTGTAGGTATTTTAGTTACTGTTTCAAAAGCTATTGTACTTGATCAGTACTTAATGACCAATTATTACAAATTGTTGGATTCGTTACATGACATTATGCGCCTACTAAATAGAGTCATCGTGTTAGCGAGGATACTCTGATATCCGAATATTTATCCGATAACTACACCTGTCTAGTTTGACACATCTGTGATCCAACCAGCAGGAGGATCAAAAGGAATATCAGTATTAACCTCTACTCGTAATTGTTATCCGTCCTTTCCTCCTCAAAATGTGATTCAAGTTACCCTGCAGTGCTATTAACTTTTTCTAAAGCAATGTGTAATAAACGTTCCATATTGGCTGTTTTAAAAGTAACATTGTGGCGTGCAGCAAAAACTGTTGTTTCTAAATGAGGCGTGGTCCTTTTCTCAATTAGTCATTCACATTTGAGGCTCTTTAGATTGTTTTTCAAATTTTTAGCGACCTTTGTATGAATCACTACTATTCTCCTCAGTTATATTAGCTCCAAGTTCCATTTTTATGTGCAATATGAAATATTCCAATCACGGTTAGGCATGTAATACGGTTCAAACATAAACTATGGGGATACCCCGTTGATATTTTAATGTTCTTCTAATATAATGAAAATATTATTATTAGGGGAAGCAGAATCCTCAGACTCAATAGCACCATTATCCCATACTCTTCAACTCAGTAACCGGGCACCAGCCTATATAGAACTAGAAACAACGTATATTATTCCACAGACACCACAAATTCATTTTTAAATTCAAATAGTCTCAGGGATTGGGTTTCAATAACGTAAACTAAATAGAGTTAAATAACTCTCTATCCTTGAATCCAATAACTTCATAATCCTAGGCGTTTGTAGATCCTAGACATAGAAATGTGAGCAAATAATCTTAAACTCGATGATCACTACAAGGGATGTTCGCAAATCTTCAGTCTATGGGGTTACTGGATTTAAGACTATTAAAAAAACTCCAAGATGCGTAGTTTCTGGTTCTATATACGCAGCTACTGGATTATTGGGTTACTGGATTCGAAGGGATGTATGGTCATCGAGTCTGATGATTCTGATTCTCAGACCCTCAAGACTATGGGATTATTGTATTTGAGGATAACTGGTCACGAACCTCCTACATTGGTTTCTAAAGAGACATCTAAAAAAAAACGTCATCAAATGAGCCCATCCTTCTCAATTTCAGAACCCAAATACTCTTCTTTTACAAACTCTTTTAAATTTAATTGAACCGCTGGTAATTTAGCAAGACACAAATTGCAGTCCATGGGCCCTACAGAAAGATTATTCATAACACTGAGGTAGTAAATAATTATGAACATGTATTATAACAAAATAACAGTTATTTTTTAACTAGAAGATAAGGATTATATTGTTACGGAGTCCGCCGAGTCGTGCCTCTTGCGGTTGACTTCGCCGGCCGAGCGCCGGACGTAAACAGGTGACGCACCGAGTTCTATTCGGGACATATCTCGAAGTCGTACGGACGAGCCTGGTGTCATCTAGAGTTTTCGGCGACACTATAAAATAGCCGCACTGGGCGGCGGGGGAATAGTTCTATTTTAAACCGGCGCGGCTTACAACGCTCAAGATAAATTGTATAGAAATAAATTAGTGTAAATAAATAGTGTTAGTTTAAATATACGAGTTTAATTTTTCACACCTCACGAACCCGAAATAAATAAAACGTTACATTGGTGTCCGGTGTGAGTGTGGAAAAAAACTGAACAATAAAGACATTTAAATAAATAAATTCGCGATAAATAAATTAAGTGAAATGGCTTCAAGACAGGTATTTTTTGAAGGACCTTAAAGTGGCGGATTTGAAAAGAGAACTCGAAGAACGGGAGTGCGAGACGACAGGGAAAAAGGCCGATCTGCAAAATAGACTTAAAGAAGCTCTGGAAAATGAAGGTGAAAATCCCGACATATTTTTATTCGAAATTGCCGGTGACATAAATTCGGCGTTGCAAAGTTTAAAAGGAAGCCTGGAACAGAAATTTGAGGAAACGTCTGGAAACTTAAGAGGGATGGAACAAAAACTAATGGAAAATCATACAACTTTAGAAAAGAAAATTACGGAAAATTCTAGTTGGCTCCAGAAACAAATGGACGGCAAATTTGGGGAAATAGAAAATAAATTAGTTACCGTAGAAGAAGAATTCCAGAATAAGTTTCTAGAAATGGAAAGGAAATTTGCAACGTTGGTTTTAGAAGGTGGGGAACAACAACGCATGATAAATACCACTCTGAAGTCACCTGGTAGCGACATCGACAGGATGACTAATCCCCAGGCAAGTAGTCACATGGAAATGTCGAAAATTCGCATGAAACCACCACAGTTTGATGGTAAGAGCTCCTGGGTCAATTACCTACGGCAATTTGAGGCTGCAGCGAAGGCAAATGGTTGGTCGTTGGCAGAGAAGGCTACAGCGCTGACATTAGCACTACGTGGAGATGCCACGGATATATTACAGACGCTTTCGCTTGAAGAACAAGAGGACTACCATCAACTTGTCCGACATCTGGAAATGCGTTATGGTCAGTCTCATCTCGAGCATGTCTACCACTCGCAGTTGAAGAACCGCTATCAGAAAAGTAACGAATCGCTGCAGGAATTCGAAGCGGACATAGCGCGGTTAGTTCGTTTGGCATATTCATCTACGCCGGAGAATGTCATGGAACGACTAGCCGTGCAGGCCTTTTTGGATGGTCTGCGCGATACTGAGACCCGTCAAGCTCTGACTCTCGCTCGTCCCAGCAAGTTGGTGGATGCTTTGGCGCGAGCTTTGGAATTCGAAGCCGCTAAACAGAGTTGCAGAGGTCAAGCTAAGGTCCGTAAGATGGAGGAAGATGTTGAAGAAGGAACCTGCAATGAAGCAGAAATTAGGCGAGTCGTCGAGGGCATGTTGGAAAAGAGGCAAATTCGGTGCTGGAATTGCGGTAAGGTTGGACATGTCCGTAGTCGCTGCCCTAGAAATAAGGAAACGACACCCTCGTCGGGAAACTAAAGGAGGTTGACCGTAAGGGGCAATCGTCAACCTCTAAGAAGCAAGCCCCAAAGAAAATTGCACGAGTCGCATCCCTTCAACACCCGTCTAATAGTGTTTTTGTCGATGGACTAGTCGATGGAAAAGAGAGACTGTTGCTATTAGATACGGGTGCAACGAGAACTATCATTAGACCAGATATTGTTGGAACAGCAGCAAGAATTACTCCGACCAGCTGGCGACTACGTACTGCAACTGGAGATCCCGCTACCATTCGCGGTGAGACCAACGTCACAATTGTCATTGGAAACGTGTCGTTTGAACATCGAGCACTGGTAGCCGAAATTGAGGATGAACTTATTCTTGGAATGGACATTATGAACACCAAGGGATTTGAACTGGACTTCAAGAATAATGTTCTGAAAATAAATGGCGAGGAAATCGTACTACATCGAAAGACGGAGGAAACAATCCGAGTTGTACTGGCAGAGGATACGGCAGTGCCAGAACGAAGTGAAATGATCTTGGACGCTCATTTGGACGGTAACCCGTGGGTTGGAAATATAATGATGTTTGGGCCAAGATCTCACGACGGCGAGGTAGCGAGAGGAATAGCTGTGGGAAAAGCTCTGTTGCGGACCGAGAAAACAGTACCGGTGAGAATAATGAACCTGAATCATCACCCAGTAAATCTAAGAAAAGGAATCGTTTTAGGGTACTGTTCCTCGGTTTCCTCCGTCATCCGAAAATTAGATGCTCAAGAAAATTCAGTTAGGAAGATTACAGGCGAGTTAGCAAACCTCCTATCATCGTCCTCAAGATCCTTGAGAAGTGATCAAACGACGAAGCTAAGGAGTCTGATTACTAAGTACGCAGATATTTTCGATGATGGGCAAGGTGGAAAGGGCAGGACAAATGTAATCCGACACAAAATTGACACGGGCGACGCTCGGCCCATCCGACAAACAGCAAGAAGATTGCCATTAGCCAAACGCGAGGAAGCCGATAAAATCGTGCAGGACATGGAAAAAGATGGAGTCATTGAACCATCTAATAGTCCGTGGGCTTCACCAATTGTATTGGTAAAGAAGAAAGATGGCTCTACCAGATTTTGTGTGGATTACCGTCAATTAAACAACGTGACAAAGAAAGACAGCTATCCATTGCCTAGAATCGATGACACCTTGGATACTCTATCAGGATCAAAGATTTTCTCAACCCTAGATTTGAAGAGTGGATATTGGCAAGTAGAGTTGGCACACCGGGATCGAGAGAAAACTGCGTTTACTCTGGGTACAGGACTATGGCAGTTTACCGTAATGCCGTTTGGATTATGTAACGCTCCGGCAACCTTCGAGAGGCTGATGGAAACTGTGTTAAAAGGACTCTCTTGGAAGACATGTCTTGTGTACCTTGACGACATCATCGTGGTTGGAAAATCCTTTGAGGATCACATGAAAAATCTGGAGGAGGTCTTTCAACGTTTGCGAACCTCTGGCCTAAAGCTTAGCCCGAAAAAGTGTCATCTATTCCAGAAGGAAGTGAGGTATCTGGGCCATGTTGTTTCCAGTCAAGGAGTGGCAGGGGATGACCAGAAGATCAAAACAGTGCGAGAGTGGCCAGTACCCGGCAATAAGCATGATCTACGAAGTTTCCTCGGGTTATGCACTTACTATCGTCGATATGTGCCCGGATTTGCCAATATTGCCAAGCCACTGACTCGACTCACGGAAGGAGAAAGACGGTTCCAATGGGACGATGAATGCAGTGAAGCGTTTCGACATTTAAAGGAAGCGTTGACGAGTGCACCTATCCTGAGCTATCCTCTCCCAGATGGAAAATTCATTTTGGATACCGATGCCAGTAATGTAGGTTTGGGAGCAGTTTTGTCTCAGATTCAGGACGGCCAAGAGAAGGTTATTGGATACTTCAGTAAAACCTTGTCGAAACCTGAGCGAAACTACTGTGTTACCAGGCGGGAGCTACTGGCGGTAGTGAAATCTGTCGAACACTTCTATAAATACCTGTATGGGAGGAAATTCTTGCTGAGAACGGACCATGCGGCGCTAAAATGGCTTCTACAGTTCAGGAATCCTGAAGGACAGGTAGCCAGGTGGATAGAGCGACTCCAAGAATTTGATTTCGACACCGAACATCGTGCAGGCAAAGTTCACCGCAACGCTGATGCGCTATCCAGAAGACCCTGCTTTGAGGATTGCAAACATTGTCAGCGGGCAGAAGAAAAGGACATCTCAGTATACAGAACGGCGGCGGTGAACGATGATTGGCTGTCGGAAAAGGTTTTGAAAGACCAAGAGAATGACCCGAATCTGAAACCAATTGTGAATTGGAAGAAAGAAGATCGGAAACCCACTTGGGAGGAGGTATCACGGTATTCACCAACCGTAAAGTCATACTGGGCTCAGTGGAATTCCCTCGTCTTAAGCGACGGACTCTTAAAACGCGTTCTGGAGAAATCAGATGGTACCGAAGAGCGAAAACAACTGATAGTCCCCAGAAACAGAGTGCCAGAGGTATTGGAGGAGATCCACAATGGAAGCACTGGCGGACACCTAGGAGTAACAAAGACGCTGGGAAAAGTTAGGGAGCGTTTCTACTGGGTGAACTGCACTACTGACGTGAAGGAGTGGTGCAAGAAATGCGTGGTGTGCGCTGCGAGTAATGGTCCGCAACGGCACCCGAAGGCTCCAATGCGACAATACAACGTGGGTAGTCCGTTTGAAAGAATTGCCATTGATGTAGCAGGTCCGTTTCCGGAAACAGATAATGGCAATAAATACATCGTCGTCGTGATGGATTATTTCAGCAAATGGGTAGAAGCGTATGCCCTTCCAAACCAAGAGGCTTCTACTGTGGCGGACGCTCTCGTCAAGGACTGGATCTGTCGATTTGGTGTACCTCTGGAATTACATTCGGACCAGGGGAGAAATTTCGAGTCGATTCTGTTTCAGAATGTGTGCCGTACACTCGACATCCGTAAGACGAGGACAACTGCACTGCATCCGCAGTCAGATGGAATGGTGGAGCGAATGAATAGGACCATCAACCGGTACTTATCCAAAGTAGTCTCTGACCACCAGAGGGACTGGGACCAGTTTCTCCACCTGTTCCTGCTAGCCTACCGGTCGTCAATCCACGAAACAACTGGGCAAACACCTGCAAGCATCGTGATGGGCCGTGAACTGCGTCTACCCTGTGACCTGAAGTTCGGCTGTACACCAGGGGACGACGTGGCTGGAGAGGACTACGTCAGTACTCTACGCCAGAGAATGGACGACATCCACGAACGAGTCCGTTCAAATATCCAGGGCGCCAGCGACCGCATGAAGGAGACCTACGACATCAACGCCAACGATGGCAGGTACCAGCCCGGCAACCAAGTCTGGTTATATAACCCACAACGTCGTCGTGGGTTATCTCCAAAACTTCAAAGCTCCTGGGAAGGTCCGTATGAGGTCGTCACCCGGATTAACGATGTAGTCTACCGAATCCAGAAGTTGCCAAGAGGAAAACCCAGGGTGGTCCACTTCAACCGTTTAGCGCCTTTCGCCGGAAGCAATGACGAACAAGCTGAAGCCAGAGTTCGACACGTCAGTCCACCAGACAGCGAGCTCTCTTTCGAGGAATTCATGTTGCTTCATTCCAACGGCCAGAAAGCTCGCTACGGTGTAACGCGAGAAGAACCACGTGACCTGTTCCAGACTCCTGCTGACTTCTGTCTTGCTCACTGTGTGGCAGCGGACCTCCGAATGTCCCGAGGGATTGCACTTACCTTCAAGAAGGCGTTTGGACAGTTGGAGGAGTTACGCAGACAAAGACCAGAGGTTGGACGAGTCCTTCAAATCACGGCGGCCGAGCAGGAGAAAGAGAGGTCCGTTTTCTATTTGGTGACCAAGCAGCTATCGCACCATAAACCAACTTATCAAACTGTCTGGGACACACTAGTCGAGCTGAGGGATGTGCTCTTGTCCCAGAGCATAAGCAGTTTGGCGATACCGAAGATAGCCAGCGGACTAGATGGCCTGGATTGGAGGGTGATAAGGAGTATGCTAGAAGTCCTTTTCCGGTTTACTGGAATCGAGATTCTGGTATGCTGTTACAACCCCAGGAGATCGCTCAACGAGAAGACTGTGGACTGCTTCTTCTACCAGACCTCCCGATGCAAGAATGGGTCATTCTGCAGGTATCGACACGGACCAGAGGACGATACAATTCGAGACGAAATGTCTTTAAGGAGGGGGCAGTGTTACGGAGTCCGCCGAGTCGTGCCTCTTGCGGTTGACTTCGCCGGCCGAGCGCCGGACGTAAACAGGTGACGCACCGAGTTCTATTCGGGACATATCTCGAAGTCGTACGGACGAGCCTGGTGTCATCTAGAGTTTTCGGCGACACTATAAAATAGCCGCACTGGGCGGCGGGGAATAGTTCTATTTTAAACCGGCGCGGCTTACAACGCTCAAGATAAATTGTATAGAAATAAATTAGTGTAAATAAATAGTGTTAGTTTAAATATACGAGTTTAATTTTTCACACCTCACGAACCCGAAATAAATAAAACGTTACAATATATTTCAGATACCGTACAAGCTAATAATAAATCGACTTACGAATTAATGGATAACTTAAAAGCATATTTGCTGAAACCTGAATGAAAATGAATTCTTATACAAATTTAGTACTAAGTACTGCATCACCCGACATGTTTTTGGCAACAAAATTATTATACTGGTTCATAACTACTATACTATACTGGTACATAACATCGCTCTCTATGTTTGGAAATATTGCTCTGCCGACGCAAAGATTATCGGTTTTCAACTTGCGTAGCATATCGCCGGCAATAAACGCCGCAATCTGCAACATTTTCGAGCGTTGAAGATATGGAGTTGCTGTAATGTGAGAGTGATGATTTGGTATGTAAAATACCCCCTGACAATAAACATCGCGTGTTGCCTGTTGCCAGTCACTTATTGATCGTTGCTCCAGTGTGAGAGCTGCCTTACAGTATACCACTTCAGGTCTGTGAAGTTGGCACCCCGAAATGCGAATTTCGCGCTTTTTGCAAGTGCGTTCGTTTGTCCATCGTAGGTCCATGTTTGTCCACCAAATAGTTTTATTTGTCCAGGCGCCATTTGCGAATACCGGACAAAATTTTTTCTGCAAATTTTTTCTACCAGCACCCCGATTTTGCAAAAACGCATTTTTGACACTTAGATCGTTTGTCCATCGTTTATCCATGTTTGTCCACCAAATGGTTTCATTTGTCTACCCACTGATTAATTATAATAATTGATTTAAATTTTGGAAAACTGTGAAGTTGGCCCCACCGATTGCGAATTTCATATTTTTTTAAAAGCGCATTCGTTTGTCCAACGTTTGTCAACGTTTGTCCAACCAACAGTTTTATTTGTCCACCCACCCGTTAATATACAATAACATTAAGTTATAAACAAAATAATATTTCGGAACATTTCAAGTAAGCGTAACGAATGGGCATTTTAAAACACGTGTGCCCGTTCATCTGTACATGCACAGTGATTTTGAATTATGTTTGGTTTGCCTAAATTCGTTTTTCCAGGTCTGGAAATCGTTTGTCCATGAACAAATTCGTTTGTCCAGGTCTGGAAATCGTTTGTCCATGCACAGATTCGTTTGTCCAGGTCTGGAAATCATTTGTTCATGAAGAAATTCGTTTGTCCATGCACAAATTCGTTTGTTCAGGACTGGAAATCGTTTGTCCAGAGAGAAAATCGTTCGTCCATGCACAAATTCGTTTGTCCAGGTCTGGAAATCGTTTGTCCATGAACAAATTCGTCAAAAAATAAATTTGTGTATGGACAAACGATTTTCTCTCTGGACAAACGATTTCCAGACCTGGACAAACGAATTTGTCCATGGACGAACGATTTTCTCTCTGGACAAACGATTTCCAGTCCTGGACAAACGAATTTGTGCACGGACAAACGATTTCCAGACCTAGACAAACGAGTTTAGGCAAACGATACATTATTCAAAATCACTGTGCATGTACAGAGGAACGGGCACACATACATATGTTTTAAAATGCCCATTCGTTACGCTTACTTGAAATGTCCCGAATTATTCGTTTGTTTATAACAATTAACGGGTGGGTGGACGAATAAAACAATTGTTTGGACAAACGTGGACAAACGAATGCGCTTTTAAAAAATATGAAATTCGCAATCGGTGGGGCCAACTTCACGGTTTTCCAAAATTTAAATCAATTATTATAATTAATCAGTGGGTGGACAAATTAAACTATTTGGTGGACAAACGTGGACAAACGATCCATAGTGTTAAAAATGCGTTTTTGCAAAATCGGGGTGCTGGTAGAAAAAATTGCAAAAATAATTTTTTGCCCGGTATTCGTAAATAGCGCCTGGACAAATAAAACTATTTGGTGGACAAATATGGACCTACGATGGACATACGAACGCACTTGCAAAAAGCGCGAAATTCGCATTTCGGGGTGCCAACTTCACAGACCTTACCACGTCCCTTACAACCCCCGCCACTGGCACTATTGAATTCCGTTGAACTCTGAAGCGTTATGTTTTTACCTATGATCACGCGGAAATGTCAGTATTTGTTGAATGGGCTGTACCCACGAGTTCTATTTGAGCGTGAAATGAAGTGTCTATAGCCCATATAACTATTTAGGATCTTAGTGTTCGAAGATTATTTTTTTTGCTCTTGTGGGCATTAACCCCTCCCCTAGCATACCAATTCGGGAGATTTTAGGTCGTTGACCTTCGTTTAATAGATAACCTGAGAAATAATTGTGATTCGCCGACTTCCTAAGACGCATAGCCGCGCCGGAAGTTCTTTAATTACCTGCAACGTTGCCCAGGTTGGTTCTAATTTTATACATGTTTTTTTTCTTCCTTCGTTATTGGACTTCCTTAGGAAGTAGATCCTACTAATTAGGTTCTTTGATACCGGGAGCCTACGGGTAAAAAAGACGATAATCATCGTGGCACTTTGATGCGACTAATTATTACATAAGCTATTTTTTAGGTTTCACCAGTGAATTATTGCTGAGATTCCTTCCTTTTTGATTCTTTTTTTTGGCTTTGACAGATTGGCTTCCCTTGATCTTAGTAAATTTTATACTAGTGAGTAAACCAATTGTCATGAGATGTTTTAGTAAAAGAGGAAAAATGTCAAAGAAACGGAAATTCCTATGGCAGTCCATACGCCATTGAAAGTAAGTTTCGAAACCAAATTAAAATAATATGTGTCAGTAATGGATTAAAATTAAACGAAACTTAGTTTTAATAATCTCATGTTAACATATTAGGCGAAATGCGCGTTGAGTAAAAGTGTAAAGTTTCGAAAATTTCTGAGTGAGTGTAAAGTTTGTGGTTACAAATATCCAATCAAGTAGTTTTGTTAGTTTTTGTGTTGAGATGTAATCCAGGAATTTGGTGCCAGAAAAGGGGGTCAGCTGAAAAGTTCAATAGGTGTTTATAAAAATTTAATACCCCGTGGATTTTAGGGTGCTCTTTTCGAATTTCAACTTTGTCTCTTCCTGTCTTTGCCGCTAGAGCCTCCATATTGTGAAAAATGACGCCAAATCCAGTTTTCTTGGAATTTTCAGTGCACTTTACGAAAAATATAGTTATATGATAAACTAGATTTCCTACATTCCATGTTCTCTTCATTTTTTTGCGGTCTGTTACCGGTTACCAACAGTACGTCGAGTATGCGACGCGTTTTTCTCTTATGGTATCCTCAGTAGACTTAATCCACGTGCAAAAAAATGCACTAAACACCATACAGTGTTTACCAAATACATACCAAATCATCACTCTCACATTACAGCAACTCCATATCTTCAACGTTCGAAAATGTTGCAGATTGCGGCGTTTATTGCCGGCGATATGCTACGCAAGTTGAAAACCGATAATCTTTGCGTCGGCAGAGCAATATTTCCAAACATAGAGAGCGATGTTATGTACCAGTATAGTATAGTAGTTATGAACCAGCATAATAATTTTGTTGCCAAAAACATGTCGGGTGATGCAGTACTTAGTACTAAATTTGTATAAGATTTCATTTTCATTCAGGTTTCAGCAAATATGCTTTTAAGTTATCCATTAATTCGTAAGTCGATTTATTATTAGCTTGTACGGTATCTGAAATATATAATCCTTATCTTCTAGTTAAAAAATGTCTGCTTGAGCAGACCAAATAACTGTTATTTTGTTATAATACATGTTCATAATTATTTACTACCTCAGTGTTATGAATAATCTTTCTGTAGGGCCCATGGACTGCAATTTGTGTCTTGCTTAATTACCAGCGGTTCAATTAAATTTAAAAGAGTTTGTAAAAGAAGAGTATTTGGGTTCTGAAATTGAGAAGGATGGGCTCATTTGATGACGTTTTTTTTTTAGATGTCTCTTTAGAAACCAATGTAGGAGGTTCGTGACCAGTTATCCTCAAATACAATAATCCCATAGTCTTGAGGGTCTGAGAATCAGAATCATCAGACTCGATGACCATACATCCCTTCGAATCCAGTAACCCAATAATCCAGTAGCTGCGTATATAGAACCAGAAACTACGCATCTTGGAGTTTTTTTAATAGTCTTAAATCCAGTAACCCCATAGACTGAAGATTTGCGAACATCCCTTGTAGTGATCATCGAGTTTAAGATTATTTGCTCACCACTGTATGGTGTTTAGTGCATTTTTTTTTCGTGTTATGGATGATGATTCAGGTTGTGATTCAGGTTCCTACATCGTCGTCGGATTCGAAAGAAATGTCGCTTATATGGATGAATTGTTTCTTATCTACCTCTACTTCGGTTTCTACAGTTGTCGTTGGTTCGAAAACTATGTGTTTCTTCCTCTTCGTGTATGCTACATAGGTAAATCCCGATATATCCTTACGAAAATACGATCATGTCAAATTCCACCGGCCGCCACTAAACCACAAGCTCCCTGACATTCCTTCTTGCATTCACAAGAAATAAGTTTTAAAAGCGTTTCCGGAGCGGGAGATATTATTCCGTCGCTGTTTTTTTGCCAGGTCCGTTCTTCAGCATTTTTTTCAAATCTGCACGACTGCTGGATTTGGTAATATGATCGGAACGAGTGCTGTTGAGCAGCTGTTTCGGTTAGCAGTAACCTTCTAATGTTGGATTTATTTTTATAAGCGGATTTTATAAAATATTGACACCTGTAATTGTTGAGCGATGTAATTTGGTTGCCATAATTTACCAGTAGCCCACCTTAAAGTCTACTTTCAGGTAGAAAATATCCTAATACGTTTATTGTCATTATCACAGAGATTTATTGGTTATATACTAAACATATAGAGATTAATGAACCTATCCCGTCTTGTTAAATTACTTTAAACAAGTATTTAGTTCAAGGCTGTTTCAATGACCCCAATTAATATACATACCCATATATCGATTTTAAATTTAACTCTGCAGCAGATTTCATCTCGAAATTTAAAGTGACCGCATACAATTTCTAAGAAAATCCGCTCTTAATAAACATAATAGCGAAAAAAAGTTCATTGTAAGGGCAAATAAGATATTACTTTGTTTATTAATCAAGTATAATGCTTTTATCTTTTTATGACATTGATACCGGAAAATTGAGGAGTTCATGTTATGATGTTAGTTATTATGAATGCAGAAAAAAAAATCGAATAAATCTTAGTAGCATAATGGATCAAAAATCAAATATTAAGATTAAATTATAAGGTGACATAAAGGACACGATAAAGTTATTCTTATTCCACAATATTTTTATAAAAATAAATTCCGTAAACTAACGTCTTGTAAAATACGTATAGAAAAACGTGTTTGTACCCATAAAAAATTTAGTTTTCCTTTTAAAAATACGTATCTACACATAACATAGGTAACAAAGAAAAGGCGACCAAATTTGTTGTTTTTTTTTTGCTGTTATAAGACTATTCCAAGATAGTTTACCAACTACCAAAATAGTTAAATTATAATTTCACGTGTTTCCAAAGTATTCTCTATTCATTTTATTTAATATGACATATCGAAAAATGGAAATGCAAAATGGAAATTTTGCATTTCCATTTTTATCGTGTGATTTTTTCTTTTTCCAAACACAAACTTATGATATGTATACGACATGAGAATGAAGCGGTCTAGATTTAAGCTCAAGTGCATGAATATCTGGAAACCTGATTTAAGAGACTCATACCAAATATGATTGAAAATGGAAAATATTTTCATTGATATAAAATCGCAGTAAAATGGCGTTGTAATTGCTGAAAGGAGAAAACAAACATATGACGAATGAAATAGCCATAGAAACTAAAACCTAAATTTACATATAATCAACAACCGGGAACTGATCAGCCAAATACCAAACAATCACTTCCAACGATTAATAACACAGGCCCACAAAAAAAAAGTGTCTGGTTCTGGGATGGAGACTAACTTTTTCTTATGTATTTTGTGCCGCTGAATCCGAATTCATTATAAAAATAGGTGTTTCGCAGCTAATTTTGAAGATAACCTCAAAAAACTGTCGAAAACGACGTGTTTCGGTTGTAAAAGCTTGAGAAGACCAAAAAAATGCCCACAAAAAAAAGTATCTGATTCTGGGATGGAGACTTTTTCTTATGTATTTTGTGCCGCTGAATCCCAGAATATTCCCAGATTTCTACTCTCAGAGATACAACAATCTTCAGATTTGTCTTCAGCTTGCTGTTGTTTCAAGTTATTTTCGTAGTCTGAATTCCAGAAAGTCAAATGCAAGTATGTTCATGTGATTACTAAAGAGATTCCACTTAGTCTTGATTTCAAACTGATTCAATCCACGTTATTCAAGATTTTACTGTTAAAAACGCAATTTTTACATATTCTTGAGGATGATCTTTGGAATTCACTTGTTAAACCAAATTTTTCATAACACATTCGGGTTTAAGAAATTAAGATACATAGTAATACGGTATTTTATATGTGACGCGAATCATATTCCCATTTCTTTCAAGCTTTTCTTACAAAAAACGTCGTTTTCAGTGTTTTTTTAAGGTTATCTCCAAAATCCGTTGGTCAAACCTCTTTCTTCATAGCAAATTCGCGTTCAGCAGGCCAAAATACGTAGAAGCAATGTGTTTTTGATGTGAAGCAATTATTTTTTTTGTTCTTCTCAAGCTTTTACCACCGAAACACGTCGTTCGTAGGGGTTCCGCTTAGCTGCAGAACCCCTATTTTTTATGACGAATTCGGATTCAGCGGCACAAAATACATAAGAAAAAGTTACTCTTCATCCCAGAACCAGATACTTTTTTTTGTGCGCATTTTTTTGGTCTTCTCAAGCTTTTACAACCGAAACACGTCGTTTTCGACAGTTTTTTGAGGTTATCTTCAAAATTAGCTGCGGAACCCCTATTTTTTATGACGAATTCGGATTCAGCGGCACAAAATACATAAGAAAAAGTTACTCTTCATCCCAGAACCAGATACTTTTTTTTGTGCGCATTTTTTTGGTCTTCTCAAGCTTTTACAACCGAAACACGTCGTTTTCGACAGTTTTTTGAGGTTATCTTCAAAATTAGCTGCGGAACCCCTATTTTTTATGATGAATTCGGATTCAGCGGCACAAAATACATAAGAAAAAGTTACTCTTCATCCCAGAACCAGATACTTTTTTTTGTGCGCATTTTTTGGTCTTCTCAAGCTTTTACATCCGAAACACGTCGTTTTCGATAATTTTTTGAGGTTATCTTCAAAATTAGCTGCGGAACCCCTATTTTTTATGATGAATTCGGATTCTTCAGCGGCACAAAATACATAAGAAACAGTTAGTCTCCATCCCAGAACCAGACACTTTTTTTTGTAGGCCTGTGAAATAAAATCTTCTACATATTTCAACAGTAACGTATCTTTGGGTAAAAAATCTAAAAATACGATTACTACGTCAGTGAACTGAAACTTTACAATTACAATTGGGGCTAATAAAAACAAAACATTTTAAGATAAGGAATTTCTTCGATAAAACTCGAATCTCGTGAAAATTACAGCACAAAACTGTTAATAACAAGGTTTTAATACAAAAAGCCAAATTTTTGGCTCCTCTCTCCAAAAAATATTTGATTACAGTTGAGATAGTGTAGACTGTCCTAGAAATCTTTTTGTCACCAAAACCTATTTAAATGTTGCCCATATTTCTTCATGGATTAATGAAATATGTCGTTTTTAAAGGAGCGTGATAAAAACACTTTTGGCCAACTTTTTGACCATGTGCCGAAAATATAAAACTGGGCGCCGGCCGACAGTAATTTGAAATATTTAAAAACCAAAAGTTATCGTAACTGGCGTGTATAAGTACCGCAACATACATCATACCTCATCAGAATCGTGGTTAATAATATGTATCGCGTGTATGTACCGTTCGAAAAAAATATAAATATGAATTGCACATTGCAAATGCTTGAATAGCAGCGTCATCGCGACTTCTGGAATCGTACACGAGTTACGTAATAAGTTAATGGTAGCCACTTGGTTGTTATCGAGAGTTTACTGAAATAAAAAATAGTCGAGAGGTATTTCTGTTTGAATTTTCTGTCATTGTTATAACATTTAGTGTTCTTATGTAATAATTCCTGTTTTATACAATTATGTAGAGAGTTTCGCGATGTTTTCTATAAACGGTTTTTACCAGACTGTAGCATATGGTGGCCGTCTTAAGATATGCTAAAAAAGTAGCTGAACAAGAAATGGTTATTGGGTTCGCAACCTATGGGAATATTTTAATATGTACATTATACATATGCCTACCTTGTACACGTCACCATCACGAAAGTATTGTAGGGAAGTATGCATCATAATCATTACACAACCACAAAAAAAAAAACATTGGTTGAGCGGCAGGTTCGAGTATGATTTTTCCACTAACATGGAAACACGAATGTGAGCTTCGTTTAACCCTATCACTTAGGTTTTTCCCTAAAGGAAATTCTGCGGATGGACAAATTCAGACTATAACTCTTTAAACTCAAACCCAGTTACTCCATACCCCCGGAATTTGTAGATTTGAGCACTAAAACCACGTATCTTGAAGATTGGCCAGAAAATGAACTTATACTCTATGAATATATGTCAACCGTACAAAATTTTCAAACTCAGTGTTAGCTGACCCGTTATGTAACCCCATAACCCGTCTACCCTCTAACCGCAAAACATCTTAACCCTTCTACTTACCCCTTAGTAGGTACATATTAGGTATGTAAATTAAGTAATGACGCTGATTTTTTTTATTCAAACAGAATTACTATTCAATATTTGTCTCCTTCAAAATAACTTGGTTGGGAAGCCACACAGCGCTGGAAACGGTTCTTCCATTCCTCTTAGCAGTGCTGGAACTCATATACTGGAATAGCCTTCAGCTGGTCGGTAACAGCCGTTTGAATGTTTTCTATGCTCCCAAAATGACGTCCCTTAAGGTTATTCTACTGAAATGTCTGTGTGACAAGGCGCATTGTCGTGATGCAACGTCCAGTTGTTCTTGACGTTTGGTCTCACACGCACGACCCTTTTTCGAAGTTTTTCAAGAACCTCTCTGTAAAAGTGTTGTTTTTGGCTTAGAAACACAAGGCACAAACTCCTTGTGGACAATTCCCTGACTATCAAAAAAGCAAATCAGCATGCAATTGATCTTCGACTTGTTCATTCTTGCTTTTTTGGGTCTTGGAGAGCTTGAATCAGGCCTTCCATGCTGGTCCCTTGGCCTTTGGTTTCCGGGTCGTACTCAAACACCCAATTCTCATCACCAGAAATGACATGTTCATCACCAGAAATGCCAGGATCATTTTCAATCGATTCCAAAAAGTCAATACACCTTTCTCTCCTGATCCTCCTGATGGTCCTTTTGTTCCTACGAAAGGTGTTGTGGTACCATTTTTGCGCAGATTTTTCTCATCCCCAATTCGTTAGTCAAAATCTGATTCTTCCCCGATCATTCTTGTCATCAACCTGAACGCACAAGATCTCGTATTCTGTCGACATTTTCATCGATTCTTGAACATGAAGGCCTTCCGCTGCGTTGTTCATCTTCAATTGACTCTACCTTCTAAGAATGCCTTAAACCACCGAAAAATCTGAGCTCTTGAAAAAAACACTATTTCCGTAGGCGTGTTGAAGTTTTGCAAAAGTATCCATTACGCTGTGTCCAAGCCTGAAGCAAAAACTGATAGCCCACCTTGCTCAAAATTAATGTCACTCATTTCTAAAACAGAAAAAAACGGTTTTCAAAAACAGTCGCAAAGAACAAAACACCCTAACAAGTTCAAATTTGTACTGAAGGTGAATTAATTACATGTTAACCTACCACCCATCCAAGTCCCGTCTCCACAGTGTTACTAGATCGGACGTTGCCAATCTCATTACTTAATTTACACACCTTGTATATGTGTTCTTTCTTGACTCTAGTCATTTACCTAGTGTGTTCATATTTCACTATGTGCATTGCAGTATATTAATCAAAACAAAAAACTATTTCTGACTGTTACGCTTATTACATCGTAAATGGTTAGTTATGATTAAGAATATTTTTAATATGAAAAAGAAAAAACGTTTTTAAACACATTTTTCGTTTCCAATGAAAGTCTGAATATCGGATACAAAGCCTGGTATGTTCCCAAGAACTCTTATTACAGGGGAAAAAAACAAACATAAAAACGAATGATTCAGTATTTTCTGTTTATATTATATATTCTTATTTTTGATGTCGGTCCAAAGTTTATACACATACAATATAGGCATTTGGAGACGCCTTAAATCGTTAATTTTAGATTTCTTGAAGAAGCTTATCGTTGAAGCAATGTGAGGTTTCTCTTTATATGCGTATAGTCCTTCTAATTTTAATTGAAAATGATAAATACGCCTGGGGAACAAAAAAAGCGGTGCAACTTTATGATTCCATGGGCGTGCATATATCTTTTATAAATTCGAAAATTGTGAAATAATGTTTTTCATTCAAATCAATATAGGAGATTAAAATTAGCCTGCATACAAAACTCTTAATATTTGTAATATAATTTGCTGTAAATAATGTTCATTTAGCCAGACCATCTCAAAAAATTGTCTGTGTTAATAAACCTAGCTGAAATACACGTCACTGGCGCCTTAAACACGTAGAATTTCTAGTCGTAAATCATTTTAACGACGTCGTAAAAATTTTATGGCACAGTGGGCCGAATAAGTATTTGGCATGTATTACATATAAAGCAATCCAATAGTATAATGGTCGGCATTCGCTGGTGCATTCGCGGCATCGCGTTGCCGTCTTTTCAAAATTTTCTTAAGTATAGTAACATACATAAAGTTGTTTTAATTTATAATTATTTTTTCCAGCGATTTTAAACGCTTTATTTTAATGCTAACTAATAAATTTATATCTATATATTTTTTTTAAATATTTCCAAACTAGCTCGCCACGAACTAACAGTTTACTGAAGTATGAAGTATACTTGTATAGTAAGCTTAGCAATTTTAGAAAATATATCTGACAACCTTGCTTTTTTCTACCTATTTTCAATTTAGAATGGAAATAGAGTACATATTTACATATAATTGTACATACTGGTATTTCTTCAATTAACTTGATATTTACAAAACTAGTGTTGTTTTGTTTTAATTTAATTGGTTCTCTGAATACAGTATCGTAAATTCGCCGAATGCCAAATTAATCCAATTTGCATAATTGTTTTTGTAATTACGTCAGGATATTTGCAAAATTTTTGGAAGCATTATACAGTGCTAGCATTTAGAGTGTTAAGACCATAACAGACGTAATTTTGCCTTTTTCTCAAAACTGAACAGACATTTCTCATGTATTTTTCAGTAAAATTAAGTAAAACCTTGACACAGATTATTGAAAATGTCAATAGTCTAAATAATAAAACATTTTTTTTTATGGAAAAAATGTTTTACATAATTTTTTAGTTTCCATAAAAACAACTTTTAGTTTCCATATTCTATTAAACCGTGTTGAGTTCTCGTGATAAATATTCAAATAACCAGAAACTATTATATTATTATAGTTCTACTGCCTTACAAATTATGGATGTATGTATGTATACACCCAAATATCGTTTACCCAATTCTTAGCAAGATATCTTGGTAATATTATTCTTATCATCAACTTACTATGGAACACATTTGACACATTAGTTTCCATAGTTTCCGCATTAGTTTTAAATTTCTTGTGGACGTTTAGGTCCTTATAACTCCGAAAAAAATTATCATACTCAACTATTTTTAGCCTAAAATGCAATATTTTTCATAAAAAAAAATATAATGTACATGGTGTTCCCTTCAAAAATTGTACTTTGTCCAAAACCTCAAACTCGAACATCAATTGTTTTTTTCAGTTACATACCACGTCTCAGTCACCTAGTTGAGAAGTGTCATACAGTGGAAAGTATACCATACCACATACATATACAGAGTGTCCCATTTAACCTTACAAATAGTTATATTTCGAAAACTACATATCGGGTCAAAAAAGTGGGTATTGAAATTTGTTCGTTTCAAAGGGAGACGTCCAATAATACCAAATTCGACTCCCCACTCCAACCTCCGTTGGGCGGGAGGCAACTTTGAAATTTAAAATAGGAGCCCCCATTTTTTATTACGCATTCGGATTCTACGCTAAAAAAATGTAAGTTTTACCGGAAGCTCTTTCTTATTTTTCTTTTTTTTAATTCGTGATGGATGCCGCTGTAATTGCAAGAAACACTTTTTTTTCGTACTTCTGGACAAAAACATGTCGAAATGACAAAAAAACACTAGAAACACTAGAAACACTATTTTAATATTTTCAGAAAAACTATCCAATTATACCAAAATCGACCCAACATCCCCAACCCCTTGGGGTAGGCTGGGTTGTAATGGTCAAATGGGAAACGACATTTCATTGCATTGCATTTAATTAAATTAAATGCTCAAAATGATGGCCTTGAACTTCAATGCGCTTGTTAATTCTTGCTTCAAATACCTTACGCATTTTATGAGTATGTCTATATAGTACAATGGCGGCGCAAGCATTCTTGGATAGCAACTTTGGATAGCTGTTGATATAATTGCATAACTTTTTTGAAAATAGTAAACCCATGCTTGTTGTCTTTTCGATTCCATGTGTTTTTCCCGAGAGTTACGAAATACATTATTTCTTCGAGACAAACAAATTTAATTACCAGCTTTTTTTGATCCGATGTGTAGTGTTCGAGATATTACGATTTGTCGTATTAAATGGGACTGTATACCACACATACCACATATTGTATACCACAAGAGAATAGTGCAAATATGAAAGTTATTGATTAAAGTAATTAAGGACTGACTTTGTTGCTATAATTATGGCCACTGCTCTCTGTAGATGTGGCGGTAAAAAGAGTAGTATCGCTATCAATCACTGCGGACTGGCGCGTCGGATCATATTATGAAGCGGGGAATTATAAGTGCGGAAAACGTGAAATTAATGCATTGTGCGCCTCTTACCGGCTCCACGTAGGTAACCAATCTTTTGACCTTCTGCTTCTGCACCGTCCGGATGCTTTTGCGTGCTCAGTGCGAGCAAGTTCATAGCGTTACCGGCGATTATCTAAGTGCGGCGATGCCACATGTATCTGGGGAGTTGTCAGTGTGGTATCTGTGGAAAAAGTCAGGGAATTTGTCAAATAAAACACTAGTTCGAGGGTTTGCTCCCCAATGACGAAAAGGGTTACTTTGATGGGAATTGTTGGAGTCGCCAATTCCAAATTTCTTGTCAAAAAATGTCGATCACGTGGCATATTCAAAATATATGTTTATTACCAAAAGTATTTTATGTTAGTTGCTCTTTTTCACCAGCCATCAATAGTCCCTACCCTATGCTCATCCGAAAATCCCAGGTGTCGCTACCCAAGCTGATTTAAGTTCTACTCAATGTTTATCCGAAAATCCCTAGTGATACTGCTCAAGCTGCTTTAAGTCCTGATGAAAACGTTCACTCTGTTCACCACTCGTGCTATCTACATTCTCATAAAATAAACAATATGTGAATCCAAAAAATTGATTTTTTAAAGACCTAACGCTCATTTGGTGTTAATTCGGCAAACGTTCGGAAACAATTTGTCTATATAAATGATGCACATACGACCTTTTCAACCTCAGATTTTCAAATTTGTCATCGGTTAGAGTTCTAATATGTGGGACAGTAAATATGCCTTCTTTAAGTTTTTCTTCGGATAATCCTCGAAAAACCTTTTGTAACTATGTACTTAATTGTCACTCCTTGTTGGTGAAGTGGTTTTACAGACGTTTTCATTAATCCAAATAAAAACGGGGGTAAAATTGTTTTTTGGTGGTCCTATGGGATGGTACTAATTGGTGCTCTCTGGCTCTGCTATCCCATAAGCATAAAAACTAAAAGTTCATTGTTAATTTTGCAAACAACCAAACATGATCAAAAATATATGTATGTCTTATTGTCATTGGTAGACAAGTCCCAAAAAACACAAATTTCTCACCTTGATTTCGTGATTAGAAAATAAAATTCTGTATAATTGATATCCTGTAGAGAAATTTCTGTATCCAAGTTGTTTTGTGAACTTTTCTAATCCCAAATGAAAAAATATTTGGCTATTGAAACAAGGTGAAATATACTACCAAAAAAAAAATTAAATATACAATGCAAACTATCAAAAATTAACTATCTTGTTATTGCAATAAGGAGTGTTAGAGAACTTTGATTTTTGATTACAAAAAAGATCGAGGAATTTAATTATAATTCCAATTGAATTGAATAACTAAAATATTGACTCAATAATTTATTAGTTCAGCAGTCATTTCGCTTGAGGAAATGTGGTTTTTTAAAGGTTCAGACAAATTCCCGGGAGTTGTCTTAGTAGCTAATAAATACCCATTAGTTGATAATATCATCTTAAAGGTATTCTAGAAGTTACAGTAGTCGATTTGTGAAAATTTGTATTATTTGTTTCTCTTGTAATCTAAAACCGGCATCCGGGCGGCGGGCCATAATTGAACGCGTCATACTACTTACTACTTGTATGTGCAAAAACAAAATTCATGAAAACAATAAACTGTTGCAATTTAGAAAGAGATGTGTTAAACTTACCCTGTTATTTACGTTGAAATGTGAGAAAACTTTGTGGGCCGCCGCGCTGTTTAGCCGGCTTTAGATAACCGAGTTACCTTAGAAAAATGGGACATTGCACAGTAGATTGTCAATAGGTCTTGTACATTTCTGTTTAAATGCTTTTTTTCTATAATGTTTTTGAGTTTGCGTACCTCACAAAAGTAAGGTTTTGTAAAAAAAAAACTAGTAACTAGTAACCTCATTGAATTATTTATGGACTTGTTCTGAAGATAATAATTAGTGTTGTTTAAACAGAATACGACTACTATAGTGTACAGGGTGGAAAAGCTGCTGTGGCTTGGTGCCACCAATATTTTTTAACTACAAAAAACTAAAAACACTACATTTTCAACACAATATTTTATTGTGTTATAAAGTGTTATAATCTGTACGCTATAATTGTTTATAAGGGTTAGCTTTATATTGAAAAAAATAATAGGAAACATGAATTTTCAGCCTTCAGGAAATTCAAGGTCGTCCGTTAGAAAAAACTTTCGAGTACCAAAAAAGTCCCAATTTTCAGGAAAAGTCCGCAACTTGGCAACGTCCCCGTTGCTAAATTACCATCACCGTTCACCGGGTGACGTCGGCAGTTCGACGAGTTGCATATCTGACTCGTATTGTCTGCATAAAGTGTAATCTTGCCGAACAGGTAACAGGTACCTGGCCTATTTAAGCGAATTCTTTAGCCGCAGCAGATGCGCGACCTTAAAAGTTATCTGCCTGGAAGCGAATCTCTTGCCTAAGGTGAAATATTATTATATAAGCTAGAAACTGAACAGAGAGAAGCTAGGTTTTTCTAAATATTTCAGAAAATTATATAAAATACCACTCGTTTTTAAAAGTTATAAAAACGTGTCTAACGGAATTTGTATAGAAGGTGGACCAATCTCGTCATTTTTCCTTTAGTTTTAACGAAGATTTCGTTCATCTGTCAAATTTGACATTTTGGCAATGATATAACAGTTTTATAACTATTGTTTTCACCAATGAGAACTAGTGTAAAATATCATTTCAGTTAAAAGAAATGTAGTTACATTTTTAAACTTTTTTTTTGCTCGTTCAATAGGGCGCTCATCGTTTTCCCTTATGATTAAAGTTGGCACAAACGGAAGTACGCATCATAATTATAATACACCAAAATAACTAGTATCCTTTTGCACGTTTGCCATATTTTATTATGAAATTATATCACACTGCTCCACGTATTGCGTATAACGGAGGTTGTACAACAGCTCCAGGTGTATGCCAACTTTACGTATGGTTTACGAGGTGTGTAAATTAAGTAATGAGGCTGATTTTTTTTTTTATTTTTTTTATTCAAATATAATTACAATTCAATATTGTCTCCTTTAAAATAACTTCTTCGGGAAGCCACACAGCGCTGGAGACGGTTATTCCATTCCTCATAGCAGTGCTGGAACTCATTTACTGGAATAGCTTTCAGTTGGTTGGTTACAGCCGTTTGAACATTTTCTGTGGTCCCAGAATGACGTGATTGTTCAATCTCGGGAAGAGAAAAAAGACACAAGAACTCAAGTCAGGCGAATAAGGAGGCTGAGAAGCCGCATTAATGTGACAAGGTGCATTGCAGTGATGCAACATCCAGTTGTTCCTGATGTTTGGTCTCACACGCATGACCCTTTTTCGAAGTTTTTCAAGAACCTCTCTGTAAAAGTGTTGATTTACTGTTTGGCCTGGAGGCACAAACTATTTGTGGACACTTCCCTGGCTTTCAAAAAAAACAAATCAGCACGCATTTGATCTTCGATTTGCTCATTCTTGCTTTTTTTGTTCCATAAAATGGGGATCATTTTCAATCGATTCCAAAAAGTCAAGACAAGCAGATTTTTCTCATCCCTAATTCTTTAGTCAAAATCTGATGAACAGTGGTGTGATTCATATTTAACTCTTCCCCGATCATTCTTGTCGTCAACCGACGATATGAACGCACAAGATCCCGTATTCTATCAACATTTTCATCTGTTCTTGCAGATGAAGGCCTTCCGTTGCGTGATTCATCTTCAATCGACTCTCATCCTTCTGAGATTGATTTAAACCACCGAAACACCTAGGCTATTGAAAAAACACTGTCTCCGTAGGCGTGTCGAAGTTTTGCAAAAGTATCCTTTGCGCGGTGTCCAAGTCTGAAGTAAAACCTGACAGCACACCGTTGCTCAAAATGAATGCCACTCATTTTTAAAACGCACTAGAAAAAACCTGTTTACGAAAACAGTCACAAAGAACAAGCAAATGACTCTAACAAGTTCAAACTTGTACTGAATGTGCATTACATGTTAACCTACTGCCCTTCTAAGTCTTGTCTCCACAGTGTTGCCAGATCGGACGTTGCGAGTCTCATTACTTAATTTACACACCTCGTATGTGATCATTGATTGAATGCTTGTAAAAAAAGCGAGAAAAGCTCAATAGGTCTTTCTTTATACTCACTTTTTTAATACATAAGACATACAAGAAATGTATTTTTAATACATTTCTATTGACGGTTAATTTTCGTTTTAATGGTATCGTTATCTTGCCCCAAGAGTCGTATGTGGCAGTAGCCGAAAAACAATAATTATTAATTGCAATAATTGGATGTATTTACGTAACTAACCAATGGGTGGTACATTAGTAAGTACGTACTCTGCTAACCGCTAGCACATGGAAATTTATCAGTGTAGTGATAATTCTCCTTGATAAATATTAATATCTGGAAAGCACAAGGACTTGTGGAAAATGAGTCACTGTATAAAATTCCGGAGACAGAGACCTGTTTGATAAGTTCGATGTGGCGTGTTTGTTGCTTGGTGGAATATTTACTCGAAACCTTATTCTTAACGCCTTTTCACGTCACGTGACTAATGTAAGTTAATTTTTGAAACAGACTACAGCCTTTTCTCTGACATTAATAATTTCTTTAAAAAGTTGTAGTTAGTTTGCCTATTACTTATTTGTTTATTAATTTATTTCAAGCGCTCCTTAACAAGCGTAATTTAACATCAAGCTGTACAATTCGTAGTTTATAAGGCATTATTTTGTTAATGGTAATTTTGCCAAAATATGATACACTCTATTACATGTGGTATATGTTATAATATAATATTTCTATGGCATGTGGTACACATATTGATTATATTTGATTTATGAAATATCTTTTTTGAGTATTTTTGATGGTGTTTTTTATTCGTTTGACCAATGTAAATAGTTTTGCATTCACAAGAAATATTATGAACTACATTTTTACATTGATTTTTATGATTTTTTTTTAATATTTCCCGACTAAGCTGTTGTAATAGTTGTTTTTTTGTTAATAAGTTGTTAATAATTTTGGTCATTACAAATTACTTTTGCTCTGAAGAAAAAAGTTTTTTTGTTCTAAAGACATATTCATTTGTCATATACTGCTTTTATACTAATGGAATACATCTTGACTGATTACATTTTATTTGCTAATCAACTACGTTATCTTTGTTATTCGACAAATAGTCACGTAAGTTTGTATTGTTCGATTTACGTTGAATATGGCATTAATAAAAAGATATAAATAAAATGCCCTGATAAGAACGTGGCTAACTATGTTCATGAAATAACTTATTTTCCGATCAGTTAAAAACATAATTATAGCGTTTTATTCTGAAACAGCTAGAACCCTGTCTCACTATTCACTGGGAATTATTTTTATCTTCGAATTTAAGTGAAAACAATGAATTTGAAGTCGATTTTCTAAAATTTAGTATTTTCAATTTTTTATTAAAGAAATTGTGCTATTCGGAGTAGAAACTCATTATAGTGCAATTGTTAATCGTTTAAAATTAGAGCTAGAATATTTGTTTTTATTTATAATCCTTTAAATTTACTAAGAAATTATAAAGTTGAAGTACCTAATCTAATTTTATTGATCACAAGTTCTTAACATCCTTTATATTTAATAAAAAATAAAAGAAGTATGTAATGTAACTCACAGCTGTAGGTATAGAATAGGCAATTAACTGGTTGAGTAATCATTTACAATATGGTCTTACGTTAGCAAAATAAATTTGTGTCTAATAATTTTGTTTTACATATTTACTTTATAAAATTTATTATTGCTAATCCATCTGTAAATTATTACAATAAATGAATACTCAAAGCCGTTTTTGAGACAATACAATTATTATAATTAGTATGGGGCTAAAAGATAAACATCTTTAACAATGTCTGATTCTTGGAAGGGTCTTTTAAATCCAATTAAGCCGGCAATTTTTAAAAACCAGTGCTTTATTACCGTATACGAAGGTTAATAACCGTGGAAAATAATAAATTTATGTCTTGATGCAGTGACGCCTCGTCAATATTTTGTTAATACCTCGGTATCTTATGTGTTTGTTTTATTAGTCATTCAGAAAATATGTCCCTTTTGGCTTTTTTTCTATTTCAGTCACATGACTGAAAATTGGCCGTTTACAGAATCTTAAAAAAATGAGTAAAAAAAAGGGCTTCAGAGCTTTTCTTGCTGTTGTGATGGACAGCACAGAATGTGTTAACAATATGGAATTACACAAATAAATAATATAGAAAGGCTTCAGGTTGTAGATCTTATTGAGTCTAGATTTAAATTTGCAAGAGATGCAGCAAATGCTACTTCTATTTAATTAGTAGTACGTAGTTCATTGACATCAAAAGTTTACCTTTATGAAATAAATCAAAAAATTAATTTAACAAAATTACCAAATTTTGTTGTGTTTGACAAACTTTATACGATTAAAAATGAAAATTTTAATAAGTAAGAATCTTTACCAAAAACAAAAGAAAACTGTCATATCAACTAATTAATATTTTACATCAATATTGTCAAATGTTTTAATTAAGTAGTCATGAATATTCTAAAACTATAATACATTTTATTTTAAATGTTTTAAATTTTTGTGGCAGTGACTTTTTGGACATTTGATGTAGTAGTTGATGACTAATGATTTTTTTTATATGCTTATAACATAACTTTTGTTAAATTTAACAAAAGCTTAATGTCAACATCTTGAAATTATTTTTTTAAAACGGCTGCTAAAATATGTAGTAATATATGTATATGTCACGTGGCTAATGTTCAAAAAACAAAAAAAAGTTATAATAATTATACAAAAATAAACAACCATTATATTCTAGCCATATGTATACATAAGTGTGGCATTTTTTTTGTCAAGTACTATACAGGGTGTACCATTGAAACTTTTGAAGTTGATGTAACGTAACGAATGTTTTAAATTTTTGTGGCAGTGACTTTTTGGACATTTGATGTTGTAGTAGTTGATGACTAATGATTTTTTTTATATGCTTATAACATAACTTTTGTTAAACTTAACAAAAAGCTTAATGTCAACATCTTGAAATTATTTTTTAAAACGGCTGCTAAAATATGTAGTAATATATATGTCACGTGGCTAATGTTCAAAAAACAAAAAAAAAAGATAATAATTAATTATACAAAAATAAACACCATTATATTCTAGCCATATGTATACATAAGTGTGGCATTTTTTTGTCAAGTACTATACAGGGTGTACCATTTAAACTTTTGAAGTTGATGTAACGTAACCGAAATTAAAAAAAAAGATTATAATATTTGTAATGCAAAAATTGTTACCAGTCATATTTGTAAGTGTGCCAAATTTTATTTTTGTCTTACGGTTTTCGAGGAGTCTATCTGAAACCTCACTGACCAATGACAACCCTCTATGTGTAAACTATTGGATATGTGTATTTTTGTTTTTAATTTTTTTTGCAAAGCTAGGTTTATTTTCTAATATGCACTGAAAAATTACTACCTTTAATTGGTGATGCAATGCTTTACTTAAAAATTAGTTTTCTCTATTTTTCCATTGTTTTTACCTTAGAAGAAATGTATTTTGAGTGTCCAGCACTAGCCGCAAGCATAGCGGAACTTCACTTTCCTTGTTAGCATGTTTCAGTTGTTGAAATATGTTGGTGGAAATTAAGTAAGTCCTCAAAGAACCCTGAAGGGCGAATCCCAAAAATTTTTAATTTATTATTCTACTACTACTACATAGTACTATTATGCATAGTACACCCCAGAGCTTAAGGGGTTATATACACTTAGGACGTTAAAAAAAAAGGCAATTTTCATGAATTTTTTTTGAGGACTGGTATTTTTATTTTGAAACTAATATTGTGGGAGTTGATTGATACATATTTCAAGAAGTTACATGAATTTTTTTATCGAAAAATAATCATAAACACGTGAGTTATAGTCAATATCCAGACGGTGCAAAAAAAAAGCGTTATGCGGTGAACACTCCTCAGCCAATCAGGATGATCTGAAATCAAAAATTTTTGTGTTTTATTTTTAAAAAACCACTTTCTCTGTTTAATGAACGATAAATTTTGGCAAAATTAATTTTTTTACCATAATTTCGAATGTTTGAAAAAACATTTTTTTTTCACTAAAAAATTTGCACGATTTTTGGCTAAAAAAAAATTGATAAAATAAAAAAATATTTCGTTCATTAAATAGGTATTTATATCATTAATAACTGATAAAAATTTTGTAACGATTGGTTTAGCCATTTTGGTGCTACACTGTTCACCGACCTTGAAAACGTGGTTTCCAGAAAAACGCGTTTAAAGTTTTAAGTATAATTTACATGTACATAAAATTTTAAATATTCAACTTACATGGAGTCATCAATTCCAGGACCATAAAGGGTACCTTCTTCTTCATTTGCAGCCTCGGCAGAAGCTGACGTTTGGAGACCCTAACCGTCGAGTAACAATGCACAGCTACCTACCTGCTTGAATAGCGGCTCGAGACACCATTGATTGAGTTCGTATAGCTCAGTAAGTTTTGCTCTGGTTTGGCTGAAATGTTTACAGGATATTTCTGAAATGTTTACAGGATATTTCTGAAATGTTATACTTTCAGAAAATGCAATAAAAAAAACTATTTTTTGAAAGTTCTAAGTGTATCTAACCCCTTAACATTGTGAAATTTCTAACATCGACATTTGTATGACCTGATGGCTCAGATTTCAGGAACAAGTTTACTACTTATAAAACTCCTAAAATGGAAAAAGCTTCCCTTTCATTTTGTATGCGTTTCCTTATCATAATATTTGTTTATACTACGCTAGTAAAAGAGTATTTTATGGAACTGTTCGGTACAGACCACACCGTATTTTTGCATAATACCCCTGGCTATTCTCCGGCACTGGCCTGGTGCGTAAGCGATCAATCAAACGAATCTACGCACCGAATGTACCGTAAATCAAACAGTTCCCACCTGTTTTTTGGCTAGGAGGAGGGCGGGCACGGTTCCATTCAGTGCTCCGCGAAACGGCAATTCATTGACTGAAATTACACCCAAACTTTATAATTAGGTGTTCGACTGTACCGACTAGGGTACTAACTATTTGATGCCCGACAGGACCGTAATTAGGTGCGTACTCGTTACGTCGATGTTAAATAAAAAATAGCAATCAAAAGAACTTACTCGGTAATATTTAGTTTGGATTGTGATGTATTCAACGGATGTGTTAAAAGACTTATGGTTCGGGAGGCAGTAACAAAAAAAACGACCGTTTTCCATGAAGCACGAACGCCTATACTTTTCTTGACGCGTGTTTCGCCAACTAAGTTGGCTTCTTCAGAAGAAGATTAAAATTCAGTTTCGACAAGTTTTTTGTTTCTACGCCGAAGGTTCCTGTACCCACTCCAGACAGTAACACTTTTTTTGTTGCACATTTTATAACGATTGATTTTGGTAACAATAGTTAGAATTGATGTGTAGTTAATGTCAAAAACCTGTTTCAGCCGGCGCGATCCAGGTGGGTGTGGGTAACTTCTCCAAAATAAGTTCTTCTTGCGTATTTTTGCAAAAAAATACACCGGCTGAATTTTTTTCGGAGGGTGGGTTATACTTGTGTGTCCTTCTAGAAAAAAAGTCACGTGCTGTAAAAAAGATTTTATACCGTACGAAAATGTTACATAAGATAGTTATTCAGCTATTCAAGAAAGAATGAAACTAAAAATCAAAATGGGTTGAAATTTATAAATAATGACTCTTTATGATATATATTTACGCAGTATTAATACCAGTGGCGGTTGGTGGAATTTAACATGCTCATATTTTCATAAGGAAGCATGGGACCCACACCATAATTTAGGGGATGGTTACTAGACTGAAGTAGAAATCTACAATGGCAAAAAATCTTCAGGGAAAACTGCTTACAAAACGGCTTACAAAATATTTGCGAAAAATTTTTTTCGTAATCAACGAGTGAATACGATTTTTTTATACTTGTGATTTTCTCGAAATTTTGAGATCTGTAAAAAGTTATAGAAATTTGAATTTTTATTTCATCACAACATTTCGTCTATGAAATTTTACAGTAGTTGAAGGAAAATATGAATTTCGCAAAAAAAAGTATAAAAAAGATTGCATTTACTCGGTGATTATGAAAACAAAATATTTTGCCAATATTTTGCAAGCTGTTTCCAAGATTTGCCCGGAGGCAGTCATTTTTTGAAAAAAAAAATTCGCAAGTTTTCCCTGAAAATTTTTTGCCATTACAGCCTTCTACTTAGGTCTAGTAACCACCCCCTAAAATATGGTGTGGGTCCCATATCTCCTTACGGAAATACAAGCATGTCAAATTCCACCTGCCGCCACTGCTTAATACTGGAAAAGGTTATATCGCAATCACAAAGATATATATCACAAATTTAATGATATCAATTATAAATTCAATAATGAAATTATTGATATCAATGTGATGCTAATAAATATAGAAGAGTTCTAAATCTCTTCTAGAGTTCTATATATTCTATAGCATCTGCTGTGTAGATACTTAACTTCTGAATAAGGTGTGGCATATTTTCTTCATAGTTCACATACAATTGAATTGTCTACTAAATGAAAGGGTAAGTAATTATTTTGACGTTATATTTTTCGCAGACCCTACAGTATACGATACCCTCACGTACTTGTAAATCTGGAATTCCGCGGACAATTTTTTGTAATCAACGAGCAAAACGTTTTAGTCATAAGTGAATCGTGAACGCCAACTTGAAACAACTCTCGACCTAGCCGACAAATTTAACCAAATGTGCAGAAACGCATTCGCGATGACCTTGAATATTCCGTGGATAATGGTGGACCGCCTGGATAAGGCGGTCTCCGATACAGGCCGGAGTATAATAATCGCCGCCGCGACCATGTTCCCGCGACCAAAGTCGGTGATTGTTAGTTAATTTTTATAAGTATAAGCATTCTAGATGCGGACCTGTATTGCAACGAAAGGTTAAAAGCCTAGTAGATTAACAACTGTAATACATTTTTTTTGGCCACCGCGAGATTTAACGAGCCTAACGAATATTTCTTCAGCGTTAACTATCTCGCTGCTCGGTCGTTGTATATAACAATATAACTGTTTATTAATCCGTTTAGGCGATTTCATAGCGGGGAACCATGATTTATCGCTATTTTTTTTATCTCCCGAGTAGTTCGCCGGTGCGAGCCGTGTTTGTAAATTTAATTATCGTCATAATTTTTTTTTGGTTTATTGCTTCGTTATCTTCGTGTGGTTCTTGATAAATCCAACTGAAATTAGCACGTTATCTCTGGTATACATATGTATATATGTGTTTGAGACAGAATGTACCTACTTAAAAAAATATATTTGAAATTTTTGAGCCATCGAATAGTTACATTTTTAAGATCGTTAAGAAAGGGCGTAGCTCCTTTACTCGTGCCCCTTTCTTAGAAATCAGTCGTCTATTTGTAATACTTTTGATAGTACTTCATTTACCTACAACATACGTCCATTTTTTCATAATTTTTTAGCCGGTTCCGAAAAATGATCTCCATTACAAAATTAAATAGTGTCTTGTTAGCAACAATTTATCAACAATCGGAACTATGTACATACATATGTATATTCCTCGCGACGGCTATGGGCGATTATGTCATCTGAATCGCGTCCGAATTCAAGTTTTGCAAATATACATACATATATATGTATGTATTATATATGTATGTATATGCAAGAGTATACAGAAATGCAGGTCTTTAACCAGGCAGGAATGACTGGAAGAATAAACGGGCATTCTTCATGATCTACTACTCAACAGCAACGCACATAGCTTGTTAATAACCCATTTACTTAAATATATATTTTTTACCTAAATGCATATTTTTGTATATTTTTATAATCGGATTAATAAAATTATTGTTGACAGTCTATAATTTTATGTACGATTTTATGTATATGTAAAGTTTTCAATATTTATTATGAATTTCAAATTTGTAGCACCTACATATACAAGGTGTGAGGCGATTATTTTTAACGAAACATAGTATTTTTTACTGAAATTTTGGATTTCACGTAAAATATCATCGTTATCTGTTGCAAGACATTCAGCATAATATAGCGCACATAATATAGCTACAGCACAATATAGCGCACATAATATAGCTACAGCATAATATAGCGCACGAGAAACGTTATTTTCAGTTAACATCCAGTTTGTTTGTAGTAAAGTCCTCCTTCAGTATACAGTGACTTGAGAAATGTTAATGTAATTTGAAGAGGTGTTAATGAAGAATAAGTCTACATAAAAATGACAGGGCGTTCCATTTAAAATAATAGTTGTGTATGATTGAAGTTGTCTGAAGTATATATCCCTATAATATATACTGAAAATTTCTTAATTGCGTTGGTTGACACTAGCCTTCCTCAATTTATTCCCAAATTCTCAAGATAATATTTTTATAACGAAGCAAGATATGGCGAATTAAATGTGACTTTTTTTCAACAATAAAAAAAATCGGAATAACTTGAAAACTGTAAACTTTCGAGATATGATTATTATAAAAGTGAACCTAAAATGTAACTTGTAATAAAACGTAATAAATTTAAAATGTAATAAAACCGAAAAATTCAGTTTACCGAATGTTGACTCAACTTTCTTATTTTAAATAAGCGTAAATATTGTTTTAGCTTATCCTATTCATCTAAAAATGCCCTTTTCAACCACATGCTCGATGGTATTTGTTTGTATACTGACAAAATGCATTTTATTAAAAATACGAGGTATATAAATTAAGTAATGTTCTTTTTTTTATTCAAATAGAATTACAATTCAGTATTGTCTCCTTCAAAATAACTTCCTTGGGAAGCCACACAGCGCTGGAGACGGTTCTTCAATTCCTCATAGCAGTGCTGGAACTCATATACTGGAATAGCCTTCAGCTGGTCGGTTACAGCCGTTTGAATGTTTTCTGTGGTCCTAAAATTACGTCCCTTAAGGTGATTTTTGAATCTCGGGAAGAGAAAAAAGTCACAAGGACTTATTTCAGGCGAATAAGGAGGCTGATGAGCCACAGGAATGTTTTCACAGGCTAAACACTCGTTTACTGAAATGGCTGTGTAACGCATTGTCGTGATGCAACATCCAGTTGTTTGGTCTTACGCGTATGACCATTTTTGAAAGTTTTTCAAGAACCTCTGTAAAAGTGTTAATTTACTATTTGGCCTGGAGGCACAAACTCTTTGTGAACAATTCCCTGGCTATCAAAAAAAGCAATTCAGCATGCATTTGATCTTCGACTTGCTCATTCTTACTTTTTAGTTTTGGAGAGCTTGAAGTGTGCCATTCCATGCTTTAACGCTCGGTTTCCAGGTCGTACTCAAGCACCTAAGTCTCATTAGCAGTAATTTCACTAATTACACATTCCATCAAATGAGGATCATTTTCAATCGATTCCAAAAAATCAAGACACTTTTCTCTCCTGATGTCCTTTCGTGCCTGCGAAAGGTTTTTTGGAACCATTTTCGGGCAGATTTTTCTCATCCCCAATTCGTTAGTCAAAATCTGATGAACAGTGGTGGGATTCAAATTTAACTCTTCCCCGATCATTCTTGTCGTCAACCGAGGATCTGTGAACACACAAGATCCCGTATTCTATCGACATTTTCATCGGTTCTTGAAGATGAAACTTCTTGACCTTCCGCTACGTGGTTCATCTTCAGTCGACTCTCTTCCTTCTGAGAATGCCTTAAACCACCGAAAAACCTGGGTTCTTGAAAAAACACTCTCCGTAGGCATGTTTGAAGTTTTGCAAAAGTATCCGTTGCGCTGTGTCCAAGTCAAGCAAAACCTGATAGCTAAAAATTAAAGTTTACGAAAACAGTCACGTAACAAGTAAACAGTCACAAAGAACAAACAAATGACTAACAAATTCAAACTTGTATTGAAGATGCATTACATGTTAACCTACCGCCCTTCCAAGTCCCGTCTCCGCAGTATTTTTAGATCGGGCGTTACGTTGCCAGTCTCATTACTTAATTTACACCCCTCGTAGTATAGGCCCCCATGACACTATGTCCAAAATTCTGGAAGCTTAGTGGGCTGCGAAAAATCACTAATATGCCGGTGACATCATATTGTTCATCACGTGATCATAATTTCGTTGTCAAAATGAAAACATGGAATATTTATTAGAATTATTTATGTGATTTTATCAGATATTACTCGTTAATGAGCAACCAGAGATAAAAACGACACTCGCCCATAAAAATGGTGACTCACCGTGGTCTAGACGTTTTTTTACTTGCGAAATGTGAAAGTGTACGGAGCAAATAGTTTAGCTAATTTATTTTTTACGACCAGCAAAAGAGTCCTGTTATTTTACACGCTGTTAATGTAACGAACAATCGCCGAGATATACATACGTATAATTTATCAGATTATATTCAAATAATGATGTTGCTTTCTGCGAATAGTTGGCCGATAGCCAATAATTCGGCACTATTTCGATGGGGAGAGGGGGGGGGGCGTATATTTTGTCAGTTTTATATAGGATTAGTGAGAGATGGAATGCTTTTTTTATCAAAGTGAAGTCTTCAAGTCTGGGTCAAGTATCGATGGCTTGAGTGGATATTTTCGTCTGTGATACCATGGGAATAACTTTGAAATACTTACATACTTTATTAACCTATGTTTTTTTTTTTAGTCACGTTTGTATAGATTAGTGAAACCTGACAAGCATGAATTTAGTACAGGATATTATTGGTCGTATTACATTCCGTCTAACATACAAATAATGTGATTTGATATCTAACTTTATATAATAATATGATATGTATACCTAAAATTACAAGAATATTAGTTTACTAAATTAATTACTAACATGTGTTAGTAATAATTTGAAATGTTGTAATACTTAACTAGTACAATTTTTACACTAAAATATTTTTATCCATCGCAATATAAATGACCATTAAATAAACAATTATATTTTAATATGAGCACCATAACCCTACAATATTTAAAATTAAATGTTCAAAAAGTTTGATAGTCTTGATTTGAAAAGATAAATTATACCTACTAAATTATATTTTAGACATTGACAATTTGGAATTAAAATTTACTAAATATTACGAATTTTTAATGTGAGACGTTTCTGTCCTAAAAATAGAACTGAATGACTGACAACTTTGTCATTTGTAATTCAACATACATGTATGTACCGGGTGGGCAAATTTCGATGTTTTTATAGGGTATCTCGGTAACTGTAAGGGCTATGGAAAAATGAACCCACCTTTCCCGACCTCTTTTTTCGAGATAAATTCATTGGTGAAAACCAGAATTTGCTATATCTTTTCGTTTTCGAGTTGTAAACGAAAATTGATTTTTTTTGAGTTTTCGATTGGTGTCGATAACTCGGTTGTTTGTATAATTAGAAGAAATCTGTTTGCACGTTCTACAGGCACTTTTTTAAGTAGAATAGGATTTCCTTAACAGATTTTTTATATCTTGTGTAGTTTTCGAGTTATGGCATAAACTTCTATTTTTTTTAAATGGAAACCATAGTTGGCTATGATTTAGCTAAAAAGAGGATTTTTTTTCTCTTTACAACGATATATAGTTTGTGGGGTCTATGATGAGTGTTTATGCGGAAACAGTTAAAAATTTTAATTTTTTGTATAGGTATACTTACTTTGTTTTTTCTTTGCAGGAAGAGTAAGTTTCTATAGTAACACATTGTTACAACAATGTTTTAATAATAATAACTGTTGCTATGAAAATTTACTCCTGCGAAAAGTAACATAAATACATAGTAACAGTCGTATATAATGAATGGTATATTAAACTTAAATAACTAATTATGACATATTAGTGACTAATTAATAATTAATTATAACATATTCATAACAAGAAAGTTTAACACACTTAACAATCAAATTTGTAACAAATAATGTATGTAAAAAATACGATACAATATATTTTACAAAAACAAAACTAGACAGATTAAAAAAAAATACGAGCATGATTATTTACCTAAAGTTTTCAAATTGTCGTCCGTTGTTTGCGATGCACAGTTCACATCGCTTTGAAACACTTTTTGTTGCATTATAGATGTGAATATTTGAAACGGAATTCAGACAGTCTATAAGATTTTCTCTCAGTTGAACCAGTGTATTATTTGTCTTTTTGTATAAATTGTCTTTAATGGTTCCCCAAAAAAGAAATCTAACGGTGAGAGATCTGGCGACCGAGGAGGCCACTTTACTGGCCCATTGTTCCCTATCCATTTCTCCCCAAAATTAGTATTTAATAATTCCGAGATTAAATTAGTATTATGGGGTGGTGCCCCGTCTTGTTGAAAAAATACATGTCGTCTTTCGTTAAGTGGCAAGTTGTCTAAAAATTCTTCTACTATGTGGTAGTTTATCATATTGTAATACCGTTGACCATTTAAATTGTCATCATAAAGTTGGTAAGCTAAAATGCGGTTATTATATAGGGCACACCATACACTAAAACCGAAACGTCCTTGATTTTGAACATCAACAGTCTGATGAGGATTATCTTCAGACCAATAATGTTTGTTGTGTCGGTTGAAAATTCCGGCACTACTTACGTAACTTTCATCTGTCCAAATGATATTTTTAAAAAATAATTGGTCTTGCTCAATTTGTTGTAGGTACCAATTGCAGAAATCCAGTCGGCGTTCAGGATCAGTTGGAAGGAGCTGTTGTTGTTTCCTTATTGTATAAGGTCTAAATTTTTTTAAAACTGAAAGTGCTCTTCGTCGCGATATACCAGACTCTGCTTCAATTTGCCTACTTGAAATTGAAGGATTTACGACTACCATACCAACAACATTTATGGCAACATCCTCAGCATCTTGAATACGATAATTTTTTGGTCTTGGTTTATTAAATCCTCCGTATTCAACGAGGTTTTCTTTTTAGTCTACCAAAGATGGACATATTAGGTTGTCTCCTTTCAGGGTAGCGATTAAAATATGCTTCCGATGCAGCTTCAGAATTATATCCATTTTGAATAAAACACTCTAGCATATTAAACTTTTCGTAATTTTGATACGCCATCGCGCCTTGTCAGTTTCTTTAATCGAAACTTTAAAACTATAATGCAAGCAAAAACCAAACATAAACAATTAATCAAACAGTAATGTGTAACTGTGTATTTACATCCCAATATCCAACTGTTCTGTTTTCAAAATGACAGGCGCCTACTGTGCAAAATCATTTAAATTACTATACTGTCCTTTATTAGAAAACATATGTTTTTAACTGTTTCCGCATAAACACTCATCATAGACCCCACAAACTATATATCGTTGTAAAGAGAAAAAAATCCTCTTTTTAGCTAAATCATAGCCAACTATGGTTTCCATTTAAAAAAATAGAAGTTTATGCCATAACTCGAAAACTACACAAGATATAAAAAATCTGTTAAGGAAATCCTATTCTACTTAAAAAAAGTGCCTGTAGAACGTGCAAACAGATTTCTTCTAATTTTACAAACAACCGAGTTATCGACACCAATCGAAAACTCAAAAAAATCAATTTTCGTTTACAACTCGAAAACGAAAAGATATAGCAAATTCTGGTTTTCACCAATGAATTTATCTCGAAAAAAGAGGTCGGGAAAGGTGGGTTCATTTTTTCCATAGCCCTTACAGTTACCGAGATACCCTATAAAAACATCGAAATTTGCCCACCCGGTACATATACAAGAATGTCTTTAAAATAATCTATAAAAAATTCGTATGTATAACTAACTAAACAACTAAATAACTGACTAATAACTAAAAAAAATAACAGTTTTAAATGTTGCACAAACTTACTACATGTCTATGAAAATCATAGAATTATGAAAATTAATAACATAACCATCGACTTCACCAGTTTCTTAAAGACTGAGATGAACCAATCGGTAAATGAACCAATAATAATCAATCGGTGATACCTACGAGACTGCAGCAGGAAAAAAAATAGAGTTTGGACGATTGAAAGAAATATCAGCTGTAGAGTGATAAATCAGTCACAAAAAAAGTAAATGAAAACAGTCTCGATATTAAGAATTCTGTATTCGGAATCAAATAATGAAAATGTAACTTTAACTTCTACCACTTGTTTGTAACTGCTACCCTTACTTTGTCACTACCACAGCTTGCTTTTTTCCTCAATCAAATAATTCCTTATAGCGGGAAACACACTTGGCCACAATATAAAGTAATATTCTGCGTCTCTTAAATTAAATATTGAAAACTACAACGCAAAAAATGTTTTATAGTCGTCAATTTTTTTAATTATAGTTGTTTAGTTTTTTTTAGTCTTTAAATGTTCACAGTAGAGCAGCACAGTACATACGTAGATTCCTGTAATTTCATAAAGTAACAGACAAATTCGTCACGACTAAAAACGTCAAAAATTTTGTTTTGAAAATTATAGAAACAGGTTTACCATTGTCACCTCCGCCATTTTCAATAAAACTTACTGTTGGTGTCTGGTTATTTCCAATGAAAATTACCATCAGCACCTCTGTCATTTTGTACAAAATTTATCATGGGGTGTCTTCCTCATTTTTTGTAGTGACAATGTAGAGCTCCACAGTTCCATTAATTATAACTTATAATACTTTATATGTCAATATTTAGAAATAGTTTTAATGAAACGACGAAAGTATTATAACTTCCTTGCAAAAAAGTAAAAAACATAAGTATAGGATGTTCTATTTGAAAAAAATATTTATTTTATGACTTCAATAAAAGGTATTCATGACATGAATTAAAAGATAATGAACACATTTATTAAAACATTTATACAGTGTCCGCTATGAAGTTGGAACCATATGGGATATTTTTAATATTAGAGTTTGATTTTTTTTGTTATAATCACTTCTGCTTTCAAAATAATTAAAATGCTTAAAAATGCACCCATTCAAAGTTGACAGCTAACATCTGGCAACTGTCAAATTTGTGATTTTCCAAAAGAATCTTTAGAAAATAGCCTAAATTGTTAATATTTCGAAAAATGTCACTAATAAATTATGTTCCTAATGACATTTTACGCCTATATGCCGATTTTGAGCGAAACATTTTGATATCCAAAAAGTTTTAGATTCACTTCCGTAACTAACTGATCTCAAAACATTTAAAACGCTTCAATGTAGTATAGTCTGCCATTGCAATGCATACTGTACTAATAATGTTCATAGGCACCATTTGCAGATTATTGATATTCTTAATAGAAAAAAGGTTCTGTATGGATTATTTTCCAATTTCCAAAAAAATCACCCATTGTTTTTCAACTGTTTTTTGATTAAACTTTATTTAGTTAGTACAAAAATGATTTTAATTACAATTTGGCTATAATAACACGAAACTACTACTTGAAAATAACAAACAATAAATAAATCACTTTAAAAAAAGAACTTAATATGCAAAAAAAAAACAGTAATAGCCATGAAATGGCTGGTGTTGCTATAGAGAACCTTATGATAGTTTGTAAAAACAAAATGACAGTTCATTAACAAAATATTAATTATTTTTCGCTATTTTGTAAACATGCTTACAACAGCAGAGAAAGTTGAAATAATTTTAATTCATGGCGAAGATCGTACATCTTGTTCAGTGGAAAATGGATCGGGAGGTTTTCAGAATTTTCTTGGCCACCGCGTTCCCCAGATTTGAACATAATGGACTTTTTCTTTTGTGGATGTTTAAAGGAACAAGTGTCCAAAAGGAGGCCTATTCAAAATATGGATTACTTAGAAAATGTTATAAGAGAAGTATGTACAAATATTCCTAGACATTTCTTACTAAATTCTGGTAGGGAATTTAACCGCCGAACTGAAAAATGCTTGGAAAATGAAGGAAGCCGCGCAGATATATAAGGTTTATGCAGATTTTTTTGTATGTTACATTATTTTTTAAAGTGATTTATTTATTGTTTATTATTTTTAAGCAGTAGTTTTGTGTTAAGGTAGCCAAATTATCATTAAAACCATTTTTGTACTAACAAAATAAAGTTTAATAAAAAAAAAACGGTTGAAAAACAATGGGTGTTTTTATTGGAAATTGGAAAATGATCCAGTTCGAATTTTTCAATTAAGAATATCAATAATCTTCAAAACCAACGATACCTACGAATATTATTAGTCAGTATGCATTGCAATGGCAGACTTTATGCTGCTTTGAAGCGTTTTAAATATTTTCAGATCAGTTAGTTACGGGAGTGAATAATAAACTTAGAAAACATATAATGTTTTGGATATCAAAATCGGCAGATAGTCTTAAAATGTCATTAGGAACTGTTTGAATTGACATTAACTGTCAACTTAACGCCCACAGGACAGAATTTCGATATTGAAATTCGAGTTGATGCCGTTCAATGAGTTTGAGAAAAACAAAGTTCCAAACTACCTTTTCCCATGTTTTTGAGGGTGTTCTTTCAATGGTGGTGGTTAAAAATTCTTAAAAAAATATTTAACCATGGAAAAATTAAAATTAATCCAAAAAAAACGTCATTGTTAGCTTGCATTTTTTTATGACTTAAACCTATTCAGATCGTGGCCTCGATGTCTAAACTTAAAATAAATAAAGTTAGTAAAGTCTAAAAAATTGTTACTAAAACAAAATGGCGGCCTAATTGAAATTTTTTTGTCAAGACTACGAATTTTTTTCTCGAAAACGATACTTTATCAAAAAATTTCTAAGAACAAAAATGTTTTAGAATTGGTCAAATAATGCTCTCAGAATGTTCCGAAACGATTTTCGATTTTTTGAAAAATCGTGAAATCGAAATTTTGAAAAACGTCATCAAAACATCTGAAAAAAATTTAATAATATTCTTTGACCCATTCTAAGACATTTTTGTTCTTAGAAAATTTTTGATAAACCCTAAAAGAAAAAAAATACCTATGTTTGCTTTACGAAAAACAACTTCCAAAATTTTCTTCGAATTATAGACTATCAAAAATTTTTATAGACTATCAAAAAATAACAAATATGTCTTGGAATTGGTCAAAGAATATTATCAAATTTTTTCAGATTTTTTGATGATGTTTTTCAAAACTTCGATTTCACCATTTTTCAAAAAAATCGAAAATCGTTTCGGAACATTCTGAAGAGTTTCGGGACCTTTTAAGTTATTTTGGAAGCAGACGTGAATGTCACCAAAAGTTTTTGTCAAACATTAATATTAACAAAAAAATCCCTTTATGGTAGACACTGTATAAAAAGTTTTTTTTTCTGCCTCTCTTTCTCCTAATAAACCCTACAGGCAGACGTGAAGAAATTCTTGATCCTGTAACATCATTTCATGATTTTACGCATAACGTCTGATTAGTTTCTTATAAATGGCGAAGAGTCCCTTTTCCATACCTCCTTGGAACAAAGCGTAACGACATTTTCCAGTCCATTATCGCGGAAGCTGGTAAAATTATATTACATATTACAGAATGTATTTAATTAGCGACGAAACGCGAATTGAGTGCTGCATTGAATTAGGTTCCAAATGAAAGTTAATCTCTCAAAGAATTCGCGCTGATGGATGACCCAAATTCTCGTCACTTTTCACACTGCCGTCTTAATTATTTCAAGGACACTCATGTAATTAACGGCATGTAAGGGCGACGTAAAAAGTTTAACTTGTTTGCGTTAGGTAATTTTATTTTCGGAGTAACCGCTCCAAAATTAATCGATCCTCTAACGATAACACCACTCTAATCAATGTAAAAATAGTAGGGTATAAGCTTTCCTAAAAAAATGTGCACACAGATAAATAACGCTTAACTTAAAAAAAAATCCGTTTAACTTAAAGTAATAAGGTTTATACTTAGGTAACTAATTTTAGTTCGTAATACACTAGGCGCAGATATTAAGGGATATAAAAAAAATCCTAAATTTTTATATGAATTTCAAAGAGCTGTAACTTGGGGAAAATGGTCATAGGGAAAAGAAAAAAAAATCAGCAGTTTTTGAGTAATCATAAGAAAACCATCGAAAATTTTTTTTCGAAATTCTTGTTCTAGTCCACAGTACGTGGCCCTTTTTTTGGAATGATTAATAACGGGCTGATTTTTCGTAAGTAGCTTCAGTTTGATGAGACGCCCACAACCTGTCAATGACAATTCTCAACAGTGGCATTTTACGAAGTGGTAAAGTGGAAAACGTGTCAACCGCATGATAATAAAAGATTGATTAATAACAATTAGTTTCCTAGTTGAATTCGAAGATATTCATACAAAATACACGGAAAAACGTTTGTCCTACAAATTTGACAGTCTTGCGGAAGAGTCCTACTCCATCAACATGTTAAAACGAGCAGGTCAAAAAAGTGATTAATAACCGACTGATTTTTTTACTGCTGCTTACTAAATAATTGTGTAATGCAATGGTAGTATCGTCCTACAAATCCAATGGCATAATTCCTTAGTCCTACGGTCGAAAGTTGTCGAGTTCATGAGGACATTTGTTTGATTGATAACTGTAGGACAATGATAGCAAATGAAAGTTTAGTAAGTCAGTTACCGAACTACAACATTGTCCTACACGAAAAGAAGCATGTGTCGCTAGTCCTACAAAAATAATAAAAAAACAACATTATTACTTAAAGCGGCGGTTTATTCCCTGTAAAAAATTCAATTTTCATGATTTTTTTTTCACGAAACGTTTAGTAAATTAATTTTGGTAATTAGTTATAATAAAGTAACATTTGAAGAGTTTTCTGTGAAATTTTTATTTAAAAAATATGAAGAAATAAGTGATTGGCCGCAAATTTACGAAAACGTCAAAAAAGAATTCGATTTTTCACGAAAAATTTCCTTTTCGAATAAACGATTTGAATAAACCCTACCCACCCTTAAATTTTTTTTCATGATCTTTACGCAAAAAACACTCCATAATTATTTTTCACAACCAATTTCAAGACTTACGAAAAACATGTTACCTACTTGGTTATTTAATGGCCGTCGGGTACGCATTCGACTCTGAAATGTCAGCGAAAAACACTTGCTGACACAACTGACGCATGCGCAATAGCGGGGGGCGGCTCCTAAGCGCACATTGGCGGAACAGTCCGCGCGTCGTTCAAATGCACAAGCTCTGCAGCAGAGTTTGTGCGTTTGAACGACGCACGGACTGCTCCGCCAATGCGCGTGTCCGTGCCGTCTAGCAATACTGGTGCTGAATGCACGCTCAACCAAACTCTACTAGCTTGGCTTGTGTAATGGTAGTCCGCATGATTCAAATTTAGGCGGCAATTTTGAAATTACTATTTAGCGACTGTCATCAATAAAGTACAGTATTCTCATTATTTTCAATTAATTACATTAATACAATTAAAAAAGTTACAATATTGTAATTAAAATAGTTACTAAACAATAATAGCATATCAACAAATAATTCAATTAGGTACGTTGAAAAAAAAATTTGTTTTCATTTCAAATGAATTTTTCATCATTATTTGCCAATTTTTTTGTAGGACGGAAGTACAGTTGTGTTCTAAACTTCAATATCAATCGAAAAAAATAAAAATGAGGTTGTTATTAATCAAACAAATGTCCTCATGAACTCGACAACTTTCGAGCGTAGGACTAAGGAATTATGCCATTGGATTTGTAGGACGATACTACCATTGCATTACACAATTATTCAGTAAGCAGCAATAAAAAAATCAGTCGGTTATTAATCATTTTTTTGACCTGCTCGTTTTAACATGTTGATGGAGTAGGACTCTTCCGCAAGACTGTCAAATTTGTAGGACAAACGTTTTTCCGTGTATTTTGTATGAATATCTTCGAATTCAACTAGGAAACTAATTGTTATTAATCAATCTTTTATTATCATGCGGTTGACACGTTTTCCACTTTACCACTTCGTAAAATGCCACTGTTGAGAATTGTCATCGACAGGTTGTGGGCGTCTCATCAAACTGAAGCTACTTACGAAAAATCAGCCCGTTATTAATCATTCCAAAAAAAGGGCCACGTACTGTGGCCTATTCTTTTTTCTTGTCCACGGACCGGATATTTTTTTTTTTCGATATAAATATCGTATAAGGCCGCTTTACAGTTCACAATTCGGCAATTTTTTTTTGCGCAAGAGATTTCGCTGCTAAGATTGCTAATTTTAGTTGTCAGCCACTGTCACTAAAATATAACTGATAAACTCATTTGTTACAAAAAAGTTTAACCATTTTAAACAAACAAAATAGACATGATTAAATCAATATCAGTGAGGGAAAATTCAGAAAACCACAAAATTCAGAAATTTTAGATATCACAAAACACAATACAAACGATGGCACAGCACGTCGAGGTTATGTCAAACAGTTGGCAACATGTAAAATTTCAGGTAGCCTCAATAATTACAGCGCTTTGAAACTATCAGGGTTTCTTTGAGGTACTTTAAGGTTGACAAGTTGCAGTCAATATCCGTAGTCTATCCATTATTTGCCTTAAGTTATGCAAATATCCCTAGTTATGCAATTTTTTTACCTCTTCTTTAATCAAAAAAAAAAAAAAAAAAATTAGAAAAAACCAATCACTGCTACTTATAAAGGATACCTACTTTGCAGTTTTCAAAACCCTACTTGAATTTTCTATACGTTCATTATGAGGTGAGTAATTGATTAATTTTGAAAGATGTTTTTACTATGAACGGCAATAACTTAGAAAAAATTCATCGTATTGGTCTCGAGAATAGGTCAAATTAAAGAGAATTAAATTATCTGACAGACCTTAATGATGAACATATCGAAAAAAAAATTATCGAGATCCGTGGACCTTCTAAACGACAAGCAAGAATTTCGAAAAAATGTTTTTGATGGTTTTCTTATAATTACTCAAAAACTGCAGATGCCAAAAAATATTTAACTAAAGATCCAAAAACTAGAAACTTCTAGCTTCTATTTACTTTTTTTTCTTTTCCCTATGACCATTTTCCCCCAAGCTACAACTGAAAATCACCTAAAAATTTGGTATTTTTTTTGTATCCCTTAATTTGTGCGCTTATTGTTAGTGTGATATTAAAATAGTTTTTATCGTTATCAACGAATTAAATGTGTAAGACCGTAACAGAAACATTTTTTTTATTAAAAAATTAAGATTAATGCATGGCAAGGCTTGTATACTATATTATTTACAATCATCCCCATTTTTAACTTTCAACTACAAAATTGATTTCGGATGTTTAAAAAATTGAGTCATTCATTTTATTACAAGTGAGGGATCACTAGTGTTTGTCTAAAATTGAAAATATAATGAATATAATGCTTTTACTAATATATAATTAAAAAAAAACAAACTAGCTTCTATATTAAAAATCATCCCAAATAGAATTGCGTTCAAGTACAGGTGTGTGGTCAAATGGGCATCCCATTTGAAAAAATAATAATAAAACGACCTTGAAATTAAAAATTGCTCCTAATTTTATGTCTATGTCTTTCTGATAAAAAGAATACAATTTTAGGTTTTCACAAATCATTTTACAATTCATTCATTCATTTAACAATTTGTATATTAAAATTACACAAAAAATATACGGAACGTCCCTTTTTAAGAATCAAAAAGTTTCTGGTTATAATAATAACCAGAAAGTACTTTTGTAGATACTCTCTCTGTAGATGTAATAATAATATCTACAGAGAAACGAGAAAAAATGCTCAATAACTCCAAATTTCTAACCATTTGCAACATTAATAACCCTAAACGCATATATCTTTCCGTTCAAAAGTTATTCAGTGTAGCATATCTTCTTAAGCACCTATTATACATATAATATCTTATAATTATAATTACTTATAATTACGTATAATGTATGTACTTATAATAAATATAATACAATAATATAATCCAGGGATTTGGTAGTTTTAGGTGGAAAGTTCTATGGGATTTATAAAAATTTGATATCCTATGGATTTTGGGGTGTCCTTTTCGAATTTCAACTTTGCCCCTATCTTTGCCGGTAGAACCATTATATTGGTGAAAAAATGGCACCAAAACTTATTAATTTAATGACAGTAAATGTCAATTTGATATGAGGAAGTAAACAATTATTACCAGTTTTAAAAAAAACCGTTGGCTTTGAAAATGGGTAGATCCGCAGAGATGCATATTTATATACAGGTAAATTGTGTTAAAACAGCATTATTTTGATACAGGAATACGCTATTAAATGTATGACATACACTACCATTCAAAAGTTTGGAAGCAAGCACACTTTTGAGTTTAACAAAATATTTATTCTTAGTATAGTCCACGATACCGCTTGTAATAAAAATTTGTTTTCTATGTCAACACAATCAATAAGAAATGTATCTACTTGCGTTTCTCAGAAATCCTTATGGCATGAATCATCATTATGCAGGTGTTCAACAATGGTTCTGTTTGCAATAGACCTTGCAATCGCCAGATATCTCTCCGATTGAACTACAGGTAGGTGGGATGAATTAGACAGAAGAATAAAGAATCGTCTACCAACTACGGCTACACAACTACGGCAATATCTTCAGGCGGAATGGAAAACGCTAAATGAGGAATATTTTAAAAAATTAATCAAGGGGATGCCCACTATTTGTTTGGAAATTATTAAAAATAAAGGTGAGCATTTTGCTGAAGCTAATTCGCAATTACAATAAAACATTTAAAACATTACATATTGTCATTTTATTGAACAATTTTTATGTGCTTCCAAACTTTTGAACTGTAGCGTATATTTTAGGAACGCCCTGTACAGCTACTATTCGAAAAAAAAGCCCCCAATATCAATGGGACATCAAATTTTTATAAATCCTCCAGAACTTTCAAATCGATTTTTTTTATTGCTTTAATAAGTTAGTAAATATATTCAACAATTTTCTCGTAAAATTTCAAAGCTAAATTCGAAGTCCAGTTTACTGTTTGAGCGTAATGTAGCGCCGCTCTAACTGTAAGGACGCTATGGAAGCAAGAAAAGCAAGGAAAGAGGAGATGATTGAAGTAAATCAAACTTATGAAAGAGAAGAAGGATAGCTTTATGGTGCTGGAATTGCAGATTAAGATGTACGCGCTTTAGTTGTTTAATTTATTACATGAATTTCTATTTTTCCGTATTATAAAATTTTATTTTTCAAATCCTTTTTTCTCGAAATACTTTTTTCAATTGGCGTGCAGCATAACTCGGCGAATTATTGACCGATTTTGATAAACAAAAGCTAGAATTATTCGTTATTGCCTATTAAGCGAACCTAAAAATTTGAAAAAATTGTGAATATAAGTATTATTTTTTGCTAAAAAACCATAATAAAAAAAAAAAGTGAAAATGCGCAATTTTTTTTCAAACACCTCTCAGATTTCAAATGTTCAATATGTTTAGCTAATAATAGGTTCACTTAATAATGAAAAATCTAAACAATGGAAAAAAAAATATTTGTTGCTTTTAGATAGAAATTGCGACCTGCACAGTGCACGCCAAAAAGGGACTGCCGACGGACCTCCATAAACAACAGCTTAAAGCTAATAATATTTTTTTTGCCAAAAAAGGCTTGAAAAAATTCTGAGACGTTGCTTAAAACATAAATAAAATGGCCATAAAGTTTAAATCAATTCCAATCATTTCTTCACTTTCAAAAAAAGTCACAAAACTAATTTTTTTTTTAACAATTTTTATTTCACAAACCATCGACCTTACGGGAAAAATGTAAGAATCAAAAGTGCTTAAAATCGATCAAGGAATTTTTTTTGACATTTTAAAATTTTTGGATTTTTCAATTTTCGAAAAAAATCAAAAAATTCTGAAAATTTTTTAACGTATTCTTTAATCAATTTTAAATAATTAAATTATCATTCAAAAATTTAAAAACCATGTTTTTTTGCATAAAAATGCAATTTTTTAATGTTAATATTTTTTTATTTTTTTTATGGTCACCATCGGAAAGAGCGTTCTTCAAACTATAAAATGCATTGTATCACGATTTTTTTTCGTGTACGAAGTCGAAAATAAGAGATACAATAAGCCGAAAGTAGGGGTCATAAAAATGTCCATTGTGACGTTAAAGGGTTTATACTGCATTTTACAGTACCCTCGATTACATTTATTTAATAAATAAAAAAAGACAATAGTATAGGACGCTAACATAATGTGAAATATTTTACACGTAAACAGCTTTAATCGTGTACTTTTTTCTTAATCTTTTCATAATCTTAAGTATGAAAAATACCTACACTTAGAAACAAAATTATACGGGTAAATTGTCTGATAATATCGACTTATTTATTTTCAACATATTTATCGATCGGAGATCATTTTTAATTGCCTCCCATCGCCGGTACAAATAGAAAGCGGACGGTATTTTTCTGATCGCTGTAATAAGTGCTCTCTGTGGTAATAATAAAAAAAAAACTCACGCTTACATAACTCGGCGGAATAAATCGACGCATAAATATTCAGGAGTTAATAGCTGTCATTTTAGATATCCTTTAGTAGTTTTTGCAATAACAGTATCGTTCTCTCTCTCGTAATCTACTGCATATTTGAGAAAGGCAAAACCAACAAATCAAATTTAATGTTTGAAAGCTTTTAAATATCGGTGAAAGTCTTGCCAGGCATGAAAAAACGTGAGGTGTCCATATTTATTTCTCATCCTCGCTGTTTGGTACCTGATTATGGAATCTAAGGCTATTACCGTCTTTAAATCCATGAGAGGATCAATTAAGGTAACTTCTGTAGGATTAAAGGAAATTCTGCTAAACAAAGACAAATATACAGGGTGAGTAAAAAGTAAGGAGGGGGCTTGTATTTCTTTAAATATTTGATATTCAGAAAAAATGTTTTAGTAAAAGTTTTCGAGCGTTTTTTTTTTGCCATAAACTGGTAGCTTTCGATTTTTATTAACCTAAACAAGTATGTTGCTATGGCAACCGACGTTAGTTTTTTGAATGGCATGGTATGATTTCTTTGTATTTTTGGAAAGATGGATATGGGACCATTACATTATAATAGGGTTTCACAAGAAAAAAATATTTTTTCCAAAAAATCCCCCATCTCATTTCAACTTCGTTAATCCAGTTCTTATCAAGTCATGGACATAAGTTGATGACATTTGTAGCTGTCAAGTAGAGACACCGTTCGTTGTCTACATTTTGTCAGCTTTGTAAATAGTTAAATATAGGAAAACCCAACAGTTTTGTAGTATATTAGTAATTATTATTGGAACATCATTAAGCGAAAATCGGAGCACTGAAATTTTAATGATGGTAGACTATGGTGACAGAAAACGCACTAAAAACGTAAAAGTAACTTCATTTCATAATATATTTTCGGATATTCGTTAAGGGGACAAACGCTTTAAAAATTGGAAAAAAAAACACTTTTAATTTAACTTTCTTTTGAATATTATAAGATATGTATTGAAGAATATAAAAAAAGTTTTTGATTATTTTTGATTCTTCATATCCCGGAAAATCAAGAAAGATTCAAAATGGATTTTTTTCCTTAGACAAGTTTTTAGAGGTATATCCCCTAAAATCCAGCAAGGTCAAATCGCGACTCGTCCTTGACTGTAAAAAGATTCTAAATGATCTGGCCAGTTGTAATAGAGTGATACTCACATGGGTACCGGGACACTCAGGTGTCCCGGGAAATGAGGAGGCCGACAGACTGGCCAGACTAGGATCAATAGGGTACCCCATAGGACCTAGGGGTCCCCTATTCAATGGGGGTCTCAACCATGAAAGAGCTCCTAAACAAGGAGTTCGAAAAATCATGGCAAGAAGCCCCGGGTATGAGGCAGGCGAAGGCCCATATTATTAGGCCTTCGTTCAGATTAACTCAAAGTCTCCTAGGTATGAACCGAAGAGACATTAGAACGGTGACAGGACTCCTTACAGGCCACTGTCACCTTAAAAGGCACCTCCACATGATAAGGGTCATAGATGATCCTGAATGTGGATGGTGCATGGAGGATGAGGAGACTGCATCTCACATCCTCACAGAGTGCCCTGCAATTGCAAGGGTCAGAGAACGGCACTTTGGGAGCTGTGTTCTGAACCCAGAGGATGTTAAGATAATTCACCCCAGGAAAATATGCGCCTTTGCTAGAGAGGTCGGCATACCTGGGTGAACACTCATGGAATGTGGGTGCACAATGGGCCCGTCAGGCGGCCTAAGTGCATGGGTCTTCCCGCCCACTTTTCGTATTCAATCCCCTAATATTCGATAATAATAATTATGACGAGTTCAGAAAATGTTGTTTCGAGAAAAACGTTTTTATTCGATAATTTATACACAAATGAATTATTTCGACTTATTACCTTAGTCTGCCATTCCTGGTGAATACTGTAGGTCTTCAAGTTCTGCCAGACGTTGAATCCTGCTCTCCAAGGCCTTCTTTTTTTAAAAGCGAATATCCCCTTAAGATTACCTATGATTAAGCTTGACAGAAACGAGTCGCTCCACAGTGCCGTGCGCATCATAAATAATACACGAGTAACTAGTAGCTTTCCGTACATTCGCCATAGTTTATTATGAAATTATATCACACTATTCAACATTTGCGGGAAGAACTAAATGAAAAAAATAACCAATGGACAACAAAATTTAACTATAAAATATATTAGGGGTACACCAAAAATCGTACAGAAAAAAAACTAGAAACAGTGCAGAGCTCTCAACCGTATATTGTTGAACTAAAATATTTGTATACCAACTTGGCATCATTAGTTTCTAAATTTCAAGAATTTATGTTAATTATTAATAACTTGAAACCGACAATTATCCTAATATCAGAGACATGGTTAAAACCAATTATTCCAGATAGTATTATTAATATTCCAAATTACACAATCTTTAGAAAAGATAGAACTTTAAGTAGGGGAGGAGGTGTTTGCATATATGTACTGAATAACCTAGAGAAAGAAAAAATTGAAGTAGAAGTACTTGAACATTTGGATTCTTCACCGATAGAATCTCTATGGCTTAACATAAAATGGTCTGAACTAGAATTAAATATAGTTTGTGTGTATCGACCGCCTAACTTAGCTAGTGAAGATGATGTAGCTAAACCTTCTTATAGATGCAAGCTCTAGTCTTAAGAATTTGATAATTTTTGGTGATTTCAATTATCCGGAGCTAAATTGGGATTGTCCATCTCCAAGAGACGGTAACACTCAGTCCGCTAATTTTATGAATACATATATTTCGACAAATTTATTGCAACTTATTAAGAAGCCAACAAGATTTAGAGCAGGCAATAACCCATCGCTTTTAGATCTCATCTTAGTTAATGATCCCGGTTTAATTTCCACAATTGAGTATGAGGCACCTGTTGGAAACAGTGACCATATTGTTATATTGGCAAATACGCAAATGAATTACAGAGTTAGTCAAACTTATACACAACAGAACAAACGTAATTTCCCGTTTGGTGATTATGCGAAAATTAACACTTACTTCTACAATATGCCGGACATTCCAGATTTAGATCTTGAAAATACATGGAGATATCTTTTAGAAAAAATAAATAATTGTGTGGATCAAAATGTACCTATTGCGCAACGTAGAAATAGTAGCAAGCCATGGATTAATGCGTCAATTCGGCATGATATAAATATAAAACGTAAACTGTGGAAGAAATATAGAAGCAGTAATGCACATACAGACTATCAAATATATAGAGAGTATTCAAATGTGGTAACAACAACCATACGAAACGCTAAAAAACAGTATGAGCATAATTTAGTAAATAGCAGAAGCAACAAGCAATTTTTCAAGTACATTAAAAACTCGCTTGATTCTAAAGTAAGTTCATTGTTGCTAAGACACCCTGACACTGGCGAACTTGTAAGTAACCCAGAAGAAGTTGCGAATCTGTTTGCTTTGGAATTTTCAAAATCGTTCAACAATGAGCCTGAAGATAATATGCCTACTCTCCCAGAAAATTTAAGAAACCCAAATACGATCAATACCATTCATATAAATGAACAAAAGGTTATTGATGCTATAGACAAAATTAAATCAGATTCTAGTTCCGGTCTAGATAATGTTAACGCCACTTTTATCAAGAATTCCAAAGAATCTTTAGGGAAACATTTTGTTAGATTGATGCAAACTTCTATCAACAAAGGAAAAATCCCAACGGATTGGAAAAAATCGATTGTCGTACCCATTTACAAAAGTGGAGATAAACTTAATGCCAATAATTATCGACAAGTTAGCTTAACATCTATACCATGTAAATGTCTAGAAAGGATAATTTCACAGGAACTAACTGAATTCTTTCTTAATGCAGGAATTTTACATGAAAGACAGCATGGCTTTTTGCCAGGTAGGTCCACCGTAACGAATCTACTACAATGCACAAATTGTTGGACAGATGAATTAGACAACAGTCGACCTGTAGATGTCATCTATTTAGATTTTAAAAAAGCTTTCGATCGAGTACCACACCAGCGACTCTTATACAAATTAAAATGTTTTGGAGTAAGAGGAAATCTTCTCAGATGGATAGAGGACTTTTTGAATAACAGGAAGTGCCAAGTGAGAATTGACGGAGTATGTTCACAATCCTATGAGATGATAAGCGGAGTTCCTCAAGGGTCTGTACTGGGACCCTTACTATTTAATGTTTACATCAGCGATTTAGCTTTTATATTCCAATCAAAGGTTTCATTTTTTGCAGACGACACAAAATTTTTTGGAAACCCATTAACAGATTTTGACAAGTTGACCAATGACATACTGCGTTTACAACAATGGTGTTCCGAGTGGATTCTCGAACTGAATGAATCTAAATGTACAGTGCTACATTTGGGATCGCAAAATCCAGACAATCAGTACATCCTGAATGGAATGATACTACGAGCGGTAACAAAGCAGAAGGATCTCGGTGTCATTGTGTCCGATGACCTAAAATGGGCTTCTCACATAGGAAAAATTGTTAAGAAGGCAAATAGTGTTACCTACATGGTATCAGTCGCGTTTAAAAATATGTCTCCAGAGCTATTATCAAAAATATATAAAATCTATATTAGACCTATATTGGAATACGCAGAAACGGTTTGGAATCCATACTTCGTTAGCGACATTCATATGCTCGAGCAGGTTCAGCGGAGGATCACCAAAATGTCACCAGCTTTGAAGAATCTACCGTATGAACAAAGGCTTTCTATCTTGGATTTAACTTCATTGTCACAAAGGAGATTACGGGGTGATTTAATCGAAACTTATAAAATTCTCCACGGTCATTATACAGTGCAGTTAACATTTTTTACCTTAAGTGACAATTCTCGATTACGTGGACATGATTACAAGTTAGTGCGAGATAGATTTCATAAATTGTGTCGTCAATTCTTTTTAAGTAATAGAGTACATAGGGCATGGAATTCTCTTCCTGATGAAGTGGTAAATGCCCCTTCACTTAATTCCTTCAAAAACGCTATTGACAGGATCAGAATATAATTTGTATTTTTTTTTTGTTCACACTTTCTCTGATGTACCTTACCTATAATTTATATATTATTTTTTTCTCTAGTAAGCATGTAAAAAAAACTAGCTATAGGTAGTGTATTTACTGTAATACTCATATGTAGTACGTAGTGTTTAAATTGATAGGTTTAAACGGCTCTGCCGCCTCACCTCTGTAATAATAATAATAATAATAATAATAATAATAATAATAATAATAATAATAATAATAATAATAATAATAATAATAATAATATTACATATAGCGGACGTAGCACAACAGCACTAGCTATCACGAGACTGCTGCAATAAATACGAATTGAGGCGACTTCCATTACATGCTACGCGAATTGCCTGCAACACATTATGTAGTCTACCAACTTCTGTTGCAGATAATGTGAATTTTCGTGCAATAATAACAAGGCACCTAATGCGTTTCTCCCGACTACCACTTTTTTTGATCTTCCTATTCGTGCTTTATCTTTGATACTGCCAGTTTGCAGAAATTTGTCAAATCATTTTAAACCGTACGTTCATTAATTTGTGGCCGATTTGGATAAATAATTCATAAAACAGGGTGCACACAATTCATGAAACAGGGTACACACTTTTTGATACGTGCGGTTTCTGTCACCATAGGCCACCAACATTAAAATTTCAGTTATCTGATTTTCGTTTAATGCTGACATAGTAATTGTACTATTATTAAACTATAAAACTGTTAAGTTTTTCTATCTTTAACTATTTACAAAACTGACAAAATGCAGATAACTGACAACGACACTATTCGTTGTCAGCTTGACAGCTACAAATTTCGTCAACTTATTTCCATGGCCGATTTGATGAGAACTGGATTAACGAAGTAAACCGAGAGGGGTGATATTTGGAGAAGTTACTTTCTTCTCAATTTTTTTCTTATGAAACCCTATTATAATTTAATGGTCCCGTATCCAGGAAGAGATATTCTTTCCAAAAATAATAATAATAAAAATACAAGAAAATCATACCATGCCATAAAAAAATAACAATTTACGGCAAAAAATATGCTCCAAAAACTTTTATCAAAACATTTTTTTTTAAAATAACATATTTAAAGAAATACAAGCACCTTTCCTTACTTTTTACTCACACTGTATATCAGAGAGAAAGGGAAGACGCTAATTGTTAAAAAAAGTTATTATAAAAACTTGAAAAAAAAAGAAAAAACTGACTCAAAAAAATTTATCATCCAGATATCACTTGTACACAATGTTCTTTCTAACCATCAATACATGGTTTGTAATTTTTGTATGGCTGTGTAAACACCCGAAAATTTTCTACAAAAAAGATTGGTGCCGATGTAGAATTCTTGCGTGACTTTTGTGTACCTAATTCTATAGGTATTTTTTTATGATAACCCCCATCTTTTCTTACACCATGTCCATATTTATATTTTTAGCTATGAATTAAAATAATTATGTGAACTGATTGCGTTATAAAGAAGCTTGGCAGAAACGAGTCACGCCACAGAGGCGTACGCATCATAAGCGTAATAAACGTAATACACGAAAGTAACAGTAGCCTTCCGCACGTTTGCCGTGGTTTATTATTATATATTATAAATTATATCACACTATTCAACATATTACATATAGCGGAAGTTGTAATATAGGTATAGTATAGCACAACAGCACCAGCTATCACAGGACTACTGAAATAAATATGTCAATTTTAGTTATACAGAGAAAAATAGATTACCCCGCAAAAAAATTATCTATATACTATAAACTACATGTCTATCAATTAGATATGTCTGTCACAATGAAAGAGGATATTTATCAGGACGCTATGAAAAAAAATCCAGCTGGCGGCAACAAATAGTTAATTCTTGTGTAAATTTCTTACTATTTAACATTCGAATGTGTTTGTTCACTCTTACTTGTATTTACGTAATTAATAACTACTTATATTCTATCAGCGCCAGCGTTTTATTGTTTACAGTGTTGTGAAATAATGTATAAACGTTTTCTTATTATACTTTCACTCATTTTTACGCCAAATTCAAGAAAGGATGCAAAAATGGCTAAAAAATGGGCTATTGAATTGGAATGATCATCGCTTACGTAGTTTTATTGAGGAAATATTCCTAATATTGGAGAAATAGGCGATTGAAATAGTCAAAGATGGTAACTCATGAAGATTTGTTTAGCCAATTCCTACATTCGTCTAAAAGTCGTTAGTGAAACTAACGGACTTGTATAGTCAAATTTGTAATAAACCTATTTGTTTTGGAGAAATAGACAGTTTAGACATGTGACGCACCATTCTCAAGAATTTACCTTGTAGAGTTTTATTTTAAAATATATACGATATATTTTCTGTGTCTTGGGGGTAGGTAGTCGAGTCTCAATTGACATTTTTGTTTCCTTCCAAAGATATTTATATTTCGTTATTAGATTAATAAATAAAATAAAGTAACTCAAAAATACAAGCAGAAAGTCGAGCAGTTAATGTGTAGGTTGATCCACAGTCCAATACCAATAAGGCAGCAGCACAGAAAAAAAGCATCAGAGTACACTGACTCTAAGACAGATAACATTCGGACAATGCCCACAGACAGATACGGTTCCGAAGTGTAACTTTCAAAGAAACTCAAGTAGAAATACCAAACTGTGGTACTGACTGAGACGATGGAGTTCCAACACAAGAACAGAGAAAGTGGTACACAGACTGTTACAAAATAGAACAGGTTTACTGCACAAGACCTAATATAAATCTCGTTAATTCCAGAAAAACTTGCTTAACTTATGATAATAATAAGGCAGGGAACTGAGAATAAGTCAATTTCCAGTGTTTTCCAATAGTCAAGCAGCGCTATGTGGAACTGCGTGGAAACAGCTAGGCAGACATTTCAAGGGCACTAATAGGACCAGAACCTTTCTGTGACGTGGAAAAATCATACACAAAAACACCAATACGTAAATGGGTAAATAAAAAATCGTTGGAATGGTGGAAAAACTTTTCAGAACAAAGACAGGCGAAACAGTTCATAAAAAAACGAGAATCTAGTGTACACTAACGAGATTCTAGTCTACTAACACGACATTGTTAACAAAATAGACATGAATCTAATTGTATGATAACTCGATAGGCAGTAGGACGTTAAGTGGAGGGACATTTTGAAGGTCCACCATCTTATAAAGTAAAGTACGACAGTAAAGAGACACAATCGCAGCAGACAGGTTTTCGCACTATGCATATGATCACACGTCGGCGCGTATTTGAATCTGAACAGGTATCTTTAAATAACTACCTTTATACAATTTTTAACAATGAATAACTGTTTGTTTTAATATAATTTAATTTTAATCATTTGGAAAAGTAGAATCATTTTTTTACCCACAAAAAAAAATGTCGAACTTCTTCACCGACACCGCAATACGCGCATGCAATGCATGCAATTTGGTCGTGTTTGCATTTACAAATAATATTTACAATATGTATAACCACCAACAGCTGATTTCACTTACGCAATCCTTACTTATTCTCGAGTTCCTTACTGACTTACGAAAAGGCTGCTGTTGAAATCCGCCGAAAACGGCGGACTGGTAACTATTCTATTGCCTAACAATTAGTGTACAGATCAGTGAGTAGAGCAGACAACATGTAGATTCTGCCTGAGGAAGAGGAAACCCCAGTTCTTGTGAAGTCATTGTGAAAGACTAACAAAACAGGTTTCAATTTCTAGGGAAGATGTGGCAGTGGTAAGCTATTTTTTATATTTGGCAGCATTTAATGAGTACTTAATTGTTGTAGCGTATTATTGCGCGATTGTCTTAATTACAATCCAGATAAGAATAATTTAATAATAAAACGGCAAAATTGAAATTCACTATTTTTGCACCACAAAAGTTAAGGGTTAATCACTATCAGTAAAACTGATCATATTTCAATTGATATCGAAGCGTAGAAAAGTACCGAAGTAGAAAGGTCCATCCCGCTTCTCTGCGCCAATGTATCACGTGCAAGAAACGGAACCGAAGGCTGACCCGGATGCAGAGCGGCTCGTAGAAACTACGCCTAAGGTCATTTTGCAATTTAATGATGAGTGACGCGCCGAGTTCGATTGTTTTATGGATTCTGCGAGCGCGTTCTCTGGAACGGGAGAACGTTTTCCACGTACAGGGTGCATACATTATCCGATATTCAAATTAAGCCGGCCCACGATAAATTACAAGGTATACTATCCGCCAGCGGGGAATTTTAAGTCGGCTATGAGGATATCCGTATATTTTTAAAATTCCGGAAGCCCTATAATACTCCATCTGTTTCATTATATACCGGGTAACATAAGATCATGCCTTACCCGTCTTTTTTTCTTTATCTACCGAAAAAAAGAGAATACTTGAATGAAGTTTATCTATTTATAATTTACATGAATCGATGACCAACTTAATATTTAATGTATTTTAAATTCCTTACTTTTGTGCTAAAATTCCATTATTCACTGTTGTCTATTAGTTTTGTTTTGAATACAATGCAATAGGGTGGAGCGAAAAAGACAAAAAAATTTTTTTTTTCGGTTTTAATTTTTCCTGATATAACAAATGGTTCTTTTTTTGTAATAAGAACACATTGAAAAAAATCAAATCAATCGTGTATCATCTTCAGGTTCCACAATGAGGCCAAAGATATTAGTTTTAAATTCAAGCAGTAAAAACATGAAGGTTTTTTTTCCTAAAATTTTGTATTATATTAAAATGTGTTATTAATATTGTTCTAATTGTTAGTAAGAAACATACAAGTCATACATAAATACAATATAAACACAAACATGCATAAAAATTCCCATCTGAATCTGCTTTCGGTTCCACATAAGACCCGAAGAAATTAATTTTGGGGTCGAACTTTGGAATTTCCTTCCGGGACTGTATTCGGCTACGTATAAATCCATCCCTGGCTTCTGCACCGCATGTTGCCAATGACGCTTCTGTTACCAGTCTCACATGCCTCTCTACAGCATGAGAATGGCAAGGCAGCTTTCCTATAACACTAATTTTATTTTTTTAAACCGCTCTTGATCAATTTTCTTATATCTTCGTTACTGAGGTTCAAGGTAGCCGGTGGCTTCAAGGGTTTGTCCCAGCTAATCATCTGATAATATTCATTTGCTTTGAAATTCAATTTGGTAAACTCGAAACGGCGTACCCCTTTCCATTTTCGTGCTTTCTCAGGGCAAGTTCCCGATTGTGTGTTCTGTCATCTTCCAGCATCGCCAAGAGAATACTTTCAGAGTGAGCAAAATAAGAGTTCCTCTCAAAAACTTTATGAACAATTGCCTTAAACTCTTTTAATAAGAATGCACTTTTCTTGATCATTCCATAGAAATGACGTGCTCCATATGTTAAAATAAATTATCTTTGTATTCTTTTGCTTTAGTTTTCTGGTCTTTCCGTTTTTGCTGTCTTTCTGCTACACGTTTCAGCTTTTGACTCACACAAACATCGATCGGTCCGATGGCCATTTTCCTTTCATGTCGTTGATCTGTTAAAAACTTTCGTTCTATCTTGGAATTTTTACTAAACATTTACATTCTTCGTAATTCACGCATTTGCAAGCAGAGATATCGAATAAAGTACTGTTTGCATAGTCAAAGAAGTATTTTCTAAGGTTGTTCACAAGACAAGAAGGGGGTTGTCTAAGCCCCCTTCCGAGATTTTGGTGTTTTTTTACGTTTTTGTATTTTTTTATTGTAATTTATTATTAGACGTAAAATTTCTTGATGATTTACCACAGGCATGGAGGCTTTCTCCCAAATTTTTACGCCACAAGAAACAATTTCGGCGATATCTTTAACTGACGGATCTTTCTTGTTTCCTTTCCATAGCAGCGCATTTCTTACCCAAAGAAAATGCTTCATTAAGTCAGCGTAAGTAGGTAAAACAGTCCCCTTAAGTTGTACTACAGAACCAAAAACATTACCAAGAAGTTGGTCATGTCATTTCTAGTTGGTCATCTTATCTATTACAATATAAAATGTGATTAATGAAACTGCTCGCTCGTGCTAAAATCAAACTAACTGAACTCCCAATACGTTTAAGAACAAGTCATCATCACGTGGAAGCCACGTGGTCGTTACGACAAGCTAGAATCAACAGCTATACCGGACACGGACAGTGTCCTGTCATCTAGTAGCATTTAAAAAAAATGTTTGCAATTTTTGACATTTTTGCAAAATAATTCATGAAAAAACTCAATAAACTCTTAAAAATGTTATTGAAATATTCACTTAAAGTGTGGAACCTCAAGATGTCAATATTTTTCGCTGAAATTTGAGGACAACTAGTTCTAGCCCATTTAGAAAAGAATTATGACAGGTAAAATGGATTTAAAAAAAAAAATGTTTTTTTCGCTCCACCCTACTATGCAAACCACTCCAAATCCCTAACCCTAATTAACAAAAAACAATTGCATAGCATTTTGACTAAACTTTAGATCGCTATTTTGCACAAAGACCGATTAAAAGAGTGGAATTCCATCCTCTGCATAGAGCATGCTGTTGCACATAAACAAATTGACATACGATGCTTTAACCTTGTGAGAAGAGCAGCAAACACAAATCATCGTGCCTGTACCCTCGTGTTTTATTATCCATAGATTATATATAGATTACGGCAAATATGTAGTATCTAGTGGTCTTCCTACATGTTGCCGACAAGGGCGTAGCCAGAGGGGGAGCGATGGGGGCGATCGCCCCCCCCCCCCAAAGTGTCAATACTCGGAGGAATGCCGTTGCCGTTGCCTCCACTGACCTTTTTTTTTTTTGACTTTTTTATTTAATCTGCAGCGATCGCTTAATCTGCATTGGACGTCCCCCCCCCCAAAGATAAATACTGGCTACGCCCTTGGTTGCCGACGACCAGTAGGTCCTATGTTTAAGCGAAAATTGTCACAGCAATTATTACCACAGGTATAAATTACAGTGACCCTAAAAAATTCGATTAACAGTTGACAACAACCAGTTACATTATGTACATAATGTTGACTACGGCATCAGCAGTTCAAGGTGAACCCAAATGATTTTTAATCAAGAGCTTATTTTTTCCAAATATCACCATATCGATACCATAATTTTAGTCGAAAGTACCACTGTGGAAACTATCATTACTTTGTCATTTACCTCGTAGTTGGTTTTTTGCTATGTTTAATGTTGCTGACAATATCTATCCAGAATTGACGTAATTAAAAAAAAACCGGATAAGTTATTTCCGTTATTATTAACTCTAATTAACATATGGCTTTATCAGTACTCGTATATAGAAAGAGTTGAACACGTGATCTTCCTCATGAATGATGCGGAAAAGAGAAAAAGGCTGCCCGCCAGTGGCGTAACGTTTCTCATCAAGTAGCACAGGAAAGGGACCATTGTCCCAGATTTAATAAAATATATAAAGATCAATTCGTGTAGAAAGCTGGAATGACGTTTTCTACTGTTCATATATACAGATGTATATATGTACCTATACTATGTGTTTGAATTATATACCAGTGTTAAATTTTACGAAAAAATTTTGAGATATGCAATGTATGACATAACATTTTATGCTAGTAAAGTACTCAACGCTTGAGTCGAGAAAAGAATTTAAATTTCTAATAATTACTTTCAAAAATTTGTAAGTAAATCCTTCACTCTTCAGCTAATTGTTGTGGCTCATCTCAGGCATTTTGCTATTAAAACTTCATAAAAGTGACATAGTTTATTTGAATTTATAACATAAAAAAATGATGATTATTCAAATGCGCTATGTGTTAAGTTAATACAGTTTGACTTCGTATACAGGCTTGGAATTTTTAAACGCCAAAGCGTTTCTACGCATATGCTCCTTCCCTAAATGTTTTTATTTGAGTCAATGTTGTATTCGAACTCTGCAGCATTCACTACACCTGTCATAGGAGGCTCAAGGCGTGGCCTCTTCCTTTCCACGCCAAATCTTTCAGCTTTTGATTTAGTATCCAAAGCCATTATGTATCTATGTAATATGCTTAGGACAATTACACATTATGTTTTCTAGAACCAGTACTAATTGCAGATAAGTTAGAACATAGACACAGCGAAATATGCCAAGTATTTTTGGGAATTTATTGTAGGAGAACTATGAAAGCCAGGATTGTGGAATAGGTCTCATATTAAAAAGCAAACTCTCAAGTATCCGAAAAAAAATTTTATTGTCATTTAAAACAAATAAATAAATGCTTACATTGAAAAATGCGGAGACATCTTTTTTTTGCGGAGACCAAACGGTGTACCTAATTGGTGAGGCTGCATTCGTCTGAAACAACGCAACAATTTTTTTTTTAGTTGTTTATACCATTTTCAACAATCTCTACCATTGGTTTTTCAATATATTTTTTCCATTTGTTTATTATTAATAATTAAGTGGAGAAAAAATCGTTATTTTTAAACTCCTGCCAAAAATCGAATTTTTTCAAATTTTCAAAAACCCACGGTGCAGATTGTGACAAATGGTATAAACAACTAAAAAAATTGTGTTGCATTTGTTTCAGATGAATGCAGCCTCACCAATCAGGTACACCGTTTGGTCTCCGCAAAAAAATGTCTGCATTTTTCAATGTAAACATTTATTTTTTTTTTTGACAATAAAATTCTTTTCGGATACTTGAGAGTTTGAGCCCTATTCCACAATCCTGGCTTTCATAGTTCTCCTACAATAAATTACCAAAAATACTTGGCATTTTTCGCTGTTGTTAAGTGCAAAGACTCCTTAAGTACATATAAAAAAACAGCAAATATAAGACCGCCAGTTACGAGTAAATTTTAACCAAATACCACATTCTTAGATATTTACTTTTCGTGTTATTTGTAGTTGTGAGTGGTAGGTACATTTTTTTCAACATGAACATTATTTTGATAAGATATTAATTCAATTCCTAATCAGTTCCTGAAAGTTTATACACGAATAAAGAGCAATGACAGAACGTTGGTAGAGAGCCCAGGCGGCCATTCCACATTTCGTTTCTCTAGCCTGCGCCGATGACTCGCTGTTTGTTGTGACGGTGATAGAGATGTTGAAGATACTTACCTTTCCAACATCTGTGTCACTTACTGTAATTGAACATTCCGCACATTCACTCTAGCTCCGTGCCAGCAGAAAAACTCGGCTAGTTCCGTTCAGTTTTTGTCAGTTGGTAAACTGAAACTACATACATATTTGACGCATATTTAATTGCTGCACTACATTTCTGCTAATTCGTTTAAAGTTTATAGATACATACATACATATGTTTAAATGATATATATTATATATACATACCTACACATTATTTTAGAAGATCTAAAAAAAGACATACGGAAGAATCGGTTTAACGTATTTAATTTATCTGAGGATCTAACCGATCTAACCGATTTTAAATGGAAAATTAAATTAAAATACCGGGTGTCCCAGAAAATTCTGACCCATTTTGATCGTAAATATGTTTTGGCAGAGCAAACTTAAAAGGACGCGGTTTTCTCCAGTCGATTTAGTATTTCAAAAAGTTTTTTTCGTACTATGTTAAAAACTTGTTGCTTGTCCTACATGGTGTTTTTGAAATACGGTTCAAAACTTCAATATTAAATTTAAAAAATCAAATTGTTAACCCAATTTGAAAGTAAAGTGTACCAAACTTTTTGTAAAGCAGAATATTGCAAATTTTGTTTGGTGTAAACGGATATGGGGTGTTGCATTTAAAATAGTACCTAACGAATGTTAACGTTGAAATTTACCATATTTCAAAAACACCCTGTAGGACAAGTACCAATTATTTAACATAGTACGAAAAAAACTTTTTGAAATACTAAATCAACTGGCGGCAACTGCATTCTTCTAAGTTCGCTCTGTCAAAAGATATTTACGATCAAAATGGGTCAGAATTCTCGAGACATCAACACCAGTAATCCACTTGTTTTCACAATGTTTTAATTCCGAAAGTTGAAAACAAAATACATTGAGCTCAATGTATTTTGCACATAAAATTATTTTGCGGATATGACTGCATATTTAATATGATAGAATTTAAAAAAATGTTAGAGGTAGATAAGCAATTCGTAATAATCTATATATCATTCCAACTGTGATTCTTAAAAACGTCAAAAAGAATTTTAATGTTTTGAAGGATGCTATATAACATCCCTGTGGATTTGAACATTGAATAATTACAATTAATTTTGTTCAAATTGCGAAAATATGCAAAGTTGTGGGAGAGTACTCTTATAAAAAAATTTAAGAGTAAATAAGAGAATCTATTTATTTAATTAACTTTGTTCCACAAGTATACATACCTACATATATTCAATTACACAAATGTCAGAATAATTTCATATTAAAAAAAAAAACTGGACGGTTTCCACGAAACACCGAACTACTACACTTTTCTCGACGCGCGATTCGCCAACCAAGTTGGCATCTTCAGGAGAAGATTAAAACAGTTTCAATATTTGAAATTCCTGGAGTGGGTACTGGAACCTTCGGCGTAGAAACAAAAAACTGGACGTTTTCCACGAAACACCGAACTACTACACTTTTCTCGACGCGCGTTTCGCCAACCAAGTTGGCATCTTCAGGAGAAGATTAAAACAGTTTTAATCTTCTCTAATTTTATAATTGTAACTGTGTTCAAGTTTTTAAAAAATGTTCTTATACAATTGCAGCCCTGAAGAAGTCTGAGTACATTAGATGAAACGTCGGCAAAAATTAGTAATTTTTTGACAAATATTTGTCAAAAAATTCCTTTATCCACTTATATTTTATGGAGGCAACTGATAACTACTAATAAATAATAAAATATTAAAAGCATAAAAACAGTTGTTGTATTTTTTGTGATTATGAAGAAAATATTCGTAAATATTTCACAAGCTGTTTCCTAGATTTTCTGTGCGAGAGGGCTTGTTTTTTTTTTTTTTTTTTTGTTTATTATTATTGTTATTATCTATTTGAATCTGAAGAAACTACACTTCGCCCTTAAGATGTCAGAAATCTCTTAAATAAATAGATCGAGTATGAACTAAATATGTCATCCGCAAAAATTTACCATAGTGGTGGTGAATCCTATTCTGCAGTTAATGGTCATTTACAGTATTCTTCTTCTTCTTCTTCACTTCACGTGTTAGGCTAGTTGCCTGTTACAATACCCATCGTTTTTGCGGTCTACCTACACTTTTCTTTCCACCGCATGTATATTTTAAGGCTTTTAGAGGTAGCCTTGATGTCTCCATTCTTTCTACGTGATGCTTCCATCTTTCTTTATTTTCTTTTATTCTATCGTTTATATTAAATTTGTTTAATTAATTTCTTGTTTTTATTTCTGATTCTATCAATTTTTTGTACAACCCTTCACTCTTCTGAGGAATTTCATTTCTTGAGCCTGGATTTACAGTATACATAGCAACAATATTCGTAAGAAAATTGTTGCTACTGTATTTTTTTTTTTATTAAAACTTATATACAGCGTCTTCCTGTTAGCCATATGTGTGCCGACTCCATCGATCTAATCAACGGTGAATAATGATTTCCGCTGTAAAAATCGTAGTTGGCCGACACGAGCAATTACTCACGTTTTAATAAAAAAAACTCCATCCAGTAGCCTCGCATCTTTTTTAGACCTAACGCGGAGACACTCGAGGGCGTTCCCCTTTTGTAACTTTCGTCACAAGTTTCGTTCGATGATTTTTGAAGGGTCCTCGAGACCTCGAGAGTATTGTTTACGGTCTATTGTCTTATGCGCGCTTGAGGCCACACTCGCCCGACTTAAATATTTATGCAAATACTTGGTTATCGGAGATGTTCGTGAAAAAAAAATGTTGACAGTGTTGCTTCGTCATTTGCTCCAAAAATTTTAATCGACATTTACGACTCATCTGGACTACCTTATGGAGTTATTAAAAAAAAATACTCACATTTGCTCTTTCCAAATTTGAAAAAAATTGAGTGATAAATGTTATTTTTTTAAAAACATAATTGACACCCGAGCATTTTTGTACTTAACAATTTTCACAAAAAGAGATGGCAAATTAAATTTTACAAACTCACTCTATAAAGATGCGTATAGATTTATTGAAAGATATATAAAAAAAGAAGCTAATGTAGTAAAAAGAATTGTGAATGGTTTTTGTATCATTTTATTTTGTTTCATTCGTCACACAAAAAAAATCCAACAAACTCTGGGTGTCCTACTTCACTCTTTACATTTACAATCACAGGATGTTACATATCCCCTGTCTCACCTCGTATTTTTATACGCGGCGATACAGGGCAGGTAACAGCCTGTAATATCTTTATTTATTAATATAAAATGTTGAAATTTATAGTTAGTCTTCAATTATTCAACTTTCTTATTTTGAATCTAACCTCCATGTTTTTCTTGCGTCTTATTCGCCTTAAAATTCTCGTTTCAACCATGTATGACATGGTTGCACTTGTTTCTTCACCGAAAATTAAAATGCATTTTATTAAAAAAAGCCTAGGCATCTATGACGCAATCTTCAAAATCTTTTGAAGTTTACTGGACTGTGAAATCGAAAAACAAATACTTAAGAAAATAACTATTAACAAGCTGTTAAGAACGTCATTTTTTTAAACCCAGTTCATACCTGCTACTTATGAGTATATGTTTTTTTTTAGTTTTGAGAAAAAAATCGAAAATAACATTTTAAAAATAAGATATGAACACCGTATTTGTATTTTAACTATTCACTAAAAAAAAAAAAACGCTAATAGTAGATACTTCTTGATTTTTCGCATGAAAAAAAAAACTCCAAGTTGGCCGTGACTTTACTCCACGATTTAAGTTTAATGTTCGGAGTACAGATATAAAAGATTTTAGAAGGTTGGGTAGATCTTAATTGGGACATACTGTATGTATTTAAAGTCGGAGAAGTTTTAGGCAACCATAATTTTATACTTTTGTAGTTAAAGTTTGTTTATGCCAAAGTCGAATTAGAATTTATCGCATTTGTTATTATTTAAACGTATTATTAAGAGGATATACGTTTTTAACAAAAAGAAAAAACCCAAGAGCCGATCAACTAGCTAATTTCAGCCATATTAAGAGAACAATTTGGGCTACGTATTTGCATAAATGACTGCCGAATTATTACAAATCTTCATTTGTTTTTGCACATTATTGTCTGCACTTTTGATATTCAATATGTATTTTCCTAAGTAAGTACCTACTACATGTAGAAAACATTCCAGATTTTCTTAAATAATTATTTTTATTTACGTGCCAGTATTTACGATTATTAACTCGGTTTATATTTATTCCAAGATAAATGACTCTTATAAGTAACTTTTATTGCTCTCTTAAAGGTGTATTTTTTTATGTCCTTTCTAATAATGTCATACAATTTATTATAAATGGTTCTGCAAACGGCGCGCCGTTTTTTTATGCAGTATGCCATCCATTTTCTCTATGTAATAGGTAATACCAAAGTTATACATTTCTGGCACACCTCTAAATCGGCATACCAAATTGTCAAAAATTCCGCATATTAAAACATACGTAAAATTTAAGGGGGACGCCTCATATAGAACACTGTTTTTTCAAGATTAGATTGTAAAAAAAACTAGAACATTTATTGACTTGCGGTTAAGTAGGTACATTATATTATTGACGTTGAAGAGTAGTAGAAATTTTTATCATTTAAAAAACAAAATGCCGGCGCTAAAGCTGCTCGAACTTGGCGTCTTTTATTTGCGTCGTGCAACGTGCGGTGTTGTATAAAATCAAAATACATCAAAAATCTAGTTAATATAAGCTTTTCCGCTCTATATATACCTAATTATAGCAAAAAAAATACGAAAAAATAAAAAATTGAGGACGTTTTGAAGAAAAAAATCACTTTTTTTTATTGTAAAAAAAAAACAAATTGTTAAAAACCAGATTTACAATCGTTTTTTTAACGAATTTTTAGGTATATGCTGAGGTCAATATGATAACGAATATCTATGTAAAATTTCAAGTAAATCGTCCTATAACTTTTTTCAGTTACATTGCACGGCGCACGTTACAATTTTATCCTTACCTAAGCTTAGCCTGCTATTCCAGGACCGTAAAGTATTCTTTCCCTTCGACAAAATGGTCATATATTACTTCAATACTAAACTAGAAAACTTATTTGCCTAAAAAAATCAAAATACATAGTTTCGTTCGTATACCTCCGCTCAGCACGTTTCAAGAGCATGACTTTAATGGATTCACAAAGACCTTTCATTTTTTTTGTCTAAAACTTTGGGGATATAATCCTCAGATGTTAAATGATTTTTTTAAGCAATAAAAAAAATGCAAAAAAAATATATGAGGCTCCCCGTATACATAAGAAACTATATAAAATAGTGCTATAAATATAATTTTTCGATGTCTGAACTTAAATAACCTACGTGTATGTATGTACATAACGTATGTAATTTGAAGTACAAAAAGCCCGTTTATGACCAACAATTACAAGTTTTTTCAAATGTGTCAGTACTGAATGTTTTTTTTTTACTAATCCAATTAGAGATTCTCAGTACTTACCCAAAATTACCTAGACATATGCCGATATATGTATGTAGATATCGTGTGATTTTTATTTAATGTTTTCCAAAAACTTCTTACAGGCAAACATATCTACAATTTATAACCAGTAATCACCATATCAATTTATAACTAACTCATTACAGATAAAAAAAAGCAACAGAATATAACGAGATATAAAATAATTTATTACTTTTCTACAAATAATAATTGTTTCTGACTACATTTAAGATAATTTTATTGTTATGATAATCGATTTAATAATAATCATAATATATACATACATAGATAGGTATTTAGTTCTTATTGACATCTTAATTTACATTACTTATACGAATTTTTTAACGTAACAAAAACATGTTTTCGCATTTAGCCGAACATCTAGGAATGAGAATTTCTGATACGTCACTGCGATTCATCATAAGTGGCGTCACGGTACATCATTACATTCGACGAAACGAGATATGCTAACCTTCAAGAGATTTTTCGTAAAAAATTGGGCATACCTAGAATACTAAACTGCCGAACTTGCCATTCATCAATTATTGGGATCGGTCCAACGCGAGTATATTTTTCTGGGAGATAACTGGTAGATGACCTGTTAGGTATTTGACTTAAAAAGGTACATTTCGGAAAGTAATAAACATGAAGTAATTTTCCTACAAATTCATCTTAGAAAATCTGAAACTGTTAACAAGTTACACTAGTATTAATGTTAACAAGAATATTTTTTTAAGATGTAGATATGCTTAAATTTATTTACAAAGTTTCTTATGTACATGCATTTTTTTGTTCAAATATTTTTTGTAAAAATGTTTTATCATATCTTTCTTTTTTTTAGATCATAAATAACATAACCTAAAATTTATTATGTAAGATATCCTTAAAAAATTGTGAACAGATATAGATAATAATATTAATAATAACTTTTAACCGTTTATTTTCCTCGTTTATTTCGTGAACGTGATGATCGTTCCGCTATTTTTCACTTCTTTTTTTGAAAATTTCGGTTTACGCAATTTGCCCACCTCTAGTTCAATGTGTTGTTTGTTGTACCGTTTGAGGATCGATTGTCTTAATGACAAATAAGGTGTGGTCTCTCAGGTAGTGGAATGCAAATATCATACTCTAACAGTATGATATTTGCATTTTGTATACATATTTTATGTAAATCCTGCTTTTTTAAGTTTTGTATGATACAAAATTTATAAAAAAAACATTTATTCCTTAAGTAACGGGTTTTTAAAGAAACTTTGTAGCTCGCGTATTATTGAACTCCGTGTGCAATTTTTATCAATTGCATCTAATAAATTCCATAACCGTTTTGAGGTTCGAATATTCCTTAATTCTTAGTCCTAGTACAATGTTTTTTATACTTAATTTAACAGATTCTACTAAAATCAATAAATACGTACCTGTATGTATATGTATATGTTCGAACAAGAATTAAGACGCATAATTATCAAATATGGATTCGAACGCTGATTCAGAATATAAAATCCATTTTGATACCGCTAATTATTTTCGATGTATAACTTGATATTGGCGATATTTCGACGATTATTCAGTGGACGTTCTTCAAGGTTTACTATAACATATTCCACTTCTAAACGTTGTTAATCATTGTGAGCGAACACCAATATCTTGAAAGTTTACGATTAAACTTGATTTTGTTATATAGTTACTAATTTTATTTGCATCTTTATTTTATTTTTCTTCTTTATTCCGGTTTTGATGTTTATAATTCCTCATTAAATAATCCATAGACCATGATCCGTTTTCGGAAATGGAATACCCCTTTAGATTACGTTCAGGTAATGACGCAATTCTAAAGAAAACAATTATTTTCTTGTAGTTAAAACCATAAGGGATGCAATTATTTTTGTAAAAAATAAAAGTATTCTCCAAAAAATTAAGTTGTCTAATAATTTTCATATTTGCATATTCCCGGAATATCGCAATAGTTTAGAATTTCTTTGTATATTCATGTCGTCTGCATGATAAGTATAGTTTTAATATTCGATTAAATAGGTACTCCTATTAAATAATGAACAAACTGCATATTTTTCCTCCAACCGTGAAAAATTTTATTTTATTTTGTTGAGCTGTATCGCATCTAATCGAAAGGATATTCGTTTGGTTTTTTCTCTCCCATAAAGTCGCTCATTTTATCAACGATCCACAGACTATATTCTGTTTTATGTCCCGTGTTTATTTGATAGTGGTCTCCATTTGTCGAGTATACGGTTTTATCTTTTTCGTCGCAGTAATTATGTATTTGTCCTCTTCAATCTTACCCAGATAATTTCGAATAGTGGGCGTCCGTACTGTGGATATATCGAGGCCACAAGCGTAGAACTAGGAACGTCTGTGTGTATAATAAAATTTTACTGTCTTCGGACCATCTGAATAGCCGTGAATGAAACAACATACTTACTGTTTGATTTTCAAATAACTATTGCTATTGCAATATGTACACTGAGAAAACTGTTTCAATAGTACATATATGTCATTTAGTTTGTTTTCCGTTCATCTACTAGCCACAAAACCTAAAAAACAATATAATCTACGAAGAACTTTAACTTTGTCTATATATTTCTAGATTGTCTCTTTCGTTATTTAGACGTCTGTGTATATTTAGAAGATTAGGAAAACTTTCTAGAGTAGGGCTGAACCCGCTATCAATAATAGATATGTTATTAAAATAGACATGACGTGGAACATCAAGAGCATTTTTTTTATCGGGCAAGCCACCAGATATGTTTGATAATATTCATAAAACGGTTTCAAAAATTAATAGAAAAACGTTTTCTTTTTTCAGTCTAAAATATTCAGCATTAAGGACGGTGCCCATATTGGTTTTTAAAAATGACATTTTCGGCATTACGCATATTTTTTATTTTTACTGTTCCATTGTTTCGAGTTTAATTGCTGTATGAGGTGTAAGGCAACAATTTATCGTGCTGTATATTTTCAAGTAGTGTTACGGAAAAAAACTAGGAGTATTAAATTAATTTCCTATAAACAATACCATCGCATTTCTAATTTGAAACTGGTGTTTCATTATTAGTTCATTGGTATTGGTTATTCAGTATTCACAATTTGCATAAATCCAGATTTACACCACTATACAGGGTGGAGAAAAAGTATGGAAATACCTAGAAATTCCGCGAAATTGATTACAAAATGAAAAATCAAGGTCGTACGCTATGGTAACTTTCAACGAGGAGTCCAATGGTGACCTTGGATTTGATCTTGAACCTCAATATCAAGGTCATTTGAACGACCTTGATTTTTCGTTTTGTAATCAATTTCGCGGAATTTCCTAGGTGTGTCCATACTTTTTCCCCACAGTGTATAGCGTGTGTCCAGATTTGCTTATCAAATGGGAGTCTTTTTTTATTTCGCCTTATATAAAAAAATCATTCTCGGTAAAAAGTTTTATTTGTCCTGAAACTAAGATCTCAAACCTTATTAGATATTGAGTTATTGACAGTAGAAAATCGACAGTGTGTACCGTTTATTGAATTTAAAATGTAAAGGTGGAAAACTACCTTCTAATTTTTGTAGCGGCATGGTCTATTTTTTTGTGGAGCATATTGAAGGAACTAGTTTATAAAAGTCAACCTAACGATGCTCCAGTTTTAAGAAACTAGAGAAGTTTCTAGTGAGATTCCGAGGTCACTTGTCAGCAATGCTATCAAGACTTTTCAAAAAAATACTAATAAAACGCATTGATTAATGGTAAAAATGTCGAAGTTTTGTTTTTTAATACCTTTTATTTTTTATTTTCATTGTTTATTATTCAGTTTATTAATAAACATGTTATGATTTTAAAGTATATATACGTTGTAGAGTAGTAAAGTAAGTTCATTAAAACTTGCATATTTAGAGCGATGAATATTTCGAACGGTATCTGCGTAAACTACATATGTATGCACATGATAATCAAATATAAAAAAATAAGAAACTTAAAAGCGTAAAGCAACACAAACTTGACATCGTTATAGTTCAGGATTAGCCTTTTTAACGACCTCGTCCGCATTTTTGCACATTTTAAGCTCTTTGTGTGCGACAAAATAAAAACCATCTCGTCCACCTGACCGCCGTTGAACCTGTGCGCTTGGTGAATCGCGGTCGCCTCAGCTCCAAGATATTTAAATAATTTCTCCAGGTCCCGCACCGTTGCCAGATTCACATGAAATTCACTAGAACTACAACTTTTTAAGAAGTTCTTAAATAATTAATTTATGACATGTTTTGAGCGCGAAACGCATCTATCTAAAAACAAGAGAAACCAAGATAACAAAATTAAAGTATTCTGTACTCGTCAAACACATCGATAAAAAATTAGTAGGTAGGCCTACTTATATAAATATTCAGTGTTCTTAACCAAAAAACCGCTGCTCATTAATCACATTCCATTAATCACTACTTCCACATCCAATTTTGACTAAATCACTAAAAACCTTATACTAGGTTATATTCTTAAAAGTGTGATATTTGGATATGACCGTGATATTTGTATATGGCCTTTATAACCTATGTTTATATTATTATTTTATGTTATTATTTATATGAGGACCTGAACGACGTTTATGACTCGTATTATTTCGGATATGGATATGGAAGTAAAAATGATAGTCCAGACTTAATAATGTGTTATTTGAATTCTCCTACCTCAAAAACTTATAAAACAACACGTCACACTAGTATCTTTATTAATTCATATTAAGATATAACAAAACACCCGCCCCCTCCCCTCCAGTGTACAAAAAAAACACCATCAACTCAACGAACATAAATTGAATATTGTTTGATTTGGCTTTACATAAGTTTTCACAAATTTTTGGTATCTTCTATTTTTTTTTGTTATCCCGTACCTTGTGGGAGCGGGGGTTGAAGAAGAGTATAATATTTGTAAAGAGCTATGTCCACTGTGTAATTACTAAAATTTATTATATATTTTGTTTAGACCTATTTTAAATATTTATCCCCTTCAACCCCCTGAACCGCCACCCTATGAAGCTAAAAACCTTTATATTTAATGACTGTCATGTTGTAGATGTGTCTCAAATATCAAGTATATATCTTTCATCTTTTGCGAATTACCTATCTATAGACGAGAATAGAAAGTATTACCCCCATTTATCCCCCAACCCCTTTACCGATTAAGCTCAAAATCTAATCAACTCCAGACCTCGGCATGGTACAAAAGTTTTACAAATTTCAAGTTGATAGGTTAACTGACACAGAAAACCATTTTTCGCTTAAATCTTGACGTTTCAGACGATTTTAGGCCTCTCTAGCAAATAAAAATGTTTAAAAAAACATAATGGCTATTATACTTCCACTCCACTACGTTGATGTGGAAGTAATTAGCCCACTCTATCATCACAGTACATTTGAACTTCCACAGGAATTTAACGTATCAATATGAATACCGTTTATGAATAATGATTACCTATTTAAATAAATGATGAAAATTCATCTGTTACCGTAAACCAAAGAAATATATTTAATCGCCCTGTACCAGATTTTTTATTGGGAATTAAAAACCACTCGATCAGTTTGTTTCAACAATCTAAACAGAGTGGTCTACATGGCTTAATAATTTCAGTATATTTTAATGTTTCATATTACCAGGACTGATATGCAAACTATTTCAAATTGATGCTGTCTAAAGCCCTAACCAAAAGTTAATTTATGGAACTGTGAAATTATTTTGGTCCATATTTTGCCAGATGGGCTCAGTAAATGGTGAAGTGACAGATGCGTACGTTACGGGAAAACTGCAACATCTTCCCAATCCCAATATTTTAGGAGAATTATCTGTTAAATTGTAGAAAACATTTTTTTGTTAGGATCCTAATGGTGCCAATATGTACCATATTATTTGGCCACGAATTGGTAACTGGTTGATAATTGGTCCTATTATTACAGTCCTCGGTGTAAATTCTGGGACCTTCACCTATTCCTGCTGCAGACAGTCAGTTACCCATCCTTGCCCCCATCAAGAATTAGACTCAGGCGAGGGAAGGAAATTCAACCTGTCCCAAAACCTTTCGTACAATGTGACACGTTTGTAACGCCTTCTGGTCACTTCCATTGATGTTGTTATAAGGCAATCCCAATGTTCGCAATGTTCTTGGCGAATTTAGTCGTCTTCACTCCCCTTTGCCGATATCACTAGGGCGTATCAACCTTCTCCAGTCACCAAAGACGCTTCAGCTCGATGGCTAGGTTTTCATATTTTGCTGTCTTCTCGACTCGTTCAAACTTGATCCCTCTTCGTTGTTCCTTCTTCACAATCAATCAGCACAATATCTGGTCAGTTGAATCATGAAGTCCACTGATCGATCGATAACTAGTCTAGTCTATCCCCACTACATCACTGCTAGTTTTGATTTCAGCACAGCTTCAGGCCAGGCCTATTTGTAATATGGCGGAGCCGTCGATAATAGACAATGCTTGAGTGCCAGTTGTTGGTGGACCATCTCTTTGCAAGTTGATTGTGTTTGCCGAGATATGCTGGAAATGTCCATTGTTACCTTTGATAAGTCAATTATTACATCACGGAAAGACGTCCTCCCCAGTCCCAGGGGACAATTTTAGGGGAATTATCAGGTGATGTCATTAAATTGCACAAAGCAACTGGTGGTTAAAATCCTAATGGTGACAGTATGTCCTATTGTTTGGGTACATAGGGTACACTTTTCAATTGTTTGAGTCAAAGATCATTTTAAACCTCAAACCGCACACTTTATTCCAGCACCCATAAACCGCACACAGGTGCGAATTGGGAGTTTACAATTTTGATTGACGACTTATATATGAAGATAAATCTCAAACCTACGATAGCCATACTTATCTTTGGTAAAATTTTCCCGCTGAATCCATTGGTATAACTTAAATTGGCCGCAAACGATATTTAATCATAAACAAATTTTATTAAAAAATTGCCTCTTTCAAAATTTCACTTTTCACGAAAAAAATTGTAGTTTTTTTTTCAAATTTCTGCAAAATTTCATGGAACCAAGGTGCTTGTTTAGTAAAAAGGTTATATTTGATAGAAAAAAATATCAATATATACTTCAAATAAGTTCCAAAAAAAAAAAGTTGAAAACTATATTTTTTATACTACTCTGTCTGAAAATAAATTATTAGTTTTCGAGATTTTTTCCAGGTATGTGTCGAAAGAAAGTATTATTTATACAAGGAGAAATCCATTTTTATTGAAAACTCAACTACTTGTTAAGAAAAATACAAATACAAAAATACGCCGTCGACAGCAAAAATCACGAATTCGAATGATCTGTGTTGACCACAATTCCGCAGACGTAAGCCACACACAGGTGCGAATATACACCAATTCGAAGTTTAGATGTCGCTCACTCGGCAGTTGTAGCACGAATGAATATGTCAACGCCGGCACGGCACATGGGGGTGGGGAGACATATTTGTCGTAGTGGAGATAGACCTTGTAGGCGCTCTTCTGAAAAATGCCAGCTAGTTGAAAATTTTGCTAGTGCGAATTTGCACTAGTGTGCAGTTAGGTTTAAATTTAGGCACTAGGGTTAAATTTCAAAGCCAGTATGATCGAAAGATGTTAATTTTGTTCCAGACTACACTGTAGTGACGAATCCCATCCTATGATACAACCGGCTTGCAAATCTTGAAAATGCAGGCCGGTTTTTGGTTGACAAGAATTCTTTTCAATTTTGACGATGTTTTTCTATTTAGTTTCAAACTTAGGTCCCGTTTTGACCTGTTGTTCGTCACTTGATGATAAAGACTTGGATGAGTAGAAGATTTTTTGGCGTAATTTGGAATATCCTTTGGGCTGTTTCATCCGGGAAAGCCCGCACTTTGCTCCGTGGCGCTGGCAACGCCGCGCGCAGCGAGTGGTACGGCGAGCGCGGAATCGGAATCCGCTCCGTCGTTTCGTAGATCGGCCGCGCCGCGCCATCGCTGCTGCAGTCGAGGCTCTACAACCTTCAAAGTAAATCATGTGATCCGTGCATGTGTGTCATACCCGTATGTTTATGTGCCAGATATTGTTTTGTTTAGTCGCCGCCGCCGCCGCTGCTCCGATCCCATCGCTCGGCTCCCCATTGTTAGAGTGATATTTTTCACGTCGACGTTTTCGCTGTGATATGTGCAGTGCCTTCTTATTTCTTATCGGATACCGCAAGGGATCGTTCGAGGGCCGCACCATCTTCCACTTCTAGGTGAGTGATATTTTGTCCCGGTGACGTCATTGGCGGCTCGGGGGTGGGGTCGCCCTGGGGTTAAGGAACTTCGCGACGGGGTTATCTCCTGTGCGAGTATGCCTGTACCTACGAGCTCGAGGTCGTTAGATCCGGTGAAATTTTTGGCCGACTTCGTTTTCTCTCGCAGCGCAGATGATTTTTGCCATTGCGCGTACTAGCTGGACTATTAATAGGACGACACCTACTTTTATCGTTTATTTATTAATTTTAATTTCGACCAATTGCCGGATGACGAAACGTTTGTTGATGTGGAAGGTTAAATAAATACATACATCGATACTTGCAAACGGGTTTTTGTGGTTTACGTTTGAAACCGTTGTAGACGTGACTCACGGGGAAATAAGAATCAAACTACTTAATTGCGATAATTCGTATACTTGCAGAATATGTGATTTCTTCAGAATTTAGATTTCTCTACGTCTTGGTGTCACATGTGTTATGTATAAAAACAAGTAAGCATATGAGTCAACTACTGAATTCATTGGCAAATAAAACGAGAACAATGTGCGAAAAACCTTCATACAAAAATATAAATTCTTCAAACAACTCTATTTTTCTATACATCAGTTTTTGAAATATTCTGTTGTAAATCTACAAAAAATGTATGTCGGGATGACAATGTTATTTTCAATATTAGCGAAAGCGCTGGGCATTAAGATTTTCCGATAGCGACAATAATTTGCTTTGAATTACTGTTTTTTTGGTTTTCATCCAGTTCAAAATATCATGAAAAGTTGTAAATAATTATTTTGCAGCCATAAAAAATGACACGAACGGTATATGTACGTGGAATAATAATATTCGAAACAAAATTATTGTTGAGAGAAATTCAACTCTATAAAACCTTTACCCAGCGCAACTTGATTTAACCTTGCCAAACTAACCTTCCTTAAATCAACATTGAATTTATTCACATAACTTGCCATACAGAGAGCAGCAAGTGCACTGCACAAATTCAGTAAAACCGAAACAAATATTTTCGCAAAAAAAAAACGAAACAGGTCAAATAATTACAAAAATGCATACATTAACATCTGGGAGTACCGTTTGAAAAAGTTGACGGTGACGTCATCTCTCGAAAACAGTTACCGATAGAAAGGTCGCCCTGTTGATTTTTGGTGTTGGTTTTGATAAATTCAATATTACTTGAAACTACTGCATAAAAATGTTACCACCTTACATTTGAAAATTATAGACAATTCAAAATGAAAATTATGAGACACAAATTTTATCATCACTAAAAATTAACTGACATTAAAAATAAATTCTGGTTCTCAAATTTCCAACCATTGACTTCTTGTAAATAGGCAAGTCTATCTTCAAATTCACTTAAGTACATTATGATTGACTTTGTCTAATTGCGCACCGTTTACTGTTCTTTAAATCCTCAAAATTTTGTGATCTGATGGTATAGACATTTGTGTTCAAAATATCCCGAAAGAAATAGTCAAGGGACGCAAGATCTGGAAATTCGGAGGCCACTCTATTGGCCCTCTTCTACCAATCCAACGCTCACGAAAAATGTTAATCTCGAACGAATTGAGCAAAGTGCGGATGTGCACCTTCTTTATTATTCTTTGATCATTCCTGCATTATTGATTATTCCTCCACAAGCGTTTAGCTATTGTGAAAGCCATTTGAAAAAAAATTGAGAATGACTCATGGACGAATGACTTCATCTCTCGGAAACAGTTGACAATCGAAAGCTGATGTGGCAATCAAAATGTGCTTTTCTGTAATTTAAATATGACCTGTTGGTTTTTCTTTTGCGAAAACTTGTTTGTTTCAGTATTATTGAATATATGCAGTACTTTTTCGGCTCATTGTATATGTACATTATGTGTATGTACCTGAATGACATGATACATCTAGATAAATGTATAAAATGGATTTTCTTTTCTTCAAAAAAAGATTGTGTACATCTTACGTATAGAATGAAATGGTAACAGTCATCTATTATTTACAAATTCTTTCGGGCAAAAACCAACTTACGAATCGATTTCTGATATTTGTATATTATTTTCCCTCGGAACCCAACCCGAGTGTTTGTCATTTCGAAACGCGCCTATTATTTATTGAAGCCTCATAATTTATCAATTGTAAATGATAATATGTCAATTGAGATCGAGAATAAATATTTAGAACAAGGTTATACGTAACGTTATGCGGTGGCCATATTTTTTTCTCTCTACGTTTTAACGTAGAAACATTGAGTAATAACTAATAACTGTAAATTAAGAAGGATTATCACTATTATCAGTTATAAAGACAAACAGCCGAGATACCGGTGTTTAACTCTCACGGTGATATTGTTAAAGTCGACGATGATTACTAATTATAATTAACAAATAGCGATGTTTGTTAATTTTAAAGTGTGCGATAGACCGTGGGAAAAACGTTACAACTAAAATGTTTCGATTAAAGTTATAATAATTTTGGCAGAAACTTGAAATTCTTCCCTTGATTGAAAGTGTTAATATACATTAGGCGCAGAAATTAGGGGATAAAAAAGAATTCCAAATTTTTAGGTGACTTTCAAAGAGCTGTAACTTGGTTAAAAATGGTCGTAGGGAAAAGAAAAAAGGAAATTGAAGCTCCAAGTTTCCAATTTTTGGATCTTGAGCTTGGAACTTTTTTTAGCGTCAGCAGTTTTTTGAGTAACCACAAGAAAACCATCGAAAAACATGTTTTCGAAATTTTTCTCGAAATGTTTGCTTGTCTTTTAAAAGGTCCACGGACCTCAATAATTTATTTTTAATATGCTGATCATAAACGCCTTTTAGATATCGTCGTTCAAAGCAAAAATGTCATTGTTCACTTTGATAAAATCAATTACTCATCTCATAACGAACGTACAGAAAATTCAAGTAGGGTTTTGAAAACTGTAAAGTATCCTTTATAAAGAGTAGTGATAGAGTTTCTTCAAAAAAAAAAAATCGAAACAAAACAGTTGATTGAAAAAGAGGTAGGTACACAATTGAATAATTAGGGATATTTGTATAACTTGGCATAACTTTGCAATTAATGGATAAACTAAGGATATTGACTGCAACTTTTCAACCTTAAAGTAGGTACCCCAAAGAAACTTTAAGGCTGGGTACACACGGTGAGGATTTCCGGAGAGGAATTCCTTGAGGAAATCCTCAGAGGTTTGCCGGAGCCGGACGGAGGAAAACTGCACAGTCGTAACCATGTCCCCTCCCATGACGGACGATGACATCGCTCTCGTTGGTGTTTTGGCTGTACTTCAGCGAAAAAGACGAAAACAGCGGGTTAAATGGTGCAAAGAGTGGTTGCTGAAACAGAATATGGCGTCTACACACACCAATCTGTTGACCGAACTAACTGTGGAACCGTTTTAGTCTTCGACATAACAACTACGAACAAACTAAAAAAAAAACCGAAAAAACGAACCAAAACGCATAAAACGAAGCAAAGAAAAATTAACACTGCACGACGAGGCGTCAACATCAGCCATTGCGGCCTTGAGGTCACGGGTTGCCCCCTCCACACGTGAGGAAAGGGGTTCAGTGATGGCGGACTGTTCAGGCGGCCTTTCGAAAATTTGGAAAGGCCTGGCGGTCTGCGCAGTCCGCCTCAACTGAAGTAAAAGTCTGGTCCACACGCTCCGGCCGGCCGGAGAGGTTGGCCTGAACGGGTAATCCTCTCCGGAAATCCTCACCGTGTGTACCCAGCCTAATAGTTTTACAGCGCTGTGATTTTTCTTTCATAGTTCTCGGAATGATTGAAATTTTTCACTCTTCGTTCTTTCACGTTTTTTTTTTCAGGTTTTTTTAAATTAAATAGTTTTATCAATTTTTTTTCGATGGTTTTCTTATGATTACTCAAAAACTGCTAAAAAATAAACTCAATATCCAAAAACTAGAAACTTGAAGCTTCAATTTCGTTTTCTTTCTTTTCCCAACGACCATTTTTCCCCAGGTTACAGCTCTTTGAAAATCACCTAAAAATTTGAGATTTTTTTTTATATTCCTTAATTTCTGTGCGTAGTGTATGTATATATTCGTTCCTTTCTACCATTATAATAATTTGAGGGAAAATGTGGTGAACCAGTCATTTCTATTTTTTATACACATTTTCTGTAAAGCATCTTACCACGAGATAATATCTATTTTTGATTCTTCGTGACTGAACATTCTTATCTCTTGTTTTCGACAATAATTCGGTACAAGGTACAGTTCAAGTTATGTACATTTCGTCATCTTATATTATGTATTCCTATTCTGTTGAGTCTCAGAACCTTTAAATATCAGTAACAGTATATGATAAATAAAAAAGTGAAAAATATATAAGATGATCTGAAATAAACGCGGGATATGAATTGCCAGTTTTGTTCCTCAGTTTTGTTGCGTTCACATCAAACGTCGATTGTGTGTCGGACGTAAAGTCCATTATATCGACGTAAGTAATAAAAAAAATCCAAAAACCGCCGACGTTAACTCCTGAAGCAATGTTCCGACCAGGAGCCCAGCGTCGTTTTCTTGGGGTAAGACGCTAATTTAGGTGAATATTAAAATAAAATGTATCTACAACATTTATATTGGAAGGCACAACAAATAGTACTTATATTTACAGATATAAAGATATAAAAACTGTTAAAGAACAGAGGACCTTAGAAAAAATAACACATCTAACTGCGGTTTAACAGTTTACGAGAAAAATGAAACACCGACTTCAGAATCTCTACATAGGAAATTGAAAGTCTAAAGACCTTTTATCTGTTACTTCACAAACGCTTTTAAGATGGCTTTTGACTGAGTTTAAATTTAAAGGTATTTGCGAGGGCAAAAATAATGGGACCTGAAATTTTACGACGGCGTATAATAAGTTACAACGAAATATTTGACAACCTCGCCAAATCTGCTATAAACAGTAGGGAATACATCCAAAGTAACATACTACCACCGTCAGACCTCACCAATATATACAAAACAAAACTACATGAAACTTGGCAACATAGATACAACGGGAGTCAAAAAGGAGAGAGATATAGACAGATACAGCCCACGATACAGAAAAAAACCTTATTTTTTTCAAATCCACGATCGACAATTAATAAGAACATTGTGCAGAATCAGAACAAAACATGCAGTGTATGAAGCACACAAATTTAGGATATCCGACACACCGGATTGCACATGTGGAGAAATTGTATACCTGCAGCACATAATACTCGAGTGCCCCCAACACCGACAGCAAACCAATAAATTTAATATAGAACAAGAAATTAGGAGTCAAATTCTCAATAAACTTAGACAGTTTGTTATGCTCAAACAATTTACACATTTTTCAAGCAATGTATAAGTTTATAAAGTCCATAGGGTTAGAATTATAATTAAAATCAGAATGTAGAGATAAGTATTAATTGTATTGTAGAATTGTTATGCTAATGTTATAATCCTGGGGGGGGGACGGGACCCCCGGGGGGGGAAAAAAAAAACTGGGCGTTTCCCCCCCACCCCCCCCCCCCCTCCCTTTGTTGCCCCCCCCTTTGGGCCCCCCCCCTTGGGGGTTTTAAGAGAAAAAAAAAAAAAAAAAAAAATTTTTTTTACCCCCCGGGGGGGGCCACCCCCCCCCCGGGGGGCGGGGGGGAACCGGGGGGGGGGGGGGGGGGGGGGGGTTTTTTTTTTTTTTTTTTTTTTTTTTTTTTTTAATGTTATAATGCAGAGGAAAAAAAAATGAAAACTACAATAAACCAAACCTAAGTAGCATCATTTATTGTTGTGCTAATGTTATTATGTAGAATAAAAAAAGGGAAAACAAAAAAAAACAAAAACAATAAAAAAAAAAAATAAACAAAAAAATACACGAATATAATAGGAATAGAAAAAATCAAACTAAATATAGGTAGCATCATGTAATCAAATTTTGAAATATTGTTAAATTGTAAAATAGGCTGGCTAATTGGTATAACCAAAGCCATTACCCCAACACACACACTATAATAAGTTATATTTTACTAGCGACCCGCCCCGGCTTCGCCCGGTTTACGACATCACATTAGAAACCTCTAAAATTATCAGTGTTTCTCTACTATATTATGCATGTATTATACATATTGTAACGTTTTATTTATTTCGGGTTCGTGAGGTGAAAAATAAACTGTTAAACAATTTATTTAACTAATTTATTTCTATAATATCTTCATTGTAAGCCCCGGTTTAAATAGAACTGTTCCGTCCCGCGTCGAAACCCGGTTATATCCACCTATAGAAGGGTCCTATTACAAAGCCTCCAGCAAGTCGAAGTGCGAAACTCGTGGCGTTTCTGGGGTCTTACGTCAGCACAGGTTATCGGCTGCTTTGGTCAGCCGGCGTCAAAACAGGCAGGGGCGGACTGGCCCAGCGTTCGACTGCCCCCTCCTTAAAGACATTTCGCTCGAATTGTGTCATCCCCTGGCCTGTGACATACCTGAGAATGACAATTTAGGAGGTCTGGTAGAAAAGCAGTCCACAGTCTTCTCGAGCGTCTCCTGGGTTGAACACAATCTCAATCCAGTCCGAGGGCCATCTCCTGATACCCTCAATCAGGCTCTAGTCCGCTGGCTATCTTCGGTACCAACGTATGCTCTGGAAGGCCTCAGCTCGCTATGTCCCAGACAGTTTGATAAGTTGGTTAGGTGCGATAGCTGCTGGTCACCAAAAGAAAGGACCTCTCTTTCTCCTGCTCGGCCGCCGTGATTTGAAGGACTCGTCCAACCTCTGGTCTTTGTCTGCGTAATCTCAACGTCAACTTCTGAAGGTAAGTCAATCCCTCGGGACAGGAGGTCCGCTGCACACAGTAAAGACAAAGTCAGCAGGAGTCTGGAACAGGTCACGTGGTTCTTCTCGCTTACACCGTACGAGCTTTCTGGCCGTTGGAATAAGGACATGATTCCTCAAGGAGAGCTCGCCGTCTGGTGGACTACGTGTCGAACTCTGGCTTCAGCTTGTTCGTCATTGCTTCCGGCGAAAGGGGCTAAACGGTTGAAATGGACCTAGGTTTTCCTCTTGGCAACTTCTGGATTCGGTAGACACTCGTTAATCCGGGTGACCTCATACGGACCTTCCCAGGAGCTTGAAGTTTTGGAGATAACCCACGCGACGTTGTGGGTTATATAACCACTTGGTTGCCGGGCTGGTACCTGCCATCGTTGGCGTTGATGTCGTAGGTCTCCTTCATGCGGTCGCTGGCGCCCTGGATATTTGAACGGACTCGTTCGTGGATGTCGTCCATTCTCTGCGTAGAGTACTGACGTAGTCCTCTCCAGCCACGTCGTCCCCTGGTGTACAGCCGAACTTCAGGTCACAGGGTAGACCAGTTCACGGCCCATCACGATGCTTGCAGGTGTTTGTCCAGTTGTTTCGTGGATTGACACCGGTAGGCTAGCGGACAGGTGGAGAAACTGGTCCCAGTCCCTCTGGTGGTCAGAGACTACTTTGGATAAGTACCGGTTGATGGTCCTATTCATTCGCTCACCATCATTGACTGCGGGTGCAGTGCATGTCCTTGTCTTACGATGTCGAGTGTACACACATTCTGAAAAAATCGACTCGAAATTTCTCCCTGGTCGAAGTAATCCAGAGGTAACCAATAACAGTCCTGATAGAGCGTCCGCACAGAGCCTCTTGGTGGAAGGGCAGTCTACCCATTGTAAATAATCCATCACGACGACGATGTATTTATTTCCATTATCCGTTTCCGAAACGGACCTGCTACATCGATGGCAATTCTTTCAAACGGACTACCCACGTTGTATTGTCGATTGGAGCCTTCGGGTGCCGTTGCGGACCATTACTTGCAGCGCACACCACGCATTTCTTGCACCACTCCTTCACATCAGTAGTGCAGTTCACCCAGTAAAACGCTCCCTAACTTTTCCCAGCGTCTTTGTTACTCCCAGGTGTCCGCCAGTGCTTCCATTGTGGATCTCCTCCAATACCTCTGGCACTCTGTTTCTGGGGACTATCAGTTGTTTTCGCTCTTCGGTACCATCTGATTTCTCCAGAACGCGTTTAGAGTCCATCGCTTAAGACGAGGGAGTTCCACTGAGCCCAGTATGACTTTACGGTTGGTGAATACCGTGACACCTCCTCCCAAGTGGGTTTCCGATCTTCTTTCTTCCAATTCACAATTGGTTTCAGATTCGGGTCATTCTCTTGGTCTTTCAAAACCTTTTCCGAGCCAATATGTTCACCCCGTCGTTCTGTATACAAATGTCCTTTTCTTCTGCCCGCTGACAATGTTTGCAATCCTCAAAGAGGGTCTTCTGGATAGCGCTAGCGTGCGGTGAACTTGCCTGCACGATGTTCGGTGTCGAATAATTCTGGAGTGCTCTATCACCTGGCTACCTGTCCTTCAGGATTCTTGAACTGTAAAGCCTTTTAGCGCCGCATGGTCCGTTCTCAGAAAATTTCCTCCCATACAGGTATTTATAGAAGTGTTCGACGATTTCACTACCGCCAGTAGCTCCCGCCTGGTAACACGTAGTTTCGCTCAGGTTTCGAGGTTTTACTGAAGTATCAATAACCTTCTCTTGGCCGTCCTGAATCTGAGAAAAACTGCTCCCAAACCTACATACTCATCGGTATCCAATATAAATTTTCCATCTGGGAGAGGATAGCTCAGAATAGGTGCACTCGTCAACGCTTCCTTTAAATGTCGAAACCTTCACTATTCATGTCCCATTGGAACCGTCTTTCTCCTTCCTGAGTCGAGTCAGTGGCTTGGCAATTGGCAAATCCGGGCACATATCGACATAGTAAGTGCATAACCCGAGGAAACTTCGTAGATCATGCTTATTGCCGGGTACTGGCCACTCTCGCACTGTTTTGATCTTCTGGTCATCCACTGCACTCCTTGACTGGAAAAACATGGCCCAATACCTCACTTCCTTCTGGAATAGATGACACTTTTTCGGGCTAAGCTTTAGGCCAGAGGTTCGCAAACGTTGAAAGACCTCCTCCAGATTTTTCATGTGATCCTCAAAGATTTACCAACCACATATTCGTCGAGGTATACAAAACATGTCTTCCAAGAGAGTCCTTTTACACAGTTTCCTCAGCTCTCGAAGGTTGCCGGAGCGTTACAAATCCAAACGGCATTACGGTAAACTGCCATAGTCCTGTACCCAGAGTAAACGCAGTTTTCTCTCGATCCTGCCAACTCTACTTGCCAATTCCACTCTTCAAATCTAGGGTTGAGAAAATCTTTGATCCTGATAGAGTATCCAAGTGTCATCGATTCTAGGCATGGATAGCTGTCTTTCTTTGTCACGTTGTTTAATTGACGGTAATCCACACAAAATCTGTAGAGCCATCTTTCTTCTTTACCATACATTGGTGAAGCCCACGGACTATTAGATGGTTCAATATCTCTTTTTCCATGTCCTGCCGATTTTATCGGCTTCCTCGCGTTGGCTAATGGCAATCTTCTTGCTGTTGTCGGTGGGCCGAGCGTCGCCCGTGTCGATTTTGTGTCGGATTCATTGTCCTGCCCTTTCTACCTTGCCCAATCGAAAATGTCTGCGTACTTAGTAATCAGACTCCTTAGCTTCGTCGTTTGATCTTTCTCAAGGTCTTGAGGAAGTGATAGGAGGTTTGCTAACTCGCCTGTAATCTTCTTAACTGAATTTTCTTATCTAATTTTCGAATGACGAGGAAACCGAAAAGTACCCTAAAACATTCCTTTTCTTAGATTTACTGGGTGGTGATTAAGGTTCATTATTCTCACCGGCACTGTTTTCTCGGTACAACAGAGCTTTTCCTACAGCTATTCCTCTTGCTACCTCGCCGTCGTGAGATCTTGGCTCAAACATCTTATGTTTCCAACACACGGGTTACCGTCCAAAGAGCGTCCAAATCATTTCACTTCGTTCTGGCACTGCCGTATCCTCTGCCAGGACAACTCGAATTGTTTCCTCCGTCTTTCGATGTAGTATGATTTCCTCACCATATTTTCAGAACATTATTCTTGAAGTCCAGTTCAAATCCTTGGTGTTCATAATGTCCATTCCAAGATAAGTTCATCCTCAATTTCAGCTACCAGTGCTCGATGTTCAAACGACACGTTTCCAATGACAATTGTGATGTTGGTCTCACCGCGAATGGTAGCGGGATCTCCAGTTGCAGTACGTAGTCGCCAGCTGGTCGGATAATTCTTGCTGCTGTTCCAGCAATATCTGGTCTAATGATAGTTCTCGTTGCACCCGTATCTAATAGAACAGTCTTTCTTTTCCATCGACTAGTCCATCGACAAAAACACATTAGACGGGTGTTGAAGAGATGCTACCGTGCTGTTTTCTTTGGGGCTTGCTTCTTAGAGGTTGCTTGCCCCCTACGGTCAACCTCCTTTAGTTTCCCGACGAGGGTGACGTTTCCTTATTTCTAGGGCAGCGACTACGGACTGTCCAACCTTACCGCAATTCAGCACCGAATTTGCCTCTTTTCCAACATGCCCTCGACGACTCGCCTAATTTCTGCTTCGTTGCAGTTCCTTCTTCAAACCTTCCTATCCTACGGACCTTAGCTTGACCTCTGAACTCTGTTTAGCGCTTCAATTCCAAAGCTCGCGCCAAAGATACCAACTTGCTGGGACGAGCGAGAGTCAGAGCTTGACGGGTCTCAGTATCACGCAGACCGTCTAAAAATGCCTGCACGGCTAGTCGTTCCATGACGTTCTCCGTAGATGAATACCCAAACGAACTAACCGCGCTATGTCCGCTTCAATTCCTAGCGATTCGTATTTTTCTGATAGCGGTTTTTCAGCTGCGAATGGTAGACTGCTCGAGATGGGACTACATAACATTTCGAGGTGTTTAACTAGTTGATGGTAATTCTTGTTCTTCAGAAGGTCTCAATTCTGTGGCGTCACCACGTAGCCCAACGTCAGCGCTGTAGCCTTCTCTCAACGCCAACCTTTGCCCTCGCTGCAGCCTCAAATTGTCGTAGATAATTAACACATGAGCTCTTACCATCAAACTGTGGTGGTTTCATGCGAATTCTCGAAATTTCCACGTGACTGCTCAACTCGGGTTTACTCAACCTGTCGATGTCGCTACCAGGTGACTTCAGAGCGGTATTGACCACTTGTTGTTGTTCCCCACTTCCTAAATACGTTGCGTTTTCTCTCTACTTCTAGAAATTTTTCTGGAATTCTTCTTCTACGGTAACTAATTTATTTTCTATTTCCCCAAATTTGCCGTCCATTTGTTTCTGGAGCCAACTAGAATTTTCCGTAATTTTCTTTTCTAAAGTTGTATGATTTTCCATTAGTTTTTGTTCCATCCCTCTTAAGTTTCCAGACGTTTCCTCAAATTTCTGTTGCATTTGAGTAGCTTTTCTAAGAGTTTCTCTTCTAGATTTTCTCTAAGTTCCAGACGATTCCTGGAGTTCCTGTTGCATTTTGGTGGCATTTTCTAATATTTATTTTCCAAACTGCAAGCCGATTTATATCTCAGCAATGTCGAATAAAAATGTGTCGGGATTTTCACCTTCATTTTCCAGAGCTTCTTTAAGTCTATTTTGCAGATCGGCCTTTTCCCTGTCGTCTCGCACTCCCGTTCTTCAAGTTCCCTTTTAAATCCGCCACTTTAAGGTCCTTTAAAAATACCTGCCTTGAAGCCATTTCACTAATTTATTTATCGCATATTTATTTAAATGTCTTTATTGTTCAGTTTTTTCACACCCCGGACACCAATGTAACGTTTTATTTATTTCGGGTTCGTGAGGTGTGAAAAATTAAACTGTACTAAACTACTATTTATTTACACTAATTTATTTCTATACAATTTATCTTCAGGTTGTAAGCCGCGCCGGTTTAAATAGAACTGTTCCGTCCCGCGTCGAAACCCCGCGTTATATCCACCTATAGAAGGGTCGCGTATCTACGAGAAGCCTCCAGCGCGAAGTCGAACCGTCGAAATGTGGCGTTTCTGGGCGTCTTACGTCAGCACAGGTTATCGGCTGCTTTGGTCAGCCGGCGTCAAAACAGGCAGGGGCGGACTGGCCCAGCGTTCGTAACAATATAAACCTTCCTCTTGAATCACTCTATCTATTAAAAAAAACCGCATCAAAATCCGTTGCGTAGTTTTAAAGATCTAAGCATACATAGGTAGCAGATAGTAGGGACAGACAGCGGGAAGCGACTTTGTTTTATACTATGTTATGATGATTACACCTCTGTTTAAAACGGTGGGGACGTATTACCAGCGAAATTTTCAGCGGAGTCTAGGTCGGCTAGTTTAAATGTTTTTTTAAGTATTGTATCGATTTTATAGACTATACAAATTTCATTCGTCTACATTAAATACAACCATCCAAAATATTTGGGTGTTAACATTTAACTGTATATGGAGTTCACTGAGTGTCAATAGCATAACATCCACCTAGTAAAATATAACATAATGGCAATGCCTTTACAATTATGTTAACACTTTTACTCAGTACATATTATTTACTCAATACAATATTTTTTCTTACGTTAGATTTTGCGTTACTCTTTATAACGGAACATAGCAGAGGTATTACTTACGACGCGTATAGACAAGTGAATGTTTTAATTCACTTGTAATCGAACACGCTCCAATGTGAGCAGGGGTGCCAACCCGAGCGTTGAATTTGAAACATTCCACGCGAATAGCGGTTCATTTCGTTAGCAGTTAGACATTTTTTTACAAGTAAAGTAGACGAAGGCAGAGTATTTGTTTTTAATGTAACATTCTAACGAATGATAGGTGTGTTGTAGGCAGAGTAACAAATTTTAATTCGCTTCCATAGGCGTCGCCTATGTTAAATTAAAATAAAATGAACGTACATGTATTAAATCAATAAAACACTTTCATGTACAGGTGTGTAATTTAAGTAATGAGACTGACTCTTTTTTTTTATTCGAATAGAATTACAATTCAGTATTGTCTCCTTCAAAATAACTTCCTTGGGAAGCCACACAGCGCTGGAGACGATTCTTGCATTCCTCATAGCAGTGCTAGACCTCATACTGGAATAGCATTCAGCTGGTCGATTACAGCCGTTTGAATGTTTTATATGGTCCCAATATGACGTCCCTTGAGGTGATTTTTCAATCTCGGGAAGAGCAAAAAGTCACAAGGACTCAAGTCAGGCGAATAAGAGGCTGAGAAGAATGTTTTTACTGACTAAAAACTCGTTTACTGAAATGGCTGTATGACAAGATGCATTGTCGTGATGCAGTATCCAGGTGTTCTTGATGTTTGGTCTCACACGCATGACCCTTTTTCGAAGATTTTCAAGAACCTCTCTATAAACTTGTTGATTTATTGTTTGGCCTGGAGGCACAAACTCTTTCTGTCGACATTTTATCGGTTTTTGTAGATGAAGGCCTTCCGCCGCATGGTTCATCTTCAATCGACTCTCTTCCTTCGGAGATTGCCTTAAACCGAAAAAACCAGGGCTCTTGAGAAAACACTGTTTCCGTATGCGTGTTGAAGTTTTGCAAAAGTATCCGTTACACTGTGTCCAAGCCTGAAGCAAAACCTGATAGTACACCTTGCTCAAAATTAATGTCACTCATTTTTAAACACACGGTTTACGAAAACAGTCGCAAAGAACAAACAAGTTCAAAGTACTGAAGGTGCATTACATGTTAACCTACGACCTTAAGTCCCATCTCCGCAGTGTTGCTAGATCAGGCGCTACGTTGCCAGCCTCATTACTTAATTTACACACCTCGTATTCTAGCGAAACGACGAAGTACAATTGATAAACGGATGGTTATCCCCTTCTTGCTGTTTTATCATCTGATATACCCGGGTGCTGTTCTTTTGTGAACCAATACTTACAAACTTTTAACCAACTCCACTCTCATCTGTTCGATATTTAATAGTAGTGAGTAACATGTCGAATATGTATGTATAAATAATGGTGCCATGGTGCCCATTCGGTCAAACGAAGGCACGCATACCTACTGTGTGCCAGCTAGCGACGGCATAAGAAAATTACATAAAAATATCCACACCTGGAAGAGTGAATCATCACAGAAACTCGTGATCGACATTTATTTAAATTCCCATTGCGAGATGATGTCACTGACATTCCGGCTGTGTCAACTGTTATAACGAGTGCAGTAGGTTGCAGTAATTTACTTAAAATTCCACAGAAAAATTGTCATTCAGTGGATTTGGAATTGATTTTTAACGGTGATTAGAATTTATTATTGCTAATCTAGGCGTTTTATTAAGTTATTTTCATTAAGTATAAGTGTAGGTCCTGGAGTGGGTACTGGAACCTTCGGCGTAGAAACAAAAAACTGGACGTCTTCCACGAAAACAACGGACTTCTCCACCCTTCTGTTGCCCCCAAAAAATTTGGCTCCTCGAGGAGCTCTTTTTTTATTTTTTGCGAAACGCGCGTCGAGAAAAGTGTAGTAGTTCGGTGTTTCGTGGAAGACGTCCAGTTTTTTGTTTTTTTTTTTTTATAAGTGTAAGAATCATTTGAAGAGAAATTTTACAAACGTGTAAAAAGACTAAAAACCCACGGCTATGAATTCGGCCCTAAATCCTCAAATTTCAAATGCATTAAAAAAATTGTTAGGTGTATCACTTTAGTTGAGGATTTTTTGTACCCACTGTATATAATATCTTCCACATTGAATACATTTTTCTAATATACAATATAAAGAATTTGTGGAATTTTAATCAAACCTGAAATGTTTTCCTCCAATTCGATGGTATATTTCTGAATGTATCGATACCCGAAAAATGCGTGTAGGTATGTATGTAAATTTTCATTAATCAACTAATATAACAAAAGTTGTTGACTCATTGGCTTCATTCAATTTTGTATTTTGAAATATCTGCGTATTGTCGACGTCGGTTACATACCTTTTAAAAATAATAGCTTTGAAAAATATTTTTCAGTTCCTAGCATAAACACGATGTTAAAACTGAAAGTTTATTTTTACACCAATATTTACATTGCCAAATTCCAAATAAATACAAGCTGACCTAACCTAGCCCAACATTTGCTCTGTTTATTCCATGTTTACTTTAAATTTGTAGACCTTATGATGATGGTTCATAGAGGAACACTATAAATTCTTTTAGTTCGATTACCTTCACAATATTAACCGTTATCTGTCTCATCGTTTACATTATTTACCTTTTTTATCTTGCATCGTGATTTTTGTCAGCAGCTGTGTTTTTACCAAAATCAATTCCTTTTCATAGCGACCAAGGTACCAAATGTAGTAGTACCATAAACCATGCACATCTCAAGTATTGTTAGTAGCCACATCAACAAGTTACTCATTGCCAGATGTTGAGGAAATTATTACGGATTTTGGAGACCAATGAACTCTTAACTTTACATAAACAAGTTAGTGTTTCCTGCCTTGTTTATATTTAAGGTTTAGTATTATGTTTAGGTCTCCCAATGTATTGACTCAATCATTGCAAAAAATATATATTTTTAAAAATGTGATATGATATTCTAATATTGTAATTCTTTATTGTTTGGGTTTTTCACAGTACAATCTGTGGTATTCAATGGATTGTATTATAATGGCAAATAGATAAAAACACTTATGTCCATCTCTTTCTTGTGTAGCTGTGTTTTAAATTTCTAAACATTCATATCGTTTGTGCCAAGTCCATTATAAATAAGATCGAAACCCGTTTAGCCATTTTGTGATAATCACCGTTGATATGGCTGATAATCTAAAATATGTTATTATCGCCGCAACAAACATTATGGCAACAAGCAAAGTCATTTCGTTAACGTAAAACTAACAAATTATAAACTGAGATTAACTAACAGCATATCTATTATTTATACACATTCCTTAGATATAAAATAATGTCGACTTGATTGAGAATGTTATTTCCACCGTTTGGCATCTATAAAAAGGCCGATAGGTGGTACGTACTCGGACTTAAAATTATATTCTTCGTCACTTCCTGATTGATATGGTAGGTACTCCTCTGCCTATAAAGTAGAGAACAGTATAGCTTGGCATTGAACCTTTCGGCAACGGTGGGTCAGGACTCCGGTGAGTCGACAACAACCAAACATTTCCAATTATCCATTTCCAATTATTATTGAAATTAATAATTGCCTTTAGAAGTATGATTTGGTCTCATGCTTCATTGTCAACATATGAAAATTTTAGATTAGGTACATACATACATTAACTGTCACTAATGATAATTCAGTATCTCAGACTAACGGTTCTGTAGATTACCGACTATTAATTAATTTTGGTAATTAAGAGGCCTGTTTGTTAGGATGGAAGTAATAATAATTATAATTTACCAAATATAAATAAGATGCGAACAAAGTATATTCATTTTTGGAGTTACTGGTTATATTCTTACTATTTGTTTGACGTCCTAATCTAGTTTTGAGCAGCGAAAAATAGTAATAGTACTAATTTTGGCCCCAAACTGATCTTAACTCTCAATCTTAGGTCCTTGGCTCTAAGAAAGACCTTGAAATGGGTTACTTATTTTTTATATTTTTCAAAACTGTAAATCTATTACCCAGCTTCAGAGTAACTGTGGATCCAAAAATACACGTATATTTGGAACAGTAGAGAATTTTCAGAGCCATCTAACACTAATACAATAAAATAATTCTGAAGCTAAAGAGCTGTACAATGGTCATAGATGTCATCATTATATACAGTACGTTTTTTAAGTTGCATTGTATTAACTGTAACCTTGAATGCCTTGCGAGGTAAACTATACTGAAAATTTTTGTATGTCCTAAAAGCTGAAAAATAAAACAAAACATATTTACATAACCAATATGTCCTCGCTTCAAAGCAGAAGTAACCAAACCAATTCAGATGCTAGTAGGTATTTTAAACGAAACAGTCAAACTACTTGTGCCCTAAAATTAAAGTGGAGGTAAATAAATTTTCAGCTGCTCTAGTAAGGGTTCATTAAGGACGTTTTTCAGACCGGGCACAATATTTTCACATAATTCTTTAACGACATAATGTCGGTTTCTGGCTCGGCTATCCCATTCGCATAAAAAACAACAATATTTGGTGTAGCCTCTCTGCAGTCCTGGAAGTAGTGCAACAATTTTAGATCGGCTACAGATATTCCATTTATGATCTTCGTATTTTATGCTTTGAAATAATATACGCATGTTCTCGTACTTTCATATTTACAATAACCCACAAACATATGGTTTCATTCATTAAAATACACTAATTTATAAAAAGAACAGAATGTTCTTAATTTTGCTACATGATACGGACAGTTTAAAGGTCAGTGTAGGTACAGTGGACAACAAAAATATTCGGACACCATTATTATATTACGTTTACACGTGTTTTTGGAAGGAAAATGTTAACAAAACAAAAAATAACAACCAGTAATAAATACTTTATAGTCTTCTAGTTATTTTATATAAAAATGAAGGGGGTTACCTCATCATACTGTTAAGAAAGTCACAAAATTATTAACTAAACCGAAAAGTGACCAACAAAAATATTCGGACAATCATAACAAAGGAGACGCGAAGCGCTGCGCCGGGACAATACGTATGTGACGCTAATTTAAAAGCTATGGCATAATGACTACTTCGGTAGTTCCCACGAAACTGCAGCGAAATAGCGCCACTGTAAAAGTGAATAATTGCGAAAATGGGCCGTAAAAAAAATACAAGCCTCGAGATAAGACAATTAGTAATTTATCATTATGAAAAGGGTAAAACGATCCGCAACATTAGTAATATATTAAATTTGAAGAAAAGTACAGTTAGAGATATTATTAAACGTTATAAAGACGAAGACAGAATTTTTTTCAAAGGTGCAGAGTGGTCGCCCAAGAAAGCTAATCAGAATAGAAGAGATATTTATTGCAAACAAAGTACGTGAAAATCCAAAAATTAGTGGCCCAAAACTCAAGCAGGAACTGTTTGATTTGTATGCAAACAATTATATTCACAAACAATACGTTGATACCTGCACACCTGTGGATATCGAGGCCGAATTGCAAGAAAAAAATCCGTTTGTAAGTGAAAAAAATATGAAAAATGATTGGAGTTTGCACATGAATGCAAAAAAATGTATTTATGTGCAAACTCTAATCTTTTTTTCCTATTTTGTTCACTTACAAACGGCTTTTTTCTTGCAATTAAGCCTTGATATCCACAGGAGTGCAGGTATCTACTGGTACGTATTGTTTGTGAAGATACTTGTTTCCGTACAAGTCAAACAGTTCCTGCTTGAGTTTTGGGCCACTAATTTTTGGATCTTCACGTACTTTGTTTACAATAAATATCTCTTCTATTCTGATTAGCTTTCTTGGGCGACCACTCTGCACCTTTGAAAAAACTCTGCCTTCATCTTTATAACGTTTAATAATATATCCAACTGTACTTTTCTTCAAATTTAATATATTACTAATGTTGCGGATCGTATTCCCCTTTTCAAAATGATAAATTACTAATTGTCTTATCTCGTATTTTTAATTTTACGGCCCATTTTGCAATTATTCAATTTTACAGTGGCGCTAATTTCGTGGGAACTACCGAAATAGTCATTATGCCATAGCTTTTTAAGTTGGCGTCACATACGTATTGTCCCGGCGCAGCGCTTCGCGTCTCCTTTGTTATGATTGTCCGAATATTTTTGTTGCGTCACTTTTCGGTTTAGTTAATAATTTTTTTCTGACTTTCTTAACAGTATGATGTGGTAACCCCCTTCATTTTTTATATAAAATAGCTAGAAGACTATGAAGTATTTATTACAGGTTGTTATTTTTTGTTTTGTTAACATTTTACCTACAAAAGCACATGAAAACGTAATATAATAATGGTGTCCGAATATTTTTGTTGCTCACTGTAGGTATAACTTATCAAAATAACACATGCAGAACAGTGTAAATATACGCACAATGCATTCTCAATCACGGCTAGATCCTTCTCTGTATCTGTTATTAGTTGATTACTACTGCGAGGCGTGATTTTAAACCTACCTGTGCGCTCGGCTTCTCTCCTGTGCCTATTTATAGAGCAATTTAGTTCGTTTTAGTTTTAAACGGTCGATGACTCCCGCCAGAGTTATTTATCGTACTTTAACGGCCCTGATAGGCGCCGCTAGATCGACTTTTCGTGCCCGTCCCCAGGCAACGATTAAGAAGTTTTAGTTTTTGACGAAATCTACGAATTCGAATCGGTTACCTTTTCCAGATGTGTGCGTATTCGTTGTATGTACATGACTTCTGTCACGTAAATACCACAAATGGTCTAGGTAACCGCAAGGGGCGTTCCTTTACGTTATTTCCAGCCGCGGGGGCGCCGCCCCCCGAAAGGGAAAAAAAAAAAAAAGGGGGAGTGCCGTTTTAAAGTAAATGTAACGATTGTCTCATAGTGAACGATTCAGTGTTTCTAAGGCTTTAAAAAAAATTGTTATAAGCCCTAGTTTTCTGTGCAACGAGGTAAATAAATTTTCTGCTACTCTACTAAGGGTTCATTAAGGGCGTTTTTCAGACCGGGCACAATATGTTCTCGTAACGGCCACTCTTAACGACATAATGTTGGTTTATGACTCATTCGGATAAAAAACAATAATATTTGGTGTAGCCACTCTGCAGTCCTATAAGTAGTGCAACTACTTTTAGATCGGCACATTTACAATCAATCAAAATATGTTGTTGATGTTCTATGAGATTTTGCTATATGATACGACAATTTACAGTTACAGTTTACAGGTCAGTGTAAGGGTTACATACGTAGGTAGAAATTATCGAAATTACACATTAGTTTTACGAGGAGGGTTTTCATGCAGAACAGTGTTGTTATAACTTACAGCTATACTAATGGTGATAATAAAAACGCTGATCACAGTCGGAATAAAAAATCTTTGGCCTCACAATGTAGATATATGTTTATTTTTAACCATATGTGAATACGCAGTAAATAAATTTAAATCTTTAAATTAGATGTAGCTACTATACACGTGTGTGTTTATGTTTAATATTACGACTAATTTCCCACGCTCAATGATTTACCTTAATGAGATTTTTATTTACGTGTTTACTGTGTATTTTTTATTCATTTTATTTTATCGTTATCTCTGTAGAATTTTCAATGCATAAATTATCATTATAAAAATTGACACATAAGGAAATGGGTAATGAAATTGTCCTCAATACATAGTTATAAAATCATTCAGGACTACTAGGACCTACCCAATGTTTCCTTAAGACCTCCATTATTTCACCAGTTTAAGCAATTGGTTAAAGTTGGTAAGTCACTAAATCATCACTTCACTGCGTTATGACCTCTTGAATAGGTACTTTACTTTATTTTACAGAAATTTATAAACTTAATATAACTTTGAACCAGCAAAGACCCAAAATCATACCAAAATATAAAAAAAAAAATGTTGCCTCCCACATACTTATTTTTTTCGGTCATCTAATTTCGGTATGGTACAAGGTACTGTAGTATCTAATGCGTAGTGTATGTACATATATCAAAATTGCCTAATCGCATATTTTCACCACACTTCGGGTGAAAGTTGCAGAACTTTAAAAAGAAAGGTAGTGCTGCTTTTTTAATGCAATACGTAGGATTTTAGGACCTACTTTTGTGATAAATCCTTAAATTTAAGAAGCGACAACAAAATATAATGTTATTGTCAATGTTTCTATTAATTTTTCTGGATAACCGTTTCTCAAAGCTACATATATCCTCCTATGTCTATAATTACATAAATAATGTTCAGACCGTCAGAAGGTCAACAACTTAGTATCAGCAGATTCTGGAGATGACGAAAACGACGCTAATTTGGGTGAAAGTTTAAATAAAATCTCTCGACAACATTTATGTAGAAGCCACAAAAAATAGTATTCTATACAAAAGTGTAAAAACTGTTGGAGAACAGGGTCATAGAAAAAATAGCACATCTAACAGTAGTGCCGGAGGAACGGTATACAAAATTATAAAGAATGGACCGAAAAAAAGGTAAGACAAGATCTGACACAAGAATAGTAAAATAACTTGATCCGTCGCACGTTAAACTTTTAAGAAATACAATTCATGACAAGTACAAGAAAAATTAAATACCGACTGCAGAATTTCTGCATGGGGAACTGGAGTCTGAAGGCATTTTATCTGTTACTTTGGAAGTAGTTGTATTTTAATACGGCTCTGTTTAAATTCGATGTGATGGACTTATATCGATGTTATGGACTATACATGTTTGTAGCACAAACTCGTTTTAGTGCACCGAATGATCTAACGCTTTGTTTTCCACTGGGTAATCCACATATCATTTTGTTGTGGATATATGTATCTTCGTTGCAGCAGAGTCCTGAGTAAATTGACGTCGTATCAATTTCCATTGACGTGGTGCGGGCACCCATTTAACCTCCACGAATGATTTTCCGCTTTGGCCGATGGGAATCGCGCGCGGATAACGCTCCCATTCATAAAAGCATAGAAGAATACCTGCGCCGCGTGTCTTTTTTTATGATGGCGAACACGCAAAAGTAGATCAAGATCGAATTAGACACAGTGGAGGTGCTGAGCTGTCGCTAATTTGAATGCTCCGGCATAGCGAGAGGCAGACAGACGATCGGTGACCTTGAGAGGTCGTTGGACTCGAAGTAGGCTCTGCCCCTGCCTGCTTAGAAAATTGCCCGCGCTTAATAAACGCGGCAGGTCGCGCTATCATCATCATCATCATCATCGGAGTCGTCTTCGATGGAAGTTTCAAATGGAATCGCGTTTGGAAAATAAATGGCGTTTATATTTTAATTATGCTGTTTTAAAAATAGAGCCGCTTTACATTCCTAACTGTTCTGGCCGTTCGTGGCTGGTGTTTACGTAGATAGCAGCCCGTAAAGAATGCCGTCGTTTTTATTATCACGTCTTCGTTATCACTTATCAATTGTTCTCGTTTTGTGCTTGTGTGTGCGGTACGATGGGGAATGTCCCTCAGAATAACGAGTCATCTAAAAAAATGACCTCATCAAAGTTGGCCGAGCAAAAAAAAAACTATTTCTATTATTAATCTTAAATTTATAACCTTATTTAATTGCCAAGGCTGTTACAGTAGAAGTCATTATTCATTTTACAATTGTGACAGCCACTTTTCAAAAGTTTGACAAGTTTGACAAGTTTGACTTCGAGCCTCGACATAACCGCTATTTCCATCTCTCTCGTTCATAGATTTGCTGACCAGGTCTTTTGGATGGATCGTTAATTTAATAACGAGGGGCGGTTAGCTGAGGCAAAAAAACGTACGAGGTTGCAAGATTTCTGAATTCATTGAAAGACCTCAACTGACTTCATGAATTCCTGTGACTTCAAAAGACGTTCGTTCATATCAAATGCGGTTTATTTTCCCAGTTTGTCCGTTCATTGAGACACGCATGATTGTACAAACGCAATAACATTTTAAGTGCGAATCTTATGTTAATAAGGCCTACACAGGAGATGTAATTGTATTAAACACTTTATGGTTCGTGGTAATGTACCTAAAGTTTTTAAGAGCCACACGTATAGCAAAGATACCTAAGAACACCTAACATGCGGTTAAACACGTACGTACTTGTTTAAACATTCCAAGCTCTCTAACAGCGCTCCACTTCTATACTTAGTGTTACTGTATTCTTAAATAAATGTGTAAAAAGAACAGCCTCACCCAGGGCCGGATGCAGGGGTCTCGGGGCCCGGGGCAATGAAGAAAGTGGAGGTCCTTTCAATCAATAAATATCCATCGATAATTTTATTTTTACATTTAAAAAACAAATTTCCACTAGGCAAAATCATTAATGATTAAGTCCATTTCTCGAAGCAAATCACTCTATACTGAGCACTGACGGATATGCTAAACGTTTCTGCGCCATCGTCGTACGCAGCCTATTTTTTGAACTTTGAATTTTGCGTCAATTGAATTTTGCAAGAGGTCTAAATTTTGTACTTCCACCACCGATTTGAAATAGGATGAAAATATACCTTGTTCGGATATATTTCATAATTCATTACTTTCTTAAAAATTAAAATTTGTTATCGTTATTAAATTTTTGATCCAAGGTTTATGGAGGCCCTCAATGTGTGGGGGCCCCGGGGGCTCCCGCCGTGCATCCGGCCCTGGCCTTACCTGATAAAAGAACGACCATGACTTATAACAAACAGTATTGGAGAACATTGTCGAAAGGTATCCACATTTTTCTAGGAGTTCTTAATAAGATTATAATTGGAAATACGTCATTTTACAAAAGAAATCGAGCAATGTTTTGAAGCCTTTGGGGAGATTGTGTTTGTTATATATTGATTTCCCGCTCGTATTTGACTCCTCATTCATTCGCGATATTCAGTCATCATAGCAAGATGTTTTTCATTTCGTATTTTTTTAATATTTCCAACTATTGTTACACTATATTTCTCCTTTATTTAATCCATCTTGATTATCGACAACTACCTTTAACAGTTCGCACTCTTCAGAATGTTTATCGAGTTTTATAATATGGTAAAATTTAGCACGGATGAGAGTATTTCTGTGGCATGATTTTCTTATGTATTCTTAAAGTAGTAGCCAGCCAAGAAATATAATGTCAGAAGGAAGGGAAATAAGATCAAAGTGAAAGATAGAATAACACAGATATAATTGTCACACCTATGTCCCACTCAATGGGCGGGCCAGAGATGACCATTAATGGGCCAATTCGCATTTGTTGGCAATTTTGTACCCTCCCTATTTCAACAAGAACCAAGCCCCCGCGCTGCGGAAGCCAAGGACTAGAGTGGGAGCAGTTCGCCCTGATTTGTGTAACGCCACGTAATCTCTGCGTCTGTCTCAATTAATGAATCGCTTTCTTCACATTTGGAGAATAGAATTTAGTTCACATACGGTATAACTTTGTAAGTTTATCGACCAACATTCTCATAATGTTTGTATTAGATTAGGCGGTTCTGTTTACCGTGTCATGGTGTGTAAGTCATTAACATACCATTAAATGATCAACATTGTGAATTCTGAACATCAATTCTATCGGTGAATTTAGAACATGTGAAACTAGCACAGGTGGTAAAACGTCTGGGACTCGACTTCGAAAAACTGTGAAATTAAAAAAAAGTTTTTGCTTAATATTTTGTCCAATGACGATACTTTGTGGTTGTAATATCTACCTTGTAAGTAGGTAAATATTTTAGCCATGAAGACTGTTTTTCTAATCTTAAAGACCTTGACCGTTTGGGCTAATTTCACATTTTTTATTTCTACATTTTTCACTTCGCCCCACACGTGTTGGTCTTAATAAGAACTTTACACCGTTTCGAAATAACAAATATATGCTCATATGTTTACTTAATAATTAATTGGAATTAATTATTATTCAGATCGGGCAGATAAATTTCCATTAAATTAAGCGTTCATTAGTACTATCTCTGGTCCTAAAACATGGAAATCGAGTTATGAATACATTAAACAACGAAAAGCGGGATGGGCGGCTAAAAAAAGGCAGATTTTATCGCTCACATGTGAGAGAATTTAATTTTAGCTAAGTGATTAGATTTTTATTAGCGCGACAACGGTCGCGACCCACGTTCAACGTTTCCATAATTGTGGGTTTTTTCTTTTTTTCGAACTTCGTCGATGATCGTAAAGCCAACCAGATTAATCCCTCTATAGACCCAAAGTTAGTACCACATTGTCTTTTATGAAATGTTTGGTTTAAATACTTTATGTAACACTTTTATATTACCTGTTTAAGATTTCTCTACGAAGAGTATCTACGAAGATAGAGGAGACTCGATAATTTCTGGACGAAAATTAATAGGTGGGTGTTTTAATAAAATTAATAATAAGAAAATTAATAGATGGGGATTTTCACTGTTGCCAAATGGCTTGAAATTGGGAATCTTTTAGCATTTGTCGCGTTTTAACATTGGATTTTTAAAAGAGACACCCTATATATTTTTGTATAATTTTAATTTACAAATCGTTCTGACGACATCAAAATAATGATTTTTTTTTATTCTTTCACAAAAATTGAGCAAAAGCTGAAACTATTCTACATTGCGCCGTAGTGGACGAACTCGTCTACCTGCTCTTTCAGTACTCTGCTCTTCAGTGATCTGCCGGTCACTCTCTTATATGATACACTGTATTAAGTTAGTACAAAACCTGTCATTAGTGCCTTGGTAATTGGATTGAGATCTGTTTTATTTGACCGTCATATTTTTATCGAATACATCTTGAATTTTTCAGCACTTCAGTTTGTGTTATTAGCTATGACAAATGGAATGCAAAAGAACGTTTCTAACTATATTTCTGTTTGAGGTTAGTCAAAGGGTCAAGATTAGAGAACGTTAGAAATCAGTAGTAAACAGTGTCAGAGATATTAACTGAATACATTTTTATTTGAAGGTATTTTAAATTTACTTAATAACATTGTGAACATGTACATACATCAGTCTAACGTACCTACATATTTTACCTGCCTACAGCTGTAAGTACACTACGAAAGCTTTTTGATGTAGCTATTAAAGAAAATCGAGAAAAAATCATATCCGCTTAGGTATCGTTAGTATTACAGACTTTATAAGCAATTCATTTCAAGTTGGTACACCATTCAGCGGTTAGTCTTGTCGCATTGTATTACACATTACGACCATTATTTTCCCTTATAAGTAGGGAAAGCGCCGTGTAAAATGATACAGTTCGAGTTTTTTCTGCAAATTAAATGCATCGAAATGAAACGTGATATGTGTAAGTACGGTATTTGAAAATTTACCAGGAAATTTATAATCGTAATTTCGTAATAAATGCTACAAAAGTGTGATAACTAACGTGTGTAATAAAAATAACGGGTGTGAGTAATTTGCATCTTGTAACAGTTTTGATAATTAAAGTACATACGAGGTGGGTAAATTAAGTAATGACACTGATTTTTTTAAATTTTTTTATTCGAACAGAATTACAATTCGGTATTGTCTCCTCCAAAATAACTTCCTTGGGAAGCCACACAGCGCTGGAGACGGTTTTTCCATAATTCATAGCCGTGCTAGAACTCATATATTGGAATAGCCTTCAGATGGTCGGTTACAGCCGTTTGAATGTTTTCTATGGTCCCAAAATCACGTCTCTTGAGGTAATTTTTCAATCTCAGGAAGAGAAAAAAGTCGGAAGGAATAAGAAGGCTGAGGAGCTACAGGAATGTTTTTGCTGGCTAAAAACTCGTTTACTGAAATGGCTGTGTGACAAGGCGCATTGTCGTGACAAGTCGCACACATGACCCTTTTTCGAAATTTTTCAAGAAACTCTCTGTAAAAGTGTTGATTTACTATTTGGCCTGAAGGCACACCCTCTTTGAGGACAATTCCCTGGCTATCAAAAAAGCAAATCAACATGCATTTGATCTTCGACTTGCTCATTTTTGCTTTTTTGGGTCTTGGAGAGTGTGAAGCCTCCATGCTTTGACGCTTGATTTCCGGGTCGAAGTCAAACACCCAAGTCTCATCACCACACGTTCCATAAAATGAGGATAATTTTCAATCGATTCCGAAAAGTCAAGACACCTTTCTGTTGTTGTTTGTCCACTTGTTCCTGCAAAAAGTTTTTTGGAACCATTTTTGCGCAGATTTTTCTCATCCCCAATTCGTTAATCAAAATCTGATAAACAGTGGTGTGATTCAAATTTAACTCTTCCCCGATCATTCTTGTCGTCAACCGACGATCTGACCGCACAAGATCCCGTATTCTATCGAGATTTTCGTCGGTTCTTGAAGATGAAGGCCTTCCGCTACGTTGTTCATCTTTAATCGACTCTCTTCCTTCTGGGAATGCCTTAAACCACCGAAAAACCTGGGCTCTTGAGAAAACATTATCACCGTAGGCGTGTTGAAGTTTTGCAAAAGTATCCGTTGCGCTGTGTCCAAGTCTGTATCAAAACCTGATAGCACACCCTTGCTGAAAATTAATATCACTCATTTTTAAAACGCACTAGAAAGAACAAAAAAAATACGAAAATAGTCACAAAGAACAAACAAATGACTCACAAGTTCACTTGTACTGAAAATGCATTACATGTTAACCTACCGCCCTTCCAAGTCCCGTCTCCGCAGTGTTGCTAGATCAGGCATTACGTTGCCAGTCTCATTACTTAATTTCCACACCTCGTATGTGATAAGATAACAAATGTGATAAAAAGTTTTTTCTTGTAATAAAAAGTTTTTTCACTCGTTTCCTTATTGTTCCCACAGAGCTATAAATATTCTCTGCGGTAGAAAAAAGTTTAAAAAATAACATAATTCAGTCCGATGACTCTCACCACTGACATTCGGTAACACCTTGTAAATAATTAAATGGCAGCATTTTTTTAAATTCAATTAGTATTTGGTTTACAATATGGTTTGGTATACACTTGTGCATTTAGTTTAGACAGTATACAATTTGATCCACTAAATACGTTGTATTGGATTATGCGAATTATCTTTAAAATGTTTTGATCGTGTTTATTTATGTTAATAATATAGTTCTTCAAAAGTGTCAATCTCTAAAACGTTCACTAAATTTTCAAAAGTGCGTCTTGTCTGCCAATTCCACGTGACCACACGCGCACACACACACGCACGTATTTCCTATTTGCAAGGTTTAATTGTTTTATCACGTAGGTTTTTATCTGAAATTCACCTTATTTACAGCATTAATAATAATCACGTGGTATATAAATTACACGATCGCGAAACCAACAATGTAAGCGGAAGCTAAACTGCACACGTACTATCGTTCGTCCGTCTTCTGTCCCGTTCAGCAGTCATAAACCTCCGACGGCACATGCAAATTGGTAGTAGCGTAGGTCAGGATCTTTTTACTCAGTTATTTGATTTTTACACTTTATTTGAAAATTTCAAAACCTTGTCCAAAAACACCCTGTATATTAAAGTGATATTCCATGTAGTCACTTGACATTCCAAAATTTGAATATGCCGATGTTTCACTGAACTAAGTAAAACTGTTTATGCCTTATAGAATAGAAAGTACCTATTCAGATATTAATACAAACTATTTTTATAGTAATTTAAAGATATGTATTTATGACAACTTTGTTGTATACTAATATAATTAATTCTAATCATTAATTCTGAACATTTAATTATATTCAAGTAGTTGGGAACATTAAGTGAAATGAAAGTCTTTCAAATTATCTTGTTTTTTATTCAGGATTTAATTTTTACTGTCTGAAATCGAGAAAAGTTTTAAGTAGTCTAAAGTTGGGAAAACATATATTTTCTTCAGACTATATGGGAAAAAAATTCTATATTCGCTAAGAATTAAACGTTCAATGTTTTTAATCAAAAACTCAAGAGTTTATATTTAATATTTAAAATAATTTATGTAAAAAAATCGTATGTATCACTGCTTGCATATACGCAGGTTGATTTTATCGGTTTTTACATTGAGAATACATTACTTTCCTTTCCTGATATGTCAGAAAATATATTCAAGCGGTAAAAAAAACCTTGGAGAATTCGATAACGGTATCAACCAAAAGTAGGAAAACAGTGTGCTGTGCACACTAATGTACGTAGATGTTTTTAACTAATTTTAAGAAGTTAACTCGGTACTTTTTGAGCATGTACACGTACATATATGTATATTTGGCGAAGGCGCGTTTGGCCATAATTTCACTTGCAACGTCAGAAGTAACTGAAATGTAATTTTTAAGTACTGAAATATGTAAAAATAGGAAACTAGTCGATCGACTCTGTCTATTGACAATGTCGACTTAGTACGTGGTAATCGACTTGTCGATCGACGTTGATGGCTGATTTTCCATGAGCTGTCGATAAAAGTCAAAAGATAATCGATCCGATTCTAGGGTGTGGACTGGACTGTGTGCGATATTCGACATCGACAAACGGAGCAGTCATTTCCATGTGAGCGTCAGTTCATCATCGTTTCTATCTGCAAAATGGTATTGGGAAAAAGAAAAGAAGCCTAGCATTTATTGAAGCGATCAAATAAAAAAATATGTAGAACAGTAAAAGCAAATACTTACTATAAAAATTGAAACGTGAGGTACGATGCCCTGATGGAGACTGCTGAAAATGAAGAGAATTGAAATTAATTTTCAAACATTCGAAGAACATTTTCAAAACTGCAATTACATCTGTATTCAAGGTTAAATAAATGTAAATTAATGTGTGTAAATTAAGTAATGAGACTGATTTTTATTTTTTTTTATTCGAATAGAATTACAATGTATTATTGTCTCCTTCAAAATAACTTCCTTGGGAAACCACACAGCGCTGGAGAGGGTTCTTGCATTCATCATAGCAGTACTGGAATTCTTATACTGGCCTTCAGCTTGTCAGTTACCGCCGTTTGACTCAAGTCAAACGAATAAGGAGACTGAGGAGCCACAGGAATATTTGTACTGACTAAAAACTCGTTTACTGAAATTGCTGTGTGACAAGGCGTATTGTCTTGATGCACCATCCAGTTGTTCTTGATGTTTGGTCTCACACGCATGACCCTTTTCGAAGTTTTTCAAGAACTTCTCTGTAAAAGTGTTGATTTACTGTTTGGCCTGGAGGCACAAACACTTTATGGACAATTCCCTGGCTATAAAAAACCAAATCAGCATTGATTTTCGACATGCTCATTCTTGGGTCTTGGAGAGCTTGAAGTGTGCCATTCCATGCTTTGGCGCTTGGTTTCCGTGTCGTACTCAAACACCCAAGTCTCATCACCAGTGACCACCAATGAATGACACGTTCCATAAACTGGGGATCATTTTCAATCGATTCCAAAAAGTCAAGACACCTTTTTCTCCTGATGTCCTTTTGTTCCTGCGAAAGATTTTTTGAAACCATTCTTGCGCAGATTTTTCTCGATCCCAATTAGTTAGTCAACATCTGATGAACAGTGGTGTGATTCAAATTTACTCTTCCCCGATCATTCTTGTCGGCAACTGACGATCTGAACACACAAGATCCCATATTATATCGACATTTTCATCGGTTCTTAAAAATTAAGGCCTTCCGCTGCATGGTTCATCTTCAATCGACTCTACGAAAGGTGCATTACATGTTAGCCTACCTCCCTTCCAAGTCCCGTTTCCGCAATGTTGCTAGATCGGGCGTTGCCACACTCATTACTTAATTTACACACCTCGTATGTTGACGTCATACCTTTTTCAGTCTTCTATCAGATTGTTACCACTATACCGTTTTCTTCACTATTTCAAGACTTGGTGGAACTCAAAATTTTCTTTTACGAGATAATTTACTTTTTTTTAAACCTTGTAACAAATACACAACAAGCAATAGTAATGTCATCTTCATCAAACATTTTAATCTGACTAAACTTTCCGTCTGCTTAGTGTGGACAAGTCGAGTTTTTTCGATTTGTTGATCGACAACATCGATATGTTGATTTCGATGTTCTTGGCAAGTCGATCGATAGTGTCGACTCGATGAGAAAGCGCCTTAAAACTAAAGAAATGCCTAAAAGGTCTAATTTATTTGGTGCCTGAAAGATAAATAAAAATTAACTATTCAAATAACTTTCGTAAGGCCTTGTAAGTCATATTTTATCTCTTGCGTAACTCCAATGTTAACATGTACATCCTGTATAATATGGAACGAATGAATTTTAAAAAATTATAACGAATCAAACTCTCCGAGGACTTTCGAACGAATCAAACTCTCGTATGTGGGGCACCACGCGATCGGCTACGCCGCCAACATTCCTATTATCCGCTGTTGCCAACTATAATCTGTTCCGTCTTGTGAGGTTAGTGAAGGTCGTTATTTTTTCACCAGATCTCTCCCACAAAACTGGGGAACAAAAAAATTCTGTAATGGACTGAAATCTGTAGATCTAGGACAAAATATGAGCGGTGTTTCAAACTAATTGCCTTAATATATGAGATGTCCTCTACATTTAATGTTCAACTATCAAGGTACGTCTGGTCTAAAAATTTCATATTTGGATTGCAGTCGATATTATGATATTATGAATGGAAATGCAAATTTTACAAGTTTTACAAGCATTTTACTGAATACAAGTTTTCAGAATTCGTTAACATTTACTGTAGGACAAATCAACTAGGTTCAGTTGGCTCAAATGGCCAATTACTGTTCTTGAGCTGTTCATGTTATCCCTTGCTCTGCCAATTCAACGTTTTGTCCTGCTCTCTCTGGGATATAAAATAGGGACTAGTTGGTACCAGTTGATAGAGAAAGACTAGTTGGTACCAGTTAATTACTAACTGAAATTTTAATACATGCAGTACATTGCACGACATTATTGTAGAGCGTATTCTATTTCAAATTTCAACATTTTTCTTGTATTTTTAACATAACCTATTCTTTTATTAAAAGTTTCATAATGATAATAACCTTTCTAATTTTTTAAGCAACTATTATGGTAACAGGAATTTTAAGCCTATTTGGGTCCATTTATGTAAATCCATAAATGGACCCAAATAGGCTTAAAATTCCTGTTACCATAAGTAGTTGGCTCTAAAAAATTAGAAAGGTTATTATTATTATGAAACTTTTAATAAAACTAGAAACTAGTTAATAAAAAAATGTTTTTTGTAAACATACAAAAAACTAAACGTACTTTATCACAGAAAAATGAAATAATTAAATACTCAAATTACTTATTATCTTAACTTCTGGCACAATTTAGTGATTAGTATTCTCTAAACTGTGCTTTTGGTAGGACGAAAGAAGATGCGCTACAAGTTCTCCGTAGTTTTCACCCCTTTTATTGCCAAGAAAATTGATTGCAATCTGTTTATTGGAATTCAAAGCATTTTTTTCATCATATTCATCATATACGGTTTCTGATGTGAGGATCCACAATCTCTTTTAATTTTAGCTTGACTGATTTTAGCGAACTTTTCTTTACGATAAATAAAAGTACGCCCTTCTTTGTTCACCGCCTTTACAATTTTTTTCATGATTCAGTTTTATGTTTTATATGCAGTGGCAACAAAAGCACTTTTTCTGGGGGGAACTAATGATGTTTTGGTAACTTTTTTTGTTACCTGGCAAAAGGCTCTCTAGATGACCATATTTCCCTATTGTAATGCTCTGGTAGTACTCGATTATCTCATTGACAGTCACATGTATTACATGTAAAGAAAGCCGGAACCAACTCAGATGTTTGCCTATCATATTGTTACTCAGCATGACAAAATACATAAGATTCAGCATTTTGACCTCGGATACATTTTGGCTATAGACAGCTCCACAAAAAAAATTCCTGAAAATATAAAATATCACCAGAAAATATTTTTCCTGGAACGTGACCTTACTATATGTAATCGACCATGCTGAAACCGAATTCGATATCCAAATGCCCACATCAGGTTTTTTTCTAACCTCAAAAAATAGGCAAAAAATGATAAAACATCAAAACAAAAAACCAAAAAAACTCAACCTCCAAACCCCAAAACCTAATAACCCCATAACCTCATAATCCAAAGAGGCTTATGAGCGTTCAAACCGCGAAATTGAGCATATTTGAAACAGGAATGCTCATTAAGCCTATAAATCATAAAACTTCAAACCCCATAACCAAATAATCGAATAACCCTGTGACGCTCTGAGGGTCAGGGTATTTCTCGCTACAAAACCTACATTCTGCTCAATCCAGGAATAACGACAAAGACGTAGCAGGCTTATGTTCCCTTTGGAGTGCTTGAATCACGTTAGGTCCCCTCACCTCTCACGGTATGGGGTGCTTTATTTTTGTGAGGTTCCCTTGCCTCTCGCGACTAATAAAAGTTGAATAAATAAATAGATAAATGAATTGCCCACCGTCAGCCACGTGGAGGTGCCCTGAACGCAAACACAAATAATATTTTAAATCGTTCGAAAATAATCCTTCTTGGAACAACAATAAGTCACAAGCAACAAAAGTAATGGTTTAGGCCTTTTGACATATTGATAACAGCTTCGGAACTTGGCAGCTGTCAAAATTCAAGTTCATCATATACAGCGATCGAAAAAACGTAGTGTTTATAAATCATTGTGTGAACCTACAATACAGTGTGAAAAAAACAAAAGTGAATATGAAATATTTCCATCGTGACAGTCAATTTAGCAATTGGAAGTTGCCAAAACCAATTTCTAAAAGTAATATGGTAATTAACAACCCTAAAAACATTGTAATCAATGTTTATAGTCAAATTTTTGAATGTTGAAAAATTGGCCACAAAAGTGGCTTTACCGGTACTTTAGGGCTTAACCCATTTCATTCGACCCCATAACCCATTGTACTCGACTTTCGACGCTATAACTTAATGCATAAATGTCCTGGAAAAAAATCGTAACATAGTGTTTTCGAAAGCTTAAAACCTCCTCTTTCAGATGGCATATTCGATCTAGAGTCTGATTTGAAAAAGTTATAATCGATTTTTTTTAAGTACGAAATTTTCGTTCCTTTTTTTTTTAAATTCGTATTTTGAGTCGGAAAAAGCTTTTTCTGGTTGCTCAAATCATGACGTCTAGTGCCATTAATATCTGTTCTTTAAAACCTCATGGAAATTTTTGTAAATTCCACTCGGCAAATTCAAGATGGCGGCCGAAATGAAATTTTTCTTCGAAATATTACACATTTTTTTTCTCAAATAGTACTGTCAAAAAATTCCTAAGAACAAAAATGTCTTAAAACCAAATGCTCTCAGTTTCATAATTTTTCGACATTTTTTGAAAATTTTGATTTTCCGATTTTCCAAAAATTAAAAATTTTCTCAAAAAAATTCTGAAAAAAAAATTCTTTGATCAATTTTAAGACATTTTTGTTCTTAGAAAGACCATAGTTTTTGAGAAAACGTGGACAAACTAGGTCGAATTCGACTGTGCCATCTGAAAGAGGAGGTTTTAAGTTTTCGAAAACACTGTTACGATTTTTTTCCAGGACTTTTATGCATTAAGTTATAGCGTCGAAAGTCGAGTACAAAATCTCGTCGTTTGGGCGGAAATGAGTTAAACGCCTTGTACATTATATACGCGTGTATTTCTTGCCCGTGCTACATGCGGCATTGACCCCTTTTTTTAGAGGTTTACACGCGGGCAGACAAACATTCCGAAGCCTAGTTATTACTTTTACCCGTTTTTGCATTTGCCCCACCTGACCCTAATTGCACCGTGGAAATCCTTCTTCAGTTCCGACCTTCGGAAAAGGCATTTTCTTCCGGTTGATGCGGAGGTTTTTGTACAGGATCGCGCCGGCAACGCCGCGTCGGTCGGCCGGCGGACGGACGGCGGGACGGACGTAACCGCGATGGAATTTCTTCAATGCCGCGGTCTTGGGACCCGCGCGGATTCGCGCAGCCCACCTCTATCTAGGTTAGTGGAGGTCACTTACACTCCGGATGCGGCTCTCCGTAATTGTCCATTTTTTTCATCCTCGTTGCGTACATTAATAGACAGATGTAGGTGAATTCCCCTCGCGGTTCGTAACGCGAGGACGTCCCCAGGCGACGCTTAATCGCATTTTAATTTCGAACTTAATTGTCACGTACATACACCTTCATACGTACATAGTAGATAAGTGGTAGGGGATATGACGTAAATACGCTCCTCGTGATATAATTCAAATACAGTTAGGTGTTTTGAATATACGATTATTGGCGTTATTTTTTCGCTGGGCGGTTACTAGAGTTCGCAAAGCCGCTGACCCTCCATTGGCGTATATACAGTGTCAGACAAAAGTTAAGCAACTACAGTGCAATTTAATGGTATACAATAAAATATAAAAATCGGACAAACATTTATCATATAACAGTAGGTCATATTCTTACAGGAAGTCATGTTTCAACAGAATTATTTTATTTGCAGACTAGTAAGAGATATATCAAATCACAGTTATGATGGCTGTAAAAGAGGTGACAAAAATTAAAACTTATATTAAATACAATAATATTAATAGTCTATTGTTAGTTTTTGTTTAATGACTTCAGCACACCTTCGGGGCTACACTCAATCAACTTCTGAATAGTTGCTGTGGTATCTTGTCCACTCTCGCGAACCTACATTCATGAGACCTTTTTCCCGAATTGACGGTTAACAATCTCCCAATTCTCAGGGAGACTGGGTGGAGGGCATGAAAGTACTGTAAATTTGTTGTCCACGAACCATTGTTTAACGATATTTGCAGTGTGCTTTGGATCGTTGTCATATTGTTATATCCAACGGAGAGGCATTTCCTCCTCTGCAAAGGGTAACATGACGTGTTTTAAAATATCCAGGTATTGAAAACGACCATAATACCTGTTATTTTTGCAGCGGTCCCATGCCTTGGCCGAAAAACAACCCCATACAAGAACACTCTCACGCCATGTTTTACAGACTTACGGTAATAATGAGGGTCTAACCGCTTACGTCTTGGATGCCATACACGTTGCATACCATCAGAATCTATTAAATTAAATTTAAATACCTCACAGTGATGACGTCAGTGATTCATCACAGTGATGAATCTAAATTTAATTTAATAGATAATATGTAATGAGGCTTTGTCGCGGGAGTAGACACAGATACCACAGCATACTATTCAGAAGTTGATTGAGTCTATGTCCCGAAGGTGTGCTGAAGTCATTAAGCATAAAGGCTATGCAATAGACTATTAATATTATTGTATTTAATATAAGTTGCTTAACTTTTGTCACCTCTTTTACAGCCATCATTTGTTGCTGTTGATTTGATATATCTCTTACTAGTCTGCAAATAAAATAATTCTGTTGAAACATGACTTCCTGTAAGAATATGATCTATTGTTATATGATAAATGTTTTGTCCGATTTTTAGCATTTTATTTGTGTGTGTGTTTTTTTATGTGTTATACCATTAAATATGTACAACTTCCTTTTGCTTAACTTTTGTCTGACACTATATGTATGTACAGGGCGTCCCAATTTGACGTCTCACTGACGACATTTTGGATTATTTTGGAGCTAGAAAGGAAATTCAAACGCTGAAGTTATGCAAATTTTTCCGAGGAATGGGAATTTGGAATCGCCCTTTATATTTTGCATTACAGTACTGTAAGAGATTTTATTTATATATTTCATTAGTAGGTTAGGATCGTTATTATCATTAGTGCGTTTTGGCCAATCAACGATAAAATAAAAATTATTTCTTACTATGTAAAATGTAACATATTCTACTGTAACTTTACGCAAAGAACTCTAAACACAACCAACCTTAATAGTTCTTGTCTTAGGAACTTGACAGTTCTCGTCTTAATTTATAATAGGTTTTTTATATAAAATTCTTGTCTCAAGTTACCTACATATGTTAGGTTAAGAATTCTTAGTTTAAAATACTTGACGTAAATCTCTTGCATTAGGTGATGTTAGATTTCAAATTTTTTGATTAAAGCTTTTTATTTACTTGTTTTGGATTTTGGTCATTTTTTAGGTGTTTTTTTTTTTTTGAGGGTATGTCGAAATTTCTTACTGATCGGCTAATTCTGGCCTGATCCTTTCAGCACCAAATTACGTACAGATATAGTGATCAACTGATTTATCCTTTTTATTTACTTGTTTCGGATTTTTCGGTCATTTTTAAGGTGTTTTTTGAGATTATGTCAGAATTTGTAACTGATCGGCCAATTCTGATTCAGCCTCAGCGCTCCAAAATACGTATGGAAATGGTGGCCAGATTTTTCGGGCATTCTTAAGGAGTGTTTTGGGGTTAGAAAAAATACAAGAGCCCATCGGACAAAACCGACATCGAATTCGTGTTCAGCGGGTAAAAATTCATGGGAATACATAGGTCTACCTTCTAGTATTCGACTTTTTTTTTTTTGTGTGCCTGTGTAATTTTCCAAAAGTTATTTTTTTTGGGAATATCTTTTTAACAACACGAATAAATAATTCCTATGTCAAATTCAGATCCCTTGGAAAATTCTACATAATTTCAGCCTTTAAATTTTCTTTCTGGCTCAAGAATAACATTAATTTTTTTTAATTAAGAACACCCTATTTTTTTACCGTTCCTCAAGGATTCTTCGCTCTCACTGCATACCGAATACTTCACACTGCATACTTTGTTGACTTAAAACAATATTCATATTTAAATTCTGTAACATTTCTTTTATATTTAGTCTCCTACATTTTTGTGGCGAATCCTCATTTTTGTTCCAATAGTGAATTTATTAAAAATGGCGAAGGTGCCGATGGTATGATGAATTCACCATCGATGCCTACTTTATTTTTAATAAAATATATCATCCGCGTAAATCTGTAATTTTTGAAATAAAGAACAACCCGTTTATGTTTTACCTTTCTTCAAGGACTCTTCCCTCTGAGTTCAAAACTGTTGTTGTCAACAAGCTTTATTGACTTTTCATTAAAAAGTGTTAGAAACATAAAAAAAATATAAAGATATATAAAGTGTATTAATTGTATTAAACTGTCACTCTAACTTTTTTTTTAATGACGAAAGTTCTAATGGTAAATTTTATTAAAAATGGTGGGAGGTGCCGATGGTAGGATGGATTACCATCGGTGTCTCCGTCATTTTTAATAAAACATACCTTTCACACCAACAATATCGACTAACCGAAACCCCGGATTGAATTCAATTAGTCGCTTTTCTTACATTTAAAGTATTTGTGATTGCCAATATGATACTTTTTGCCTTGTTTTTACTCCCTCAATTACATTTTTCATAAAAAAAGTACAGTCTGGGTGGGTTTTCATAAAAAACGTACAGTGGTGTCATCGCCATCCTCTCCATGCATATATGCATGCCAACGGCAATTTGTTAATGTATTATTGATTTTTTTTTATTATTAATACAATAAGTAAATAGTAATTTACCAAAATATCACAAAACATGTAGGTACGTTGTCATATTCTTTTATCATACTAATATTGATCTACTTAAAACTATTTTAAAAAGTTTTGATTTTGAAATTGGGAACATGAGTCGCATTTTTGAGACAAACTTTTCCAAAAATCACCCTCACTTGTGTTAACTGTGGATTTTCTATGGGTAAAAACTTTCGGTGAAAACAATTAAATTGGGTGGCACAAATATTCAGTCGAACTTTCTAAATCTGGTAAAAAAAAATGTCAAAACTAATGACATATCCTATGTAAAACATATTGTTTATATGTTTTATGTTTGTAAAGTTTACCAAAGTTGAAGACAATTACGACTTAAAAAAGTTACGAACTTTCTAAATCTGGCTAATAAAATGTTAAAACTAAAAACAGATCGTGCGTAAAACATATTGTAAAAGCTTATCAAAGTTGAAGACAATTACAAATTAAAAAGTTGTAAATGTAATTTAGTATCCTTAGAGGAAAAAAATGATCAATGTGACTCGTCGAGCTGAATCACGTCTTCCTCTAACAAACATATGTCAATACCGAGGAGAATGCGTTACCCAGACGATGTGAAAAAATTCCGCATACCACATACCTGCCTAGAACAAAGCCTTGACACCAATACGAGCCACCTGCAGATAGAAAGAAGCTGAATAACGAAAGATTATGATGGCATCAATAAAAGTTAAAACGCGGTAACATGTCTCATTTCCTGCCTCCTTTACTTTTGCTCGCATAGCGCTACGTTGCCGCGTTAATAATAAATTACGTGGTCTAAATATTTTTTTTCCAGATAAGTGAGGCAGTAAAAATTATTGATGGACATGAATCGTAATGTAGAAATGTTATGCGTATGACCTATAATACATGCCTAACTGTAAATTATTAAAATTTTCATTCATCTTCATGTTCATTTATGAACATATCCAAGTGTTTCTGCTGTGCAACAGATCTGACTAACATTGAAACGATGCAAGTTCTTAATTGTTGCATTACTGCAACAAAACAATTCTTTGTTAAAAATGCTCATGAAGGTGGCTTTATTAACATTTTGAAGTTATTTGAACATAAGTGAACCTTTTATTGTGATAGTCGTGCAGAATATGTTATTATAGGTAGGTCACATAGAAGCAAAGATACTTTGCAAAAATTAAAAATAAAAACTTTTTTGAGATCCAAGTAAAATTTTAGGCAGGATTGTAAATAGTGAGCGTGATTTTTGATTTTCCAAGAACGACTATTAGAGAGAGCCTTAGTGGACAACAATTTTTTTTTAAATCAATGAAGGCCCTTTTACTCAGATAGAATCATTCAAGAACGTACTGCAGAAAAATGTTTTCCGTTCCAAATGTCTTTGGTCTGAATAATTGTAACTTTAAGTATACGTGGCGTTTGCGGCCGAAACGGGTTAATAAGGCCAATTGTTGGCCTCTCAAAAATCGTTGTAAATAGATACAATCACTTTTTTATAACTTAAGAAATTATATCCAAAAAATGGCCTTAGGAGCGTTTAAAATTGTTATCAATAGAATGTCCAAATAGTGAAACGAAATGCAGCACGAAATAAAATGAGAAAACCAAATAAATAACTAGTTATGAAGCTTGTGTGAAACAATAATGTCTAGAATTTTTTTTTAATTCACACCTCGTCATTGTAAATCAATAAAGAATTACGAATGATACATTTTTATATGTTTTATGATTATGAAACGCTTATATGTATATGAGTAACATTGTTTATAATTTGACTGGTGCGTCCATACTATTCAACATTTATGTATGTCTTGGCCTGCCTACTTCAAACGTAATATAGGGAACAACGGATACGTGCAATTTACTACGTATAATTTATAATTATTGATATATTTAGTAGTTAACTCAATGAAAAAAAATTAAACTAAATAAATACTCCATTTGCTCCCAGACAACCAACAACAATATACAATATACTTTATATTCGTACGAAACAAATCAGAAAAAAGTAAGCTATTTAAATGTGTCAAAATATACAGGGTATTCCATTTAACAAAACATATATTTAGTCATATTTGGAAAACGCGTCTTTTATTTCTTCTGGCAGCATTTAGAAAAAAATTAACAACCCATATAACTTTCGATTGCTCGCATTTTTTCGTATCTCCAAAGCTAATCGAGATGCTTGCCGAATCTTGCCTCAGAATTGCTCAGCTGACAAGAATTGCTCAGTTTTTTTACATATTTGAGATTATGTAACAACATAAGGTATTCTGTTTTCATAGAACTTGTGATAGCATTTAAAAGTATGATTCTTTCTCTTTAAAATCAATTTTGAATCGTTCAGATATCTTTTTTTTTTCACTGAGATGACAATTTGAGGTTTGTGTCTCATCGATCTACTTTTAGGTTAAGATATCTCAAAAACCTGACGTTATACTAAAGTTTCTACTTCCAAAAATCAGTCAAATTAATTTAAAACTTTGAAATGAAGTGAATGAAATTTTTGTTTGCCATATTGGATCCGACATTTGGATTTTTTTAGAATCTGATAATGGATATGTAATCAACGACCTTTAAAATGCTTATGCAGTAATTTAACAGTATTTAGAAAAATACGCTCAAAGAGGTAAGTACCTTGTATTCTGCTTTTGGCTTGCATTTGAGTAGAGAAAAAAGAGAAAGAATCATACTTTTAGATGCTATTACTAGTTCTGTGAAAACAATAATAAAATACCTTATAATGTTACATACCGTCAAATGTGTCGAAAAACAGTGTTTTTTGCACATTTAGGTTAAGAACGCTCTAGACGATCAATCATTTTTATCAAAAGCTTGAGTCAATCGATTGTATCAAGGGTGATTGACCGTTTAGAAACCCGTTTGAGGCTTGAGACAAGCATTGACGGTGATTGATAGAAAGTTTGAGGCGGTTGAAGAGGGCGCTTGATCGTCTAGGACAATTTCCGTCAAGCATTGCGTCATTCGGTGGAAACTATGATCCTCTGGTTCCGAATCACGCAGAAAATTGAGTAAATGTTCATAAGCGATTTCTCATGAAGCGGTTTCTCATTTTGTACCACTCCTTGGACCACCGTCGTTTTTTCTTTTGTTTTTTTCGCTTGAGGGCAACCAGTGTTAAGGCGAGGAAGCCCAAATCTGTATTCAAAACCGTTGTTCACCGCCAAAATCAACAACCGGTGTGCACTACTCCACTTCACGACTTCCACTGATGAGGGGGTTTTCATCAAAAGATTGAAGGGCTGATTGAGGTTGATTGAAGCGCGCGTCAATCGATTGACTCAATCGTTTGATCAAGCAGATTGATTGTCTAGGGCCTCCTTTAGGATATCTCGAAAACCTGACGTGTTGAAGCAATTCTGAGGCCAGATTCGGATTTGGCACACCGGAAACCGTCGGAAAAGTGTACTGGAGTTTCTGCTTCCGAATATCAATCAAATTTTGTTGGCCTATGTAATCAATAATCCTGAACATGCATTTAGTACAGGTTTGGTGGACACCATTAACCCACCGCGAGTACAGTGAATAGGATGTGTCCCGTCCACCAAATGTGTCGTGGACACCATTGACCCACCGTGACACTCTACGTGTTAGACATCATCGTCAGCGTACCGCAGAAAGCAATTTTTCATTTCCAAGCGTCTTTGGTATGGATAATTTTCCATCGCCATATGCAGATACCGGATTTTCAGTGCGGCAACGTCGCGTCCCGTCCGCGTCCTTTATCTTCTCCCGGTGGGCAAGGTGAAGTGCACCATGTTAACGTGTCAATGGTAAGAGCGGCCGCGGGCGGTCACGTGACAGTAGAAAGGCTCTCTCCGCCGGACGGTCAGCGGTCGCCGGCACCGTTCACTCGCCTACCGATTTCATTTTACCTGCATCCGGGTGCAAACAACTCTCCGGCACACACACACACACACACGTATGCACGCACATTACGGCCATCGCACGACAGCGACGTAGAGGAAGGAACAATAAAAGCCTGCTGAATCCTTACGGGATTTGAGTTTCCGTGGGACTGGAATAAGGACTTGGCCTATGAGGTGTGTAAATTAAGTAACGAGACCGATTTTTTTAATTTTTTCATTCGAATGGAATTACAATTCAGTATTGTCTCCTTCAAAATAACTTCCTTGGGAAGCCATACATCGCTGAAGACGGTTCTGCCATTCCTCATAAGAGTGCTGTAATTCATATATTGGCATAGTCTTCAGCTGGTCGGTTACAGCCGTTTGAATGTTTCCTATGGTCCCAAAATGACTTCCCTTGAGGTGATTTTTCAATCTCGGGAAGAGAAGAAAGTCACAAGGACTCAAGTCAGGCGAATAAGGAGGCTGAGGCGCCACAGAAATGTTTTTTACTGGCTAAAAACTCGTTTACTGAAATGGCTGTGTGGCAAAAGCGCATTGTCGCAATGCAACATCCAGTTGTTCATGATGGTTGGTCTCACACGCATGACCCTTTTTCAAAGTTTTTCAAGAACCTCTGTAAAAGTGTTGATTTACTATTTGGCCTGAAGGCACAAACTCTTTGTGGACAATTCCCTGGCTAAAAAAACAAAGCAACATGCATTTGATCTCCGACTTGCTCATTCTTGCTTTTTTGGGTCTCGGAGAGCTTGAAGTGTGCCATTCCATGCTTTTTGGCGCTTGGTTTCCGGGTCGTACTCAAACACACAATTCTCATCACCAGTAATGGCACGTTCCATAAAATGGGGATCTTATTTAATCGATTTAAAAAAATAAAGACACCTTTGTCTCCTGATGTCCTTTTGTTCCTGCGAATGGTTTTTTAGAACCACTTTTGCACAGATTTTTCTCATCTCCAATTCATTAGTCAAAATCTGATGAACAGTGGTGTGATTCAAATTTAACGAATTGTGACGATCTGAACGCACAAGAGCCCGTATTCTATCGATATTTTCATTTTCATCGACACTTTCTTGAAGAAGGCCTTCCGCTGCGTGGTTCATCTTCAATCGACTCTATTCTGAGAATGCCTTAAACCACCGAAAAACCTGGGCTCTTGAAAAAACACTGTCTCCGTAGGCGTGTTGAAGTTTTTCAAAAGTATCCGTTGCGCTGTCCAAATCTGAAGCAAAACCTAATAGTACACCGTTGCTCAAAATTGTCACTCCTTTTTAAAACGCACTAGAAAAAAACAGTTTACAAAAACAGTCACAAAGAACAAACAAATGACTCTAACAAGTTCAAACTTGTACTGAAGGTGCATATCATGTTACCCTACCGCCCTTCCAAGTCCCATCTCCACAGTGTTGCTAGATCGAGCGCTACGTTGCCGGTCTTATTACTTAATTTACATGTATGTCGATACTAGACTTCTAACAAAAAAGGTAATTTCTGTAACTGTAGTGACATCACTAGATAATTCCCCTAAAATAGTCCCCTGCGATTGGGAGGACGTCGCGGTCTTCCCGTGACGTATTCATTAGACTTATGGCAAGAATGCGACATTTAATACATAATCAAAATTGTTTTACTTCCGTCTTTTTTTTTCCAATTGTCATGCTCTTATTTTGTGAAGAATTAAGAAAGTATTCTTCCCAAACGGTTCGACTTTACGCCAGAAGATATCCAGATTAGTGACATCCTAGCTGATATTATTTTATGGGACTAATGTAAATGTAAATAAAACAATTCTGAGTGTGTATTAAAACAGAGATTTCAGACAATGTTGCTATTAATCAGACAATATTCAGATGTACCTAATGATAATAAAGTATCATTCATGCAGTATTCATATGTATTGCTGACAGTCAGCAAGCAGCATTAATGACAATATCATTAATTCAAATCAAGCCCTATTTTATGTTAATATTTCCGGGTACTTGATGTATCATTGCGTTTTTTCTTAAGAATTCATAAGTAAATATTGAAATGTGTGACATAAAAATGTTAGTAACAAAAAGCACTAAGTATTTGAATAATTATATAACCTCATATTGAGTTTGAATATCTTACCATTTGAAAAAATTGAGAAAACAATTTTTTAATCTTAATTTAGTTTTCCTGATATTTAGCGATTTTTCCTGATATACCTGATATTATGCTATTCATATTTCAGCGTTGGCTCTTTAGAACCTCTACCTACATACATATATACACAATTACCGCTGTCGTTGACAGCTTAGCTTTATCATCACTTATTTTAATTTAATTTATAATACCAAACCTTGATTAAGTTCTACTCTTTAGTTGATGTGCAACGCTGAAATCTCAAATAATTAATTTTACAGTATATTTTTTGGGGAATCTAAATATCGTAGACACACATTGCGATTAAATGCAGTCCTGTTTAGGATTGTGTAGAAATATGGCCCCTACTTCCACACTAATTTTAATTTTGGATTTATAAAAATTTAACACAGTTTTTGTTTACGATGTCTTGACTCATCTCAGAGATTTTCTTTAATTATAGGATCATACTTTATTTAACTTTTTTCTTAAATTAGTTCTTGTTACTTGCAGAATACATTTCTTACTATTTATTTAATACGCTGATTGCAAAGTTCATAATAAAATTAATTTACACATTGAAAATTAACTCAAAATAAGGCATTTTTGGAGTTAAATTGACTGTTTATGAACATTAGGAGTTGCCTGCTTCAGTCACCCATTCGTGCCATAGGTCATAGCGACGTCCTTTCAATCCCAAGGGACTAGTCTGGGGGAATTATCTGGTGATGTCATTACAGTTGCACAAAGCATCTTCCGGATTAGCACTCTAATATAGTATATAGAACCATAAAAATACAAAAACGTTATAAAAAAACTAGAAGAAGTTATAATGTTATAACTCTTATTTTTACTTTTTCACCAATACCTAACTCTTCTACTCAAGTTTAATTTTTTCCCTTTATAACCGTTGCATCTTCGAAAAAGTAGGAAAAACTAAAAAAAGTTTATCTACCCACAAAAAAGTTACAACACAAAAATGAATGGGGGTAGCTTGTTTCAACCCCTGTGGGTGCAGAAGAAAAATAAAAATGTTACCCCGAGATGTCCTTTTGTTAGTAAAAGACACACGCAAATCTCAAATTCTTACGTTATTCCATTATTGAGATAAAAAATTAAACACGAATTTTTGGCTCGCGTTGTATGTGCGAATAACGTTGCAAGGAACGCTCAAAGACCCCTGTAAAATCGCCTGTACAACGCACCCTTTAAAAGTTTGAACATAATTATGGGACACCCTGTATAATAGATATTGCTCACTAGATGCCTGAATATCGCTCTGCCAGGAAGTCTTTAACATTACAGCCTTTATGGAAGACTGGGAGTAATGTAAAATTAATTAGGTACTCAGGAACTCGGAATCCGAAACAGCAAACGTTATTTACTGTTCTTATCCTCTTTACCTGTAAGGGAAATTAATCTTGAACGAACTTCTACCTAATGGTGCTCTGAAGCTAATACATAATTATTATACATAGATATGTACATAGAAAATGTCATAATACGCACCCAAAAAGAAGTAGTTGAGAATAGTTCAATGAAATAGTTGAATGAAACTCATCCTGATCGGCATATCATTAGCCAAAGCATAGTAAGCAATATTGAGTCTAAATACCGTAACTTTGGCCATGTTCGTGATCTTCCTAAATCTGGTCGACCTTCAAAATCAGAAGAAGATCAACTTAATGTTTTGTTGGCAATACAGGAAAATCATCACTCAACAGTTAACCAATTGGCTTCTGATTTTAATATGGCAGCGTCCACAGTTCACAAAATTATGAAAAAAGCAAAGTATTAAGGTATGCCTTGTTCATGAATCTAAATATTTGAAGACGACTTTGATCGGCGAAATCAATTATAATAATAATTTCGTAAAAAACGTATTTTTTTTTCTGACGAGGCTACGTTTATTTTGAACGGCCATGTCAATAGGCAAAATTGCCGTTATTGGGCTACCGAGAATCCTCGATGGATGACGGAGTATCAAACTCAATGTCCTAGGAAAGTGAATGTGTGGTGCAGCATAGTCAGAAGAATTCAGAGTCCCTATTTCTTTGACGTGAACCTTACTAGTGCAAACTATTTGGATTTTCTTCGAGACGACTTAGTTCCTGAACTAATAACTTTATATCCGGATATAGAGAAACGTGATCTTCCGAGAAATGACATTTTCTTTCAACAATATGGTGCATCTCCCCATTATGCAGCACCTGACCGTGCTTATTTAGATGAGATTTTCCCGAATCGTTGGATAGGGAGAAGGGGGCTGATTGAATGGCCAGACAGATCGCCAGATTTAACACCCCTAGATTACTTCTTGTGGGGATACTTTCTACATAAAAAGCAAAGTATACGTTACTAGACCGGAGAATTTAGAAGATTTAAAAGCAAGAATCGTCACGACGATTCCTAAGTTATTGACAATGTTCAAAAATAATTTATTAATCGTCTTGGCTACTGTCAGGTAGCCAACGGCGCACAATTTGAACATTTAATTTAGTTGATTTTTTACATAATCATTATGATTAAATGTAGTATTTTGAAATTTAAAATCGTTTTTCTTCATTTTTTTAACCTATATACTCACGCTAATGTAATCATACCATAATTTTTGACGATGTGTAAGTATTTAAAAAAAATTGTCGATGACGTCACTATCGATGTCGAACAACGATGACGTCACAAATATGGGTCATATATCAAAAAGTTTCTTTAAAACAAAATTGAAGTGTCAGAGGATTTTTTTCGAAAAACTCTCAATTTCAGAAATAATGAATTTATTCGTTACTTTCCGAAAGCACTATATAGGCGTCTATTTCTTGCACGTGCTACGTACGGCATTGACCCTTCCCGACAACGCGCCAGGACCCGCGTATGCGCAATAGTACGCCATCCTGGAGGGGAGGGCAGGATAGTCTAACGCAGTTTAACACGTGCGACAGCAAACTTTCCGAACCCTAGTAATCACTCTATTCAGTTTGTCAACAACCAATTATTCCGATAATAATGAATAGTAATCTTCAAAATATTTTGGGACAGGATGAATTTCCTCCCTTCGCCTGAATTTAGTTCTAATTACAATGTTTTAAGATTTTCTACATACATAAGTACATACAGGGTACTTATGTATGTATATAGAATAAACAAAAAAAGAATATTGTGTAATGGCCCATTAGTGCGACAAAATAGCATATCGCCTTTATTATACGAAATACAAAAAATGTTTTTATACAAAAGTTATAAGGTGCTAAAATCTACACAATATGCTTATTTTTACGTGTTGCATGCAAAAATATGAGATTTTTGTACAGGGTGTTTTTTTTAATATCACCATTTTCAAACCATATTTCTCATCAACAACTATTTTTTCAGATATTTTTTTTCTCTTTTATCTTGGGCGCTATATAATGAGTTTGCATTTTTAATCAGAAACAATCGAAAAATGTATTAACAAATGTATCAACAAATTTTAATAAATATAAACCCTAATGTCAAAAATAAAATAATAAAACAGAATACAACAGAAAAGGGGGATGCCTAGTAAAATTAAATCAAACAATTGAAGTTTGATATTAAGCATTATAATTAATCTTCAAGATGGAGGCATATTTGTTAATGCACAACTGCAAACACTGTTCAAATGCTTTACTCGTGTTTTGAAAAGTTTCTACTTAAATACTTCAAAACTTCAGGAATTCTAATTCTTTTACAAAGCTCCATAAGAAATAAAACGGCTTTTTGTGATCAGGCGGTCTTGCTGGTCAATGTTTCTTGAAAACATGTGACGTCTGATAACAGGAGAAAGGGGAGCACGCTCCCAAATTTTAGGCCATTTTGGAAAACAATTTCTAAAGTTGAACTAAAAACATAAAAATTCAAAACTCTACCATCCTTACCTACTATATTTTTTCGTAAACATCGCTGTTATGAAATTTTAATAAAACAGGGCAAGTTTTAGAGGGATATTAATCCGTAAATTTTTAAGCGTTGTGACGTCAGGGCTTTTTTTGAATTTTTTATGATATTTTTTATTCAACTTTAGAAATTTTTCACGTCTAAGAAGAATGTTCCCAAAATGGCTCAGATAGTTAGATATATACAGTAAGCAACGAAAGACTAACTACTAACGAAAAGACTAACTAAAAGACTAACAGACAGACTACAGACTAACTGAGTCATTTTGAAAAAAAAATTCTTAGACATGAATAATATCTAAAGTTGAACCTAAAATATCACGAAAATTCAAAATTCTACCATCATTAGTATCGTTTTCGTAAAAATCACTGTTCCTGAAATTTTAATAAAACACAGAGAGATCTAGAGGGATATCAATCCTAAATTTTTGTTGGAGTAATGTGTGGCGTACAGGGCTTTTTTGAATTTTCGTGATATTTTTGGTTCAACTTTACATTTTATTCATGTCTAGGAAATTCAAACTAACTGAGTCATTTTTTTCAAAATGACTCAGTTAGTCAAATAGATACACTGAAGATTTCCCTTTAATACGAGTCCAACAACTTCGAAAGGGATTTACTATTTTCGAAGTTATTTACGTTTCTTTGAAAACACTGAAATTTTACTTTTTTAGCGATATCTTTTCACACAATCGACATACTGCCTTCAACTTCGGCTTATTAGACGCAGAATATCACAATCTATAATCCTGTCAGAAGCAAAAAAAAATCAATGCAAAAATTATCAGAATTTAAGCAAACTTCAAAAAGTGGGTGTATGATAACTTTCGTTGCTTATTGTATATTCTGAAGACTTCTCTTTAATTTGAGTCCAAGAACTTTGAAAAGGATTTAATATTTTTAGAGTTATTTACGATTTTTTGAAGAGATGGCTATTTTACCTTTTTTAGCAATATCTTTTCACACAATTGACATATCACCTTCAACTTGGGCTTATTAGACGCATAATTTTACAATCTGTAATACTATCAGAAACAAAAAAAAGCAATACTGTAGGTAGTAAAAAAATATCAGAATTTAAGCAACATTCAAAAAGTGGGTATATGAGATAACTTTCGTTGCTAACTGCACATACGACATACATATGTAACATAAGTAAATGGGTAAATCAACTAAAGTACTATTTTTTCTAAATATGTGTATGTATGTATGTACACAGTATAAATATTTTATTTACATATATATCTGCATTCGGTAGTGTAAATTGTAAAATTATAGATAGCTATTATGTATGTATGTATGTATAATAAACAGCACGTCATAGGCATTTCCAAGATACACACATACAAATATAATCTTACACAGAATTTAAAATCTGTACCGATTGGTTTGTTCATGTAGATGCATCATCATAACAAAAGTGTCGTTTAAAAATACACTTTATCGCAGGCCCAGTCCGCAGTATTATATTAAGTACCAATAATCACTGGCCGTGAGTCACCACATAAATAACCTCTCCCCTCCCCGCTCGCGACTTATCAGCCATATTAGCAATCTTATCTCGTTTCACCGTTTTCGCATCCTTTTGTTTATAATTCTTCATTGTCCGATAGGCTTTGGAAATCGAATTTTCTTTGTCGTTATTAGTCGACAGCGTGGTAGTGTGCTGTGAAACACCTGAGCGGTAGAACCGTATCGGTATGCATCTTTCTTTTGTTTGAATAGTGTTGTGTTTTGTGTTGGATAAAAGTGCATTGCGTGTGTACGAAGGCGCAGACATTCACCATGCTGAAATGCGAGGTAAATCTTTTTGTTAGTCGAGATGGAAGTGTGAATAAACGCAATAACAAATCGCATACATAGTTGGAACTTTGTACCATTGTACAGGAATTGCTGATCTCAAGCACAACAATTATGTAGTGAGTTTTCTTTTGATAATTGTCGCAGTACAAAGTCGAGTTCCCAGCAGTTGCAGTACAAAGTGTCCTACATATGTACATATATCGTGAACTATATATAAAATTGATGTTTTCTACAAGTCTTGTCACAACTTATCACCACCACAAACTTGCGGTTCAGGAATAATCAATAATTTTAATATTATTTCCAGACTTTAAATTTTTATTGGATACATGTCAAAAGTTCATCTTCATATCGTGTGAACGATTAATGACAAATAGGCTTTATTTAAACTTTATTTGTAGTAAGAATTTTTCATACCATTTATCGAATTTGATCATACATTTTTACTTCCACATCCACGTAGCATAGTGGAAATATAGTATTAGCCTAATAACCTAATATTTTTAGAGTTTGTTCTAATAAATCTGAAAAAAATAGACGTAAAGTAGTGATTCCTTAGGCAGCAGTTCGTTATGTACGTTTGTCGAGTCTTAACAAGAGTCTAAACAGAATTATTGAACTAAAAAGCAAATAAAGCCTGTAAAATATTCTTCGAAAGAATAATGTAATTATCTACACTAAAAATATTTTAGATTGAATTTCGTATTGTTCTAAATATTTTAACGGCAAATCTGACTCAATTCGTGTCACGTAGTTTCCTGAAATACCGTATCAGATTGAATGAAAATCCATCGTTAAAAACACGACGATAAGAGCAAAAATTAAGTCATCATTTTATCGTATGCAGTTGCGTAATTTTATTGTATAGGACGTGACTTGTAAAGTTCTCCCATTTCTAATTCATTTTTCTTGGAAACATTAAGCACCTATACATACCTACAAACAAATGGTACTTAAGTAAGCAATGCAAATACAAACGAGGTGTGTAAATTAAGTAATGACATTTTTTTTATTATTATTTTTTTTTCGAATAGAATTACAATTCAGTATTGTCTGCTTCAAAATAACTTCCTTGGGAAGCCACACAACGCTGGAGACGGATTCTCCATTCCTCATAATAGTGCTGGAACTCATATACTGGAATAGTCTTCAGCTGGTCGGTTATAGTCATTTGAATGTTTTCTTTGGTCCCAAAATGACGTCCCGTGAGGTGATATTTCAATCTCGGTAAGAGAAAAAGTCACAAGGACTTAAGTCAGGCGAATAAGGAGGCTGAGGAGCCACAGGAATGTTCTTGCTGACTAAAAACTCGTTTACTGAAATGGCTGTGTGACAAGGCGCATTGTCGTGATGCAACATCCAGTTGTTCTTGATGTTCGGTCTCACACGCATGACCCCTTTTCGAAGTTTTTCAAGAACCTCTCTGTAAAAGTGTTGATTTACTGTTTGGCCTGGATACACAAACTCTTCGTGGACAAAAGCAAATCAGCATGCATGTAATCTTCGACTTGCTCATTCTTGCTTTTTTGGGTCTTGGAGAGTTAGAAGTGTGCCATTCCATGCTTTGGCGCTTGATTTCCGGGTCGTACTCAAATACCCAAGTCTCATCACCAATAATGACACGTTCCATAGAATGGGGATCATTTTCAATCGATTCCAAAAAGTCAAGACATCTTTCTCTCCTGATGTCCTTTTGTTCCTGCGAAAGGTTTTTTGGAACCATTTTTGCACAGATTTTTCTCATATCCAATTCATTAGTCAAAATCTGATGAACAGTGGTGTGATTCAAAGAACTATGCCCAGTTTTTTATGAAACTTGGATCATCGGAGTGCAGATATGAAACCTATCTAGGATTCGTAGAGGATCAAAAAGTTCTACGGGCACAACTCTGTTAAATCAGTCCTATAGGTGCTGGAGCGCTCCAAAGTTTGCCCCTGTTTTCATAGATTTGTCTTGAGTTCTCTGTGTCCAGGGCACCTCCCCGTGGTGACGGCGGTAACGGATGGTACTAAATACATTGTTTTGCACTGTATTTAGTATGGAGACATCCAAAAAAAACGTCATCAAAGTTGGCCGAGAAAAAAAAGACGTATTTCTATTCTTGATCGAATTTATAACCTTATTTACTTGTCAAGCCTATCACTGTCATATCATATGACAGCCATTGTTTATTTTACAAATTGTGACAGTCACTTGTCAAGAGTTTGACATAACCGAAAAGCTTAGACATGACCGCTATTTCCATTCTCTCGTTCATAGCCAGAGTTGATGACGTTTTTTTTTATGTCTCTATACAATTCATTATTCCGGCTACGCTTGACACCTTAAAGATGAAATCCGTGTACCATCGGGAGCAGCCACAGACATATTTATAATGTTGCAAAGCTCCGATGAGGAGCAAGAACCAGAAGCGTTTTAGATCTCTCATTCATACGGGACGTCCAGGAGCGCATCAAAATCCCCATTTTTTTTTATTCAGCAAATGTGCTCCTATCGATCGATATATAACTCGTCACTGCACTTTCATGGCCCAAACTGGGCATAGTTCTTTAACTCTTCCCCGACCATTCTTGTCGTCAACCGACGATCTGAACGCACAAAATCCCGTATTCTATCGACATTTTCATCGGTTCTTGAAGATGAAGGCCTTCCGCTGCATGGTTCATCTTCAATCGACTCTCTTCCTTCTGAAAATGCCTTAAACCACCAAAAAACCTGGGCTCTTGAAAAAAACACGGTCTCCGTCCTAGTTTCAGTTTTGTTAATACCTTGTGGGTAATGGTAATTATTATGTTCAATTCAATTCATTAGAACAAGTTAATGCCTCGAATGCATCACCGCAGTTCGATAACCAGAAATAATAAATATTTAATTTACAATCTTCCTGGTGCTGTAATTCCCCGACTGAACCTCATTGTATCCTTGTAATTACCCTATCTTGTTCATATCGTTGTTGAATTTAATTTTTATCAATCCTCAATATTTTATCTATTTCCCAGTAAAATAATACACTTACATAGCGACATAATACTGTATAGATAATGCCCGTGAGGTGAAATCATTCATACACATATTTTGACAATTGTTAAATGACTAAGATAAATGATTAATACTGTAAAGGATGCTGGTCCTTCTGGTGTTGTAAAAAGTTATTATCCTTGCCACTATATGATGCATCGACTGCCACTATGATGATAAAATTAAATGCGCTTCGATAGCGGACCAGTGCAATGAGCACACTTAGAAACTTACAGATTTCTAACTACTAATAATAGTATTAGTTGTACAATGGGTACAGTACACTCTAGAAGCAACGGGTTTCTAATCAAAATTACTTTATTTTATTAAATACATCTGTACGATATGCTCACGTGGAGTTCTACATATTCTTAAATACTGAATTAGTGTCTCTTATAATTACCTAACCACTTAGGCACCCTTATTTAATCCGTGTGCCTTTACCCCTCAATGTCTGTTTACACTAAGGCACAGGCTCGGCTTCAGCCTTGACAAATACATGTTCACTTTTTATATAACTGTTCTCGAAACAATTTATTTCTCTCTGTAATACAAGTTCTGAAACGAAACCAATTTTTTTTAAGAATGAGATTGAGCTTTTTAAAATTCGGATATTCTAGGTTGTAGGTGAAAATAAATTGAAATAATAAAATAAGTGTCTATTTTCATGTCTTCCGGATACTGTATGTCAATGAGGAAGAAACGCCCTGTCAGTATTTGAAAATGGCGGTGGTGGAAGTTGAAATTATCGTATTTTCATATCTCGTATTTCCATATCATATTTTAGAAGGCGATTACTAGACCTAAGTAGAGGAATAATATATAAAATAAATGTGCAAATGAAATTTACGAGAAAAGAAAATCACAAAACGTGATCCCCACCAGAAAGTCTTGGAAACGACTTGCAAAATGTTTGCGATTTTTTTCACAATTACTAAGTAAATATAAAAACGTTTTTATTCTTGTGATTTTTTGCAAAATTTCCATTTTGCTTAAATATAACAGCTATTGTGAAATCTTAAAAACGAAATACTGGGGTCAAAAAACAATTCAAATGTACATAACTCTTACGTAACTCGAAATTTCGAAAAATCACAAGTGTAAAAAAGACTTTGTACTTATATAACCCTAAAAGAAACTAAATAATCATTTGAGCTCTTTACTGTGCAATTTAATAGTGCAAACCATTTTCCAAAGGCGTTCAAGACTACTTGTAATTTTTTAAATTATTTATGCATTTCCTATCAACTACACGTATCAGTAATGAATGAAAAAAAAAAAGTTTGAAACTTCTCCTGAAGATGCCAACTTGGTTGGCGAAACGCGCGTCGAGAAAAGTGTAGTGGTTCGGTGTTTCGTGGAAAACGTCCAGTTTTTTGTTTCTACGCCGAAGGTTCCAGTACCCACTCCAGTAATGAATGGGCAATGATTCATAGAGTGGATGTCGTATACGCTAACGATTTTATCATAGACATACTAATTATAGATTTAAAATAAATAAGATCATCCGGTCTGTGTGTATACTGCATTTTTACGTACTTACCATATCGATATTTACATAGTTGGCATTGACAACATTCCAATAAAAAAAACTTGTTCGTTACCAGTTCTAACAAATTCAACGGGAAAATGTTTAATAATCTCATTTAAGTATTTTAAAGTTAGGTATTTCCACGTCACTAATTCCCTTTCAAATATAAGCCCGTTAAATAGGACTTAAGATAAACCGATGCAGCTGTTTTTGCTAATACCTAATGACTTTTCAACTGCATATTAATATGTACATAGTTATCATATTCATACAAAGCATTGCCGGGTATAATTCTAGTTACCGATTTAACACGTTTTTTCCTAAGTGAATGGCTTGAGCCAGATAATAAACGTTCTATTTAATTATAAACTTCTTGTAGGTTATGTGTTCCTATCTGAAGTTGTAATGTCTTCACTGAACCATTTTTAGAAGAAAAAATCAAGGCGGTTCAAAGTGGGTAGTTTACAAGATTACATACAAAAACATAAAAAACATGTCTAAAAAAAAATGAGTGAAATTACGAAATTCGTCAATTTCGTAAAAAAAACATTTGACAAATGTAGCCTCAAATAGGTATGTTATAAATTAGAATTGATGGAAAAATTTAGTGGTCGGATTTGGATTCATTGCCAAAAACTGAATTGGAGTTGACAATTCTTGGAGCTGCCCCAATCTTTATATTTTCAGTTCTGTTATTAGCAGCCTTATTCAAATCAACTGCATCTTAATGCATCCAAATTAGGATATGAAATCTTAACTAATCCACACAGTTTGTTAGTCATGCTCTTTTATTTCACTAAATCATTGAAATGCATACCATTTTGATTTTTCCCTACCAAAATATCTTTCGTGCCCATTTTTTCAATTTATTGGAAAACCTGCCACCGTTATTGGTAATTACATTAATCTACCTACATATCTTCATTAAATAGAAATGGAGATTACTGTTAGGTTCACAACATTTCGATAAAAAATTAAAGCGCCACTAGCGCATTCACCAAAAGCGGGGATTCACTGATTCAAACGGAGATTGGAATGGGCTTTCACCGATAGGTTTTGGCCACTGCCGATATACAGTGACTCACAGTGAAAATCATGCAGTCTATTAAAAATCAATTTTTCAGCTATAGATACGCCACCTATTAATGTTTGTCAAATGAATTAATATTTATAAAAAAGGTAGTTCTATTATGCAACGCTACACACAGACAGATTGCCATATAAGCTACGGAGGTAATATTTATGGCGACTAATATTCACTCATAACCGAATATTAGGTCACAATGAAAATCATGCACAAACGAAACTACAAAACGGGGAAATAAATAAAATTTCCGTTTATTAAACAATCATCACATTAGTATTTGGAAGGGTTTCCGCCATTACGTTCGATAGCTTTTAAACGGTTTGGCATTGATCTTTCTAGTTTTTCTGTATATGAAGAATTTATTTTATTCCATTCTTCCACTAACGCTTTTTTTAAATCGTTTTTATTTGATATGTGGTGTTTCCGTATTCGCCGGTCAAGTCGTTCCATAAATTTTCTATAACATTCATGTCTGGGGATTGTGGTGGAGGATTTACAAGATGTGGGCAGTTATACACTAGCCATTGCCTCACTATACCTGACGTATGCTTCGGGTCGTTATCTTGATAAGACCAATAATTGTCTGCAATGCCCAGTTTTTCAACAGAAGCCCGCACATGTTGTTTTAAAATGTTTAAATACCACCACTTATCCATAATCCCCTCTATAAACTCGAGTCTCCCTACCCCAGCTGCACTCATACACCTCCAGACAAGTACTCCTCCGCCACCATGTTTTACAGACGCACGCAAATTTTCTGTTTTCAGTTCTTCATTCACTTTTCTCCATACCATAACTTTTCCGTCAGATCCAAACACATTGAATTTACTTTCGTCCGTAAATAACACATGTTTCCAGAAGTCAAATCCTTTATTTAAATACTGCCGTGCAAAGTTTAATCGTGCCTTGCGGTTCTTTGGACTTACATACGGCTTTTTTCTGGCCACCCGACCATTGTAGCCATGTCTCCTGAGCACTCTTCGAATACATTCGGCACTAACACACTTATTTAAAAAAGTTTCAACCTCACTGGCTAATTTTGGGGCGCTTAGCTTTGGATTGGATTTGATTTTTTGTATTATCCAACGTTCATCTCTAGGTGTTAACTTTTTTCGCGGACTTGTGCGTTGCTTATTAGCGATACGGTTTTCACTTTTGTATCTTTCGATAATACACTGAACAGTAGCGTGGCTTCTATTAATAATATTTGCAATTTGCCGTTGACTTTTTCCCTGATTGTAATGGTATATTACCAACTGTCGTTCTTCGACAGTTGTATGTTTTCTTGTTTTTACCATTTTCACGATCTATTTCTTCAGTGCTCTAATTTACAACTCTAATGCTCTCAGTAAACTGCCTACAGTGCCTACATGTGAGTTGAACGGGGATTCCCCGATTTCATTGAAACTAGCATGACAGTGGTATTGTGAATGCGCAGTGCATGATTTTCATTGTGACCTAATATTTGGTTATGAGTGAATATTAGTCGCCATAAATATTACCTGCGTAGCTTATATGGCAATCTGTCTGTATGTAGCGTTGCATTATAGAACTACCTTTTTATAAATATTAATTTATTTGACAAACATTAATAGGTGGGGTCTCTATAGCTGAAAAATTGATTTTTAATAGACTGCATGATTTTCACTGTGAGTCACTGTACATAATTAATTTAGGCGCTAATGACATATTTCAAATTTTATTTTCTTTGATATTTTTTTTAAGGAATTGATAAATTATTTTGTTTTTAATGGACTCCTTAACACCTCATAAAAGATCAAAGGATAAAACGATATCCTAAAATAAGAAACTGTTGATAACCCTAGTTACTGTTCTTCATCTCGGTTTTCCTTATCAGAAACAACGACATACATATGTCAAGAAAATACGCAATTTTCATGACAAAGTTATGCTTTCAAGTGACGTTAAACCGCCTGTAGCACAAAATGTTGAAAGTTGAAATTTTCCGTAATTCAAAGGACGCCTTTGTAAAGATAAAAGTGAATTTCACCTTTGTGTAAAGCTTAAACCGAATTTCGTTCTATCTTCCTGTTTACCTTTGTCCAGGTGATATTAGAATACTGTAGTTAATAAGCGGGACTTATTATAAACAGAAATTTTCTTTGAGAAGCTGTTTAACGTCTCAAGTTGTGTATTTGTTCCTTAAATTATGCTAACGCATTTGACGAACAGAAGGGTTTCGATGATTTTGGAAATGCTTGTAAAATATATTTTTGTTTTATTTGTGTTCTTTACTTGGGTTCCTAAAACTTCATAAAAATCATTACACTAACCTTGTTTTTGACTTTGCCCTTAAAATGATTCACACGCTGTACGAAGACAAAGCATGGGAAAATTATCACGACTCTTTAAATATGTAACACCGTTGGCTTAATGTGAAAACGTTTGAATTGTTTTAAAATTTTATCAAATAATTCAAGTTATCTGATCGACGTTGTTTTTATACACGAAGCGATAATATGCGTGTGTGCACTATTACTTGACCTTTAATTACAATGATAATCACGTAAATATATTTTCCCAAACTCTGTTGGGTTAATTGTTAGAAGTACAGTACGGTGAGTAAGCAAAGATTTATGGTCGTGATAACAAAAAAATTGTTTTTGTGTAAAAATTTTTTACATATGTATATTCTTTTCATAAACAATACATAAGTGATCAGGAAATAATTTTCGTCTACCGCTTTTAGTTCTTCGTGTCAGACTGAAAAGATACTTAAAATGAGTACCTAACGTTTATGAAAATATTCTTTTTATTAACAAGTAACTGTTCTCGTTCTCCCAAAATTCTGCCTTATTTGAGATCTTCATTGGGGGTCTTTGAAATTGGAACCTCCAAATTCAGAATTTTCTATTCTATTTATGGCATTCGTTTGCCCAAAGAAGGTCTATGTTTGCCCAATAAATGTTTCCCCATCGTCAATTAAAAATGTACATATGGAGATTAATAACCACTGATATCAAAATCCTTTAAAAATTAACTATTTAATGCTGCAGTTAGTCTGTCCTTAATTGCCCTGTTGTTATTCTCGTTTGCTCACCCTTTATTTAGAAATGATAAAAAAAATCAAATAACGAACCACACATTATAGCACCATGTTGGATTTCGAAAAAGATGTCTTGAAAGAAATGCCATCGATACAATGTTTTAAATGCGTTAGGTCAGGAAATAATTACAGGAAATCAGAAACGAGAACCAATTATAAATGGAAAACAAGTTTCTTATTATTCCTGGAGGATCTATGACGAGATATTTTTTTATTATCTTAAAATAAACCAAACTAAGTACAATTAGGCAAGAAGTTTTAAAAGAATTAAGTGGTGAGTGAAACAGAAATATGTGAAATATACCACGAACATATACAGAATAAAATTTTAGCGCACATACCGACAACGATAATGCTATCAAATTGGATCATCCCACGAGTTCTAAATCCCACAAGATCTAATTCTTGTGATATCTAGAATTAACAATTCACCCTGTACATTCGTTTAGCTTTCCGAATAACATATTATTTCTATGCCGATGTTATATTCCATGACATCTAATTCCCACAACTAATTCCCACATCTAATTCCCACGAAATCTAAAGTTTAGAAAAACTAATTGTTCTTCTAAGTCATCATCAGTATAAGATCTTTCCGTAAGATTAAAATAATTTACAAACATGTATTATTTTGGTGGGAATTTGGTGGGAATTAGATGTTCAGAAAAGATAGAATTTAGAAAGGGTATTCCTACCTAAATACCTAAATCCTACCAACAGTTTAACTGCGATATTAATGCTTTTTTTCCTTTTTCAGACGAGTAACGGAGGCGGATCCGGTAACCGGCAAGCAGCAGCTACGTTCGGCGGTGGTGGAGTGAAGGGGTGTGGCGGTGCGCCGATGGCCACCCAGCACCAGACTCCGGGGGGCTACCGCGGCCAGTGGGGCAACGTGGGAGCCGGCCACCAGCACCAGCACCCGGCGGCAGGAGCCACCTACTACCAACGGTACACTCCCCAGACCCAACAGCAGGTCGTGCAGGTCAACACGGCGCAAGCGCAAGCGACGGCCGCCGCCGCCTCCCTCGCCGGCGCAGAACTCCTACACGCCTAGCAGCACCACGAGCAGTAGCAATTACAACAATTCAAACTCGGTAAGTGCTTGGTTGCTGTGTGACAGACCTCTTAAGTTTTCCATAACAAAGCTGAGAAAAATAAGATACTGCGCATTTAGTGTCCCTGTCACCTGTCAGTTTCCCCAACTCCTGAATGCGAACGGGACTTTTGCCTTACAGCACACTCTATGTAACAGAGTGCCCAAAAGTAACCAAACACGTAAGCGGCCAAGACGCATGAAGAAATCAATATATTCGTACAATACGCGGGAGGCTATTAGATTAACTACGAAAGTAACTTATAGGAACCAGTGCATCTGGTTGTGACCATAGACTTATGACTAGAATTCGTGCGAGCGCGGAGTGTAACAGGACCGTAGTCAGTTAACGAATGAAAATATTAATATGTTCTCATAAATTATGTAGCAACATAGTACTATTTTTACCAAATAGTACGGTTAAGTCAAGGATAAAATACCTATATAAATTAAGATAACACGTAACAATGGCAATACTTACCCAACAAACGTCAGTGTTGAGACAAGGTTCCCATGGCAGGTTGGCGGTGGTTAAAACATATTATTATGTGCTTTTCTAAGTGTTCTGGAGTGAAACGGCGACGTTTGGCTGTCACTAGCAGTGTCACTTTTTAACGCACCAATTAACAAATTGGCTACTGAACGCCCGCAAGCATCGGTAGCTTCGTCCATAAAAAAAATACACGAAATTGTCCGCAATGTCTTCGCGTATTGATGTCACTACATTGTTGTAAACCCGATCGACATATGGAAGTCTTAACTTACTTTCATGACGAATTTTTCGGTCCCTATATTTTTCTAAAAACGTACGTAACTTTGGGTTCTCTAATTTGTTTAATGGAATATTGCTTGCAACAAAGGCTTCTGTAAGTTCATAGAAAAATACGAAGTCTTCGGCGCTGGACGAGGCATGACTTTTCAGATGTCTTGTTGCTTTAGTTTTATCTGAAGAATTTATAATGCGTTCACACACAGTACAAAAAATGTCATTTCCGTGAATACGTATGTCCCTAAAACCCTCGGGATCACTGTCAACCACGTTTGAAATACTTCCCGTCTATTTTTTTTCACCTTTGGCGTGGTACCTCACTTTATTCACTTCTCCCCTCAACTTATAATTATAAATATTTATAAAGTCATTTAAACACGGCATTTCAACAAAGAAACCACTGCTTAAATAAAAATTGTTTTAAAAAAACACCCTAGTGTATGGTCAGCGCCGTGGGCTACATCAGGGCCATCGAGAACGCGCACCTGATGTTGTAAACCTTTAGGAAAAAATAAAATAAATTATTTAAAACAATATTAAAACCGGGATTATAGGCAATATTACATCTTTTATTACCAAAAACTACCAGTTCAGTCTTCGACTCATTTAGAACAATATCATACACTAACGATATATCTATCATAATAATAGGTAATTAATAATATTTACATAATTAAGTAAGATAAGCCGTAACCTGGTCAGAAACTATTTTTTCCAGGATTTGTTAAAGAGTGGGAAGGATACTCATAGGCCAAAAATGTGTTAAAAGAGTAGGATTGGAAACAGGATTAACGTTAGCATCCTTCAAGGTGTGTATGTGCACATATTTTTAATAGTGTCGTCCAGCGAGGGATAGGTTTTAGTAGCGTTGTTTGATCTGAGGATTTCGAAAGTAAATTAACAACTGCATCCTTTTATCTATCATTATTTAAAATATAAAAATGTGTTACGGGCAACTTTGTACGAGTATAATATATCCATCTTCAAATACCTATACACTATATGTGTGATTACGAGGTGTGGCTATTAAATAACCGAACTGATGCTGCTACCAGCGCGCTGCGAGCGTGTCGCGACAAGTTTGAACAGAACTGTGTCTAGTGATACTTTCCCCACCCTGAGCTCGCTGGACAAGCCAATGGATCGCTCAGTGTGACTGTTGCAGTCGTTTGAATTAGTCTACGCACCAGTGACGCGTCGAAAAAAATGTTAAGTGTTCAGATGGAGTAACGGGTTAATCTCAAGTTTCTTGTTAAACTGGGGAAAACTTTTACAGAAGCTTATGCCATGTTAAAAGATATGTACGGGAATGCATGTTTATCCCGCACATAAGTTTCTGAATTGTTTAAACGGTTTAAAGAGGGTCGTGAGACGACCGAAGACGATCCGCGCCCCGGACGGCCCTCAACTTAAAAAACGTACGATAACAATGAAAAAAATGGAAAATTGATCCGCGAAGATCATCGTCTAAGCATCCGACGGCTTGCTGAAATAAGAGGAATCGACAAAGAATGTGTTCGCCAGATTTTGCATGAATCGTTCAACATGCGCAAAGTTTGCGCAAAAAATGGTGCCAAAACTCCTCACTCCCGGGCAAAAGGAATCAAGAATGAACATTTGCGCTGACATTCTAAACAACATTGACACTGATCCAAGCTTGTTAGACATGGTGACACCGAAGGGGACAAGATTCAAAAGTGTGGAAGTGTTTAAAGCAAAAGCGACGTAGGTTCTGAACCAGCTAACAGAAGCGGACTTCCAGCACTGCCTTCAACAATGGAAAAGTCGTATGGAGCGGTGTAGAGATCGCCAAGGGAAATACATTGAAGGCGAAAAAGTTGCTACTCTAATTGATAACGAATAAAAAGTGTTCAGTTATTTAATAGCCAGTTATCAATAGTTTAATAAAAACAGCAGTTCGGTTATTTAATAGCCACACCTCGTATTATTTCCTCTATATTTTATCCTGTTTTATAAATTAATATTCACACATGGATTATCTCAGAAAGAATTTATATCATTTGTAATCACATGTACACATTGTAAAGAGAATGCCTTTTACTTATTAAATAGAAATTCAATGCATTTTCGTATATCTCTTAGTTTCCTTTGTCGATAAAATTAATGATATTTATCATTTCCTAAAACTAGGAGTGCTAGCTAATTCCTAGTTTCAGATAAGGTAGTTGATTAGCTTTGTCAAAACATTTACTCAGAATATCACGTACTGGAATCACTCAGATGGTTTGAATATCTTGGAAGTAGTTATGTAATAAAGATTACTGTGATATTTTTCATTTGAATACTGACAAAACTACTGCAGATGTGACATTCATTCTACCTATTAAGGTATTAACCAAAAGGTAATTTGTCTTGTAAATTTATATTGTAAATCGAGAAAAAAATAATACTTATATGAAAATTAAAAATGGCTAAAAAATGAGTTGAAAATTTTATTCTGGACTAATTTAATTCATAATATTTAATCTCTGTTTAAGATAGAAAAATTAACGCAAAGCTTGAGGTCGAAGAAGGTTGTCATATAAAACGGTACAAACTGAACGAAAATTCGAGTACCCTCATAAACAGAATGATAAAACTGTAAACGTATCGATAACTTTTTTTAGTTTGTTGATTGAAATTACAGCAGTTATTAAAATTATTTATTTCAATAGGGTTAAAACTGAAATAAAAAAAAACAGCTGAACTTGGACAAGAATTAAGTCGTTTTTTAATTTGTCCTCTTATAGGAAGAAGATTCCTCTCTCTTTAGACGCCAATAGTAATCGCTAGGGTTCGGAAATATGTGCCATAACGCCTGGTTCGCACTATAAAACTACGGTCATAAAAGTATGAACCGTTTTTTTAAGCGCCTAAATTATGTACTCGTGTATTTCTTGCCCCTGCATACGTACACCTACGTGCTGCCTACATCCTGCGGGAGGGCAGGATAGTCTAACGCAGTTTAACTTGCGAGAAGGCAAACATTCCGAACCCTAGTAATCACCTAACATAGCTGCAAGTCACCGACTTTGAAACTGCTTCACAGATCTCCTCACGTCCTGAAACCGTTCACGGCTCCAAGTTTGGAAGGGAAAACTACAAATGTGAATCAGAAAAACTTCTTGAGCGACATTCTGCGTCCCATGTCTTTGTACTCGTGCAACAAATTGTTGACTAAAATTTCCTCATTTTCGGCTCTGTGGTTCCCTAAAAAAACCATTTGTAACAGCCTTCAGTGAAATCCAGCCTTCTCACATACATATTTGTGATCCAATAAAAATTATCGTTTAATGTTGCTTCACTTAATTTTGCAAAACGAAATTTCATCGACTAAACGCAGCATTGACTAAAAAACAAAATACATTCACCGTTCTTATCAATTGCCGTCCCAAAACTCTTAATCAAACGCAATTGAAGGTTGAGAGTTCGACACTCCCGCCCCCTCAATGCAATGTTGCCAAATCTCCTCAAAATTCCTTAACAAAACCAAGACACTTTTAAAACGGTGTGTGAGTTGAAGGTAGGTCAAACATTTTTATCGGCGTGTACCTTACCTCAAAAACGTGACATCTACTATTAGTCCTAGCAAACTATAAAAGCTACCAATTCTTTGGGTAGAAAAATTATATCACCCGTTGTTATCAGCAAATTGAATTGATATTTCAGTTTGTACAGCTCCGTGAATTCCACAAATAATTCTAATTAAACAAGTTCTTAATACACTGTATTTTAATAAGGGAAAAATTCCTCAAAATATACTGTCTATTCTAACGAATGTCAATTTAAGCTACATCGAGTTATCAGCACCTGTATAAATTAATCTTCTGATATTAGTGAACCATATTGCAGTTTCAATTTTTATAAATTTAAGTACGGATACATTTAATGGAATCAATTTATTTATCTTTTAGCGTTATCTTATCGATAGTGGGGAGATATTAATTGGGCTTTTACTACTTTTGGTAACATTAAAAAGGAAACCATTCCAGTTGCGGGGGTATAATTTTTGATTGTGTAAATAGATTTATATTTATTGTGTAATTACTATGGTGTCACCCGGTACAAATTTCTGCGGTAAAAAATTGTTGCCTGTGTATGTGTGTATCAATTTACATGGCACTGGTCGGTGCCAACTAGCCAGTCAACGATATATATGCATGTGCAGTGTTATTTATTATTATTAAATATTTTATCATCCACACCTGGAAATTACAGATCTCTGCTGTTTATTGTTCTTACATAATTCAAGTTCAAATTTACTAGATCTATTTCCTGTTGCTCACTAGATAAATAATAGAATGTAGCACTGGAGCAAATATTTGTTTATATTATACGTTATGTAGGAAGTGTCTGCCGATATTTTAACAAAGTCTGAAAATAAGATAAATTGAACGTATTGTTGCCTTTTTTAGCACTGAGGCCGAAGTTTAGAAATGTCGAGAGCATGAACCGCATTTGTGGTCATTATTGTATCACTTTAAAAGTTAGTTAAACCTCAAAAACGCCTCACATCAACATTTGTGGTATATCAAACTTCGTTCTTTCAAGCTCCTACAACCTAGGATTAGTTTTGGAAATTAATTGCATAATTGTCATGCAGACACTGAATTTTAAATGATTTTTTAATTATGTTTACCATCAAATGAAAAAAAAATCACCCTGAAGACAGCTACAGACATTATCAAATAGCATGGACTCAGTAATAAGTCCGGGTTGAACAAAATAAATTAATGAAAGACTTAAAGATAATAGCTTTTCAAAAATATATTGTGATGTGTTCTGAAAAAAAAAAAAAAAAAAAAAGCTAGTGAAAAACATTCTCAATAAAAAAAGTGTCACAAAGTCAATTGCGATTGTTTAATTAAAAACCAATGTCAAAATTAAATAATAGGAGTAACACATGTTTTCCAAAATAATGATCAAGGTAGTAGATATATCCATATATATCTACTAATTATATTACTATATACTAATCTATTTAATTATACCATATAATTAAATGTACAATTTTTGCGAATAAATTAGGCCATAGTATAGAACAGTAGTACATCATTAAATCACCAGGGAAAAAACTATTATTTTATAATATACTTACTATATTATAAAATTATTTTACAATATACTTACTAGACTTATATGTATGACTTTTATCGACTAATAGCCGGTACTTTTACTTCCGGTTAAGGCCGGATTAACTAACCAGGCCATAAGACTGTGAAAATATAGCCATCCAAAAAAAAAACGTCATCAAAGTTGGCCAAGAAAAAAAAGAGGTATTTCTATTCTTAATCGAATTTGTAACCTTATTTACTTGTCAAGACTGTCACATCATATGACAGTCATTGTCTATTTTACAAATTGTGACAGTCACTTGTCAAAAGTTTGACATAAGCGAAAAGCTTAGACATGACCGCTATTTCCCTCTCACTCGTTCATAGCCAGAGTTGATGACGTTTTTTTTTGGATGTCTATATGTACAGACATTACACATTAGGCTGTTGTCTTAATGTCTGGTTAGTTAATCCAGTCTTAACCGAGAGTAAAAGTGCCGGCCCTATACATCGACCTATAGTGAGCATTGATTACATTTATTTATCAAACATCTTGGTTCTTTTTTTAACTTAAACTTAAAAAAAAAACATTTCAATATGTATTTTCATGTTAAACTTTATTCCAATCTTTTTAATATATAGATTTTTTTTCAGTACGGTAATCAGAGAGTGCCAACAGCAACATCCCCATCTAATGCAAGTAGCTCCAGTAGTCATACCGGTAGCCAGAGCGGCAACGTATCAACTTCCCTCAGCAACAATATGCCCAACAATACAAACTCCTCGTCTAACAATTCCTCATCTGGATCAGAGCAGCTTTCAAAGACTAACCTGTATATTAGAGGACTTAATCCCGGTACCACTGACAAGGACTTAGTAACTATGTGCCAGCAGTAAGTGTCAAGCTTTACAAATTATCTTTAAAAATGACACCTATACATCTGTCAGACCTGACTTTTATCAGAATACCATCTCCATTATATTGGGCTGGTAAAAATAACATAATAGTCGTTCGAGCCAAAAAAGTGCAGAAATAGGTTTCAATGCAAACTATATAGTTTTCAGAAATTCATTAAAAACATTGTCAAAAAATGATAATAACCCTTCTACTTACATCTACCATCTACCCACACTCCATTTTTTACAGGTATAGTGAGTTTAAAAGTGGAGATTTTTTTGAGATCTCATATTCTAATAATTATTAATACAACTGAAAAGATAGAAGTTAACATTTTCTACCATAGCATCAGCATCATTATTATTAAACTGACTTAATTTTTTTTATTAAAATGTTTAATAAACTTTAATTATAATAATCCGACTTCTTCCACATGTAAGTTTATACTGGAATTTGCCTTGGAAGTGGGACATACTTTACATAAAAATTTGTATCATTGTGTGAGGGTTGACAGAATGTATTTTTAGGTAAGTTAGTAAGCAGTCTTTCTTTTCCAGATTTGGTACAATCATTTCCACCAAAGCGATTTTAGATAAAAATACTAACAAATGTAAAGGTAAGCCAGTATTAACTTCTACAGAACAATATTGAAAATTTTGTGGTACATGTTCAAAATTGCAAAACATGAAATAAGTATGTAACTAAACTTACTAAAGGTCTTGTAGTTCATATGTTGTTACCTTGGTCAAACCATTGTTAAAAGACCTTATTACAGTTTTCTGTTGTATCCAATAGCTTCTCCCAATTGGACCAGCAACTGTAACTAATATTAAAGATATTTGCATACACTAACTTAGAACATGTTTTAGAAATATCCATATTGATATGCTTCAGACTCACTCCAGATGATCCACTGATAAAATAATTTTCTGTTCTGCAGGGTATGGTTTTGTAGATTTTGAAAGTCCGACAGCAGCCGAGGGTGCAGTGAAGGCTCTTACTGCAAAAAACATTCAGGCTCAAATGGCGAAAGTGGGTATCTGGTATCACCAACGTAGACAAACCACTGTACGTTTGCATGCAAGTAATACCTAGCTTTACCTATCAACTCTGTCACAGCCTGAAGACACCTTTGAATTTCTTTATTTCTATACGCACCTTTAAAATCTTTTTATTAGTACTTCTATCTATCGTCAGTAGGATAGTATGTTTTGTTAATATTTGCACAAAAAAAATAATTCAAATCCTCATACTGCGATCTAGGAGGTTCATTCATTGAGATAATTTTTTGTCATCCATTAAATGTAGTGAATATTACAAATAATAAGAAAAGGCTAAAAATTTAAACTATAACAGTAAATTGAATGCATAATATTTTTTTTAATTAATGCAAGAATTGTATCATTCATGCTAGAGATTGTTAGAGATGAAGCAAAATAATGAATTTATTTATTGAATTGTAATGAAAAGTCACAGTGAGTATTAAAAGAGTTAAGAAAGGAAATAAAATGTGTCTGTTGTAAACTTAACTTAAGGGTAAAAATTAGTAGTACTTTTCTGTGACTCTTTTTTATCCCTTCTTTAAGTCTTACATTTGTTTGATCAAAATTTCATTTGTTTTTTTTTTCTGAAGAATACACTGAGAATGTGTTTTGTTTTGTTTTTTTTTATAAAAGTTGATAGTTATTGTTGGTTTTGGGTTTGTAGACCTTTATTATATATTTTGTTTTTTTTTCTGTAAACTTTTCGTATTCCATTAGGCCTAACGGCATAAAAAAAACTGTGACAGAGTTCTCATTAATAACAAAATTCAACTCTAGTGACAATGCTAATTTCCATCTAGGACCCGCATATTTTGAATTTGATTAATAACAAGCACACACTAGATTTGATTTTAGTTTTTATTTATTTGATTTACTAGTAGTCTAGACCTTGTGATGTGCTATGCATAGATGCATGATAATTTTAGATTCTTATGGTACTCCCCGGAATAATTATCTTGAAATTTTTTTTGAGCCTGCTAGAGAAGAATACCTATCTAATTAGAATGTAATAGAGGCACTGTATACCATAGATATCTAATATTAATAAGTTCCTTTTATGTTTGGGATTATTTTGTTGTTCGGTAATATCCACGTATGATCTGGGAAGAGAATATTGCATGCAGGAAAGTAGGGGATAAAAGTAGGTATAAGATAATTTCAATAAGTTAACGTAATGCAACACAGTTCCAAATTCATTTATAAATGTGTCTTCAATCAACTTACAGATCTTCTCATTTTTTTTCGAGCAATACGATTGCAGAATTATCTAAATTAAATAATCAATTTCTGATTCTTTATAACAATTTTTAGAAAGTGAAGTTGATTTAGTTTAAAAAATCCTTGGTGTTGTTCTCACAACCTCGGAGAATCTGTAAAAAAAAGTTTATTTTATGCCATTTCCTGTATCCTATTTTCTTTTGAATATTAATTTTCTTAGTTTAACTAAAATTAAAATGCCAAAAATATAATTAACAACAATATACTTATATTTATATATATATTTTATTAGAATCCTTGAAAATTGTTAAAATATTGATTTAAATAGAATCAATTACAATATTATCCACTGTGAGCATAAGAGGGACTTATGTGGCTGTACATTATTAAAATAAAAGCATTGTGCATGTTGTACAAAAAACGAGTAACTTAAACATTGCATTATTTTGTACAATGATATAATCCGATTGTGGCACTTTCCCGACTAACATATTTTTACCATAATAAAATGTTATTTATGTATAACACATGTATGTTTTT